>CM045742.1:33402500-33405000 GCA_024760905.1 Plotosus lineatus | reverse complement strand
TCAGTTTTGACCGGTTTGAACTGGCGCCGGCTGGTTTGAGCTGGTCCCGATCAGTTTGAGCCGGTTCCGACCGGTCCCGACCGGTTTGAGCTGGTTCCGACCTCCTCCAACCGGTTTGAATCGGTTTAAACTGGTCCAAATGTATGCACTTTCAGCCAAATATATTCAGTGGATATGAATAGTTATTTGTCTGTGCTGGATAAGTGATTGATTGGAAACCTCTTCAGGTCATAACCACTCTTAATCAAAGTCAACTGGAACAGATAAAATGTAGATGGATGAATTGATATCATTGGGTCACACTTAAAATGCAGATCAGTGAATTGCTTTTGGGCTCAAAGTATCAGCTTTACTTGGCATTTTGACACAGGCCAAAGCTTCATTTAGTAATGTTGTTCGTATGATTAGAGTAATAGCAGTTTATTTCTGCAGTGCTCTCAATTGCTGGTAAAAAAGAAAAGCAGTAGCGAAGGCAGATTGATGGTTGAGCTTGTGATTGGAGTCAGTGTTTCAGTTAAACTGAAGTTGAAAGCGGCACGTTTACTGAGTGCAGTTAGTGGTGAACACTGGTGGGTTGTGACAGTTCAACCTTTAATTACAGGAAACATTTTGAGCATTTACATTAGACTGTATTATTTTGTATTGAAATTATTAAGGCAGTGAGTATTTCTCTAGTTCCCTGTTTATTTTTACTAGACTGATCAACACACACTGCATGCTGTCACAGTATAGAAATTCAAATGTCCTTATCTTATTTCATCAAAAGTATTAGCCATTACACTGTGCCTCTTTAGCTCTAGCTCATCACTAGATAAATATGAGGATAGTTGGTCATGATGAACAACGGCTATAGGGCCATACATTCATTCATTCATTCATTCATTCATTCATTTCTGTATAATCCTAATTAGGGTCGCAGAGAGGCTAGCGCCCATCCCAGCCGCCTCCAGGCAAGGGTAGAGTACAGCTCACCAGGCCATTGCAGGGCAGAAACACGCTGATGCCTATGTAGCTATTCTTGTCAGAAGTCAGCAATGGTTCCTTTACAGTCTTACACCATAGACAGTGAGAGACATGGCCGGCCTTTGATACCCCAGTTAGCTACACTGGGGGGACAGCGACAACCCATTGAGAGTGGGTCTCGAACCCCCAACCTTAAGATCGGTGATCCAGCACCTTTACCATAAGGCCACCACAGTTGTCATACTTCATTGAGACTAGAAGAGTTCCCAGGGTTTTGTTTCTGCATGTGATGTTTCTATAATAACAATAGTTGACAACACACATGACTCAAGTTTAAAGTCGATGACCTAGAAGTCAACTTTTGTTTGGTACAGGCACTCCCTGACTTACATTCATCCGTTTTACGTTTTTTTATTTTTTTTATTTTGATTTTATGTTTAAATAAAATCACATTTTGAGTTTAGACGTACCTACATAGTATGCTGACGTAATGACGTAATGATGCTGCGTTCATTGTTTACAAATGACAGACTGAATGTGCCCCTTCTTCCCAGTTTAGTTATACATATATATATATATATATATATATATATATATATATATATATATATATATATATATATATATATATATATATATATATATATACACACATATATATATATATATATATATATATATATATATATATATATATATATATATATATATATATATATATATATATATATATATATATACACACACACACATATATAGCGTGTTACCCTTGTGTTAAGACATCGTCTCTGTGATCTTTGTGTTTACACTGTTTTGTGGACTTTTGTAGCCCTCAGCAAATATGGTTGGTCAGAAGCATAAGCCTATTAGCATGGGTGCAAGTCTCATACACAGAGATGAATTAACTATCTACTCGGATCGGCGCAATCTACCATGCATACTCAATTAAGCAAAGAGAGTTGTGAAATGAATGAAAACCCAAATCCAGAAAAGAAAGCGAACTGCTGGTGATTCACATCAGTGCAGGCTGAGTACTAAACAAGTTCAACTGCGCCCTTGCTCACTTGAAAGACCGGACGTCCGTATAATCCGCACTTTGTCTCAAGCACAGCAAGTAAACTACTTTCGATGTTGGGCGCCTCACATATTGTAAGCATTGATTGGCTGTTTTAAGCTTCATGTAAAGTGACCGGCTCAGCTTCATGTAATGTGACCATTCGTCGACCATCGGAACCATTTACAAGCAGAAAGATCGCATCATAGAGAATGTTAAAGGTTATATTTGATAATGTATTTGATATTTGATGAGTGAATTTGATTAAAATTTATCTATTTGAGATTATTTTGCTTGAATTTAATTTATTTGAAATTAATGTTGATATTATTTGATATATTTGATATTATTTTACAATGTTTTGTTTATAATAATTGGTTTAGGGGTATTTATGGATGTATAGTACAGTATGGATGTCATACGTCACTGGAACATACAGTAACAACTTACGTTCGTTTTCAATTTACGTTCGGCCCTCCAGAA
>CM045742.1:33382500-33397500 GCA_024760905.1 Plotosus lineatus | reverse complement strand
TGGTCTTCCTCGAGGCCTTCTGCCTGGTAGTTCAAACCTCAGCATCCTACTGCCAATATACTCACTATCCCTCCTCTGTACATGTCCAAACCATCTCAATCTAGCCTCTCTGACTTTGTCTCCAAAACATCTTACGTGGGCTGTCCCTCTGATATACTCATTTCTGATCCTATCCATCCTCGTTACTCCCAGAGAGAACCTCAACATTTTCATCTCCGCTACCTCCAGCTCTGACTCCTGTCTTTTCCCCAGGGCCACTGTCTCAAAACCATACAACATTGCTGGCCTCATCACCACCTTGTACACTTTTCCCTTCATTCTTGCTGACACTCTCCTATCGCACATCACACCGGACACTTTTCTCCAACCATTCCAGCCTGCCTGCACACGCTTCTTCATCTCTTTTCCACACTCTCCATTGCTCTGGATTGTTGAGCCTAAGTACTTAAAATCCTCCACCTTCTTTATCTCTGCTCCCTGTAACATCACCGTTCCTCCTGGGTCCTTCTCATTTACACACAAGTATTCTGATTATGAAGGCTAACCTTCATTCCTCTCCTTTCCAGGGCATACCTCCACCTCTCTAGATTTTCTTGCACTTGTTCTCTGCTCTCACTACAGATCACAATGTCATCTGCAAACATCATAGTCCATGGAGATTCTTGTCTCACCTCGTCTGTCAGCCTGTCCATCACCATAGCAAACAAGAAGGGGCTCAGAGCTGACCCTTGATGCAGTCCCACCTCCACCTTGAATTCGTCGGTCACACCAACAGCACACCTCACCACTGTCTTACATCTCTCATACATGTCCTGCACCACTCTAACATACTTCTCTGCCACTCCAGACTTCCTCATGCAATACCACAGTTCTTCTCTTGGCACCCTGTCATATGCTTTCTCCAGATCCACAAAGGCACAATGTCGCTCCCTCTGACCTTCTCTGTACTTCTCTATTAACATCCTCAAAGCAAACATTGCATCTGTGGTGCTCTTTCTTGGCATGAAACCAAACTGTTGTTCACAAATGCTGACCTCTGCCCTTATTCTAGCTTCCACTATTCTTTCCCATAACTTCATCGTATGGCTCATCAACTTTATCCCTCTGTAGTTGCTGCAACTCTGCACGTCTCCCTTGTTCTTAAAAATGGGCACCAGCACACTTCTCCTCCACTCCTCCGGCATCTGCTCACTCTCTAGTACCTTGTTGAATGTTCTTGTCAGAAAATCTACTGCTACCTCTCCTAGACACTTCCATACCTCCACAGGTATATCATCAGGACCAACTGCCTTTCCATTCTTCATCCTCTTCAATGCCCTTCTCACTTCACCCTTACTGATCTTTGCTACATCCTGCTCCTCAATGGTCACCTCTTCTACTCTTTTTTCTCTCTCATTTTCCTCATTCATCAGCTCTTCAAAGTACTCTTTCCATCTTCCCAGCAAACTTCTGTCATCAGTCAATACATTTCCCTCTCTGGCCTTTATCAATCTAACTTGCTGCACGTCCTTCCCATCTCTATTTCTCTGCTGTGCCAACCTGTATAGATCATTTTCTCCCTCTTTACTATCCAACCTATCATACAAGTCATCATACGCCCTCTGTTTGGCCTTAGCCACTGCTACTTTTGCCTTACACTGTGTCTCCCTGTACTCCTGTTTACTCTCTTCAGTCCTCTCAATGTCCCACTTCTTCTTAGCTAATCTCGTCCTTTGTACACACTCCTGCACTTCCTCATTCCACCACCAAGTCTCCTTATCTACTTTCCTTCCAGAGGACACACCAAGTACTCTCCTACCTGTGTCCCTGATCACATTTGCTGTGGTTGTCCAGTCATTTGGAAGCACTTCCTGGCCACCCAAAGCCTGTTTCAACTCCTCCTTGAAGACAACACGACGCTCTTCCTTTTTCAGCTTCCACCACTTTGTCTTCTGCTCTGCCTTTGCCTTTTTCACCTTTCTCACCATCAGAGTCATCCTGCACACCACCATCCTCTGCTGTTTGGCAAGACTCTCACCCGCTACTACTTTGCAGTCACTGACTTCCTTCAAATTACATCGCCTACACAAGATGTAGTCTACCTGTGTGCTCCTACCTCCGCTTTTATAAGTCACCCTATGCTCCTGTTTCTTCTGGAAGAAAGTATTCACCACAGCCATTTCCATCCTTTTTGCAAAATCTATCAACATCTGTCCTTCTGCGTTCCTGTCCTGGATACCAAACCTACCCATCACTTCCTCGTCCCCTCTGTTTCCTACACCAACATGCCCATTGAAGTCTGCACCTATGACAACTCTTTCACCTCTGGGGGTACTCTGCATCACTTCATCTAAGTCACTCCAGAATCTCTCCTTCTCTTTTAGCTCACATCCTGCCTGTGGGGCATAAGCACTAACAACATTGAGCATTACACCTTCAATTTCTAACTTGAGACTCATCACGCTGTCTGACACTCTTTTCACTTTTAGAACATTCCTGACAAACTCCTCCTTCAAGATGACTCCTACTCCATTTCTCTTCCCATCCACACCGGGATAAAATAGCTTAAACCCTGCTCCTAAGCTTTTAGCTTTGCTACCTTTCCACCTGGTCTCCTGAACACACAGTATGTCCACTTTCCTCCTCTGCATCATGTCAGCGAGCTGTCTACCTTTTCTTTGCATAGTTCCAACATTCAAAGTCCCCACTCAGTCCTAGACTCATGCCTTTCCTTTTCTCTCTCTGCCTACGGACACGCCTCCCACCTCTCCTTCTTCGACGTCTTCGACCAACAGTAGTCCAATTTCCATCAGCACCCTGTTGATTGACAGCACTGATGGCGGTCGTTGTTAACCCGGGCCTCAACCGATCCGGTATGGGGGTAGTACTTCTGATTTGCATCATAAATGTTTGGCATTGGTTTTACGTCGGATGCCCTTCCTGACACAACCCTCTGCATTTCTCCGGGCTTGGGACTGGCATGAGGGGGAGAGACACTGGTTAGTGCCCCCCCACCTCATGGCTGCATTCTACTTACGAAAACCTCTGAATATGAATAATCCAGGTTACGAAAAACATTTTCCTAAATTTTCGCCCTCTGTATTCGAAACAACCTCTTCTTACAAAAAGCGGCAAACACGCCATTCAAAAATTCAAACGCACCATTCAAAAATTCAAACAATGCGTGAAGTTGCTCTCTCATTGGCTGTCTCCCAACATCCCATCCCGCTAGCCTGCCATTGGATTCACATTGGCCTGGAGGGAGCTGAACCTCCATAGTACTGTACCCATAAGCTTGTTTGTCACATGAGTAAAGGAGAGATGTACTGTTGGTTCATGAGTTTTGAGAGTTTTGAGAGTACTCATTGCAGCTAATTTGAAAAAGTCCGGATGAGCCGCGCCCCGTCTCAAAAGCTCTGCATTCGGCCACGAAGCATTTTTGGTCACGGAAGTGGGGTCGGTGGCATAAATGTTCCATGCACAGAATGCTCCATTGGACAAAAGACCTCCGATCTCGGAAGGAAGCAAGTTAATATTGAATCCGAACCGCAGATCTTTCAAACAGGTAATTCCGCTTTAAATACAACACCCCGTCTCAAAAGCTCCATCGGCTGCACGCTGCGTGTAATAAAAAATAGAAAAAATGTAGATAAATAGAGAGAGAGATAGTTTTGTGTGTGTGTGTGTGTGTGTGTGTGTGTGTGTGTGTGTGTGTGTGTGTGTGCGCGTGTGTGTGTGTGTGTGTGTGTGTGTGTGTGTGTGTGTGACAGAGAGTGAGAGACACAGAGAGAGATAGAGAGAGACAGTATTGTGTGTGTGTATATGTGCGTTAATAAAAAATGTTAATAATGGTTTAATTAATAAATATGTTAATAAAATGGTTTAATATGTTCATAAATTGTTTAAATTGTTTAATAAATAATTTTCTTTTACTTTTAACACATATTTCATACATATTTCATCCAAAATTGGTGTACTTTTATACTTTTTAAAGGGTTTATGGGGTAGTCTGGGGAGCCTTGGAACGAATCACGCGTTTTACATGTAAAATGTGCCTCTACTAAAGAAAACTCCAGGCTATGAAAAAGGCTCTGGAACGGATTCATTTCGTAAGTAGAGGGCCAACTGTACTTTTACACGATAGCTTTTTCAATAATTTAATATTGAATAGGTAATATTTTCACCCAGTAAACATCCGAATTGTTCTTTAAAAAACATAAAATATGGCATTCTGGTTTTGCTTAGTGCAGTCGTGGTCAGTATGTCTGCCTTACACCAAGAAGGTCCTATGTTCGATGTTTGGGATTGACTGCCTCTGTGTAGTTTGCTTGTTCTTCCTGCGCTTGCATAGATTTCTTCTGGGTACTCTGGTTTCTTCCCAAAAGTTCAAAGAAATGTACATTTGGGTGACTGCTCCAAAAGGATATAAATGTGATTGGCTGTGTACTTCACCGCAATGTTCTTTGTGTGTGTGTGTGTGTGTGTGTGTGTGTGTGTGTGTGTGTGTGTGTGTGTGTGTGTGTGTGTGTGTGTGTGTGTGTGTGTGTGTGTGTGTGTGTGTGTGTGTAATCTCAAGACAAGAAAAATGGTTAAGTTATGCAGTGCAGTATTTACTGTAATACTTAGTGGGACTTTGCATGTCTGACTGTTCATACTGGAAGAAACTTCTCCATGTATAATTACAGAAGAATATGTTCAACTTTGTTCATGATCAGATTTAAAGTGGCTTCTCTACAATCTATGGATTTTTCTCCAGAAAAGAAACGTGCTGCAAATGCAATAAAATGTGACTGCTCATTTTGTTGTCATGTTAAGATCATGTAATGCTGGATCTTGAGTCCCCCATAGCCTGGACTGTTGAACCAGCACTGCCATAGTGAAGAAAAAGTGGACTATTTAGCATGATATATATATTATATATATATATATATATATATATATATATATATATATATATATATATATATATATATATATATATATATATATATATATATATATATATTATAGCATTATTTACAATTATTGTGTTTGTGTTAGACAAAATAAATCCAAGCTGAACTTTCATAGCGATCATGAAGGCATGGTCGGCTGCCCATTCTGCACACTGATTTGTTCTGGGAATTTTCAGTCTCGAAGATTCTGGATCCCAAAACCTTTTCAGAGTTTAATGTTATTTTTTTGTTGTTGTTGTTGTTGTTGTTGTTATTATGAGTCTGCAAGATGCTACACAGAGATTCTTCATCGAGACCTTGTTTCTTTCATTGGCAGAAGCACTGCTGAGACATTATGGTTAAAAATTAATACTTGGAGAATTTTCAGCAGATCAATCAGCGTTGCTCAGTCAGGAAGCTTACATACTCTGAAACAATGATTGAACTAAAATAAATTCATACGAAAATATTTGACATAAATTTCCTGAAATCTCTTAAAGGATGGGAGTTTTAGAATGTGTCAGAAAGCCATAGTACCTTTATATTTGAATACGATTATAGAAATTTCATTTTGGAGGGTGGGGGGGTGGGGATGATGTAAACCTGTCATTATTATTTATTTATTTATTTTACAAAAAAAAAAAAAAGTCGCTAAACCACAAAGATGTATATACATTGGAGAGACAGCAAAGGAGGGATGGAGTGTATATATATATATATATATATATATATATATATATATATATACACACACACACACAGACGCTCCCCGACTTACATTTTTAATTAGTACCGGATGGTCAAACGTAAGTTGAAAGTGAACGTAAGTTGTTACAGTGATGTATGACGTGTGACATATGACGCTCGTACTGTACTTTACATCCATAAATACCTTTACTGTATCTCATAAAACAACTCTAAAACAATTATTATAAACATAACATTGTAAAATAACATCAAATATATCAAATAATATCAACATTAATTTCAAATAAGTCACTTATTTATACCAAGTCACTTTACATGAAGCTGAAAACAGCCAATCAAGCTTACAATATGTGAAGCGCTCAATACCGAAAGTAGTGTACTTGTGAAAGTAGTGTACTTGCTGTGGGTTATATGGACTTCAGGTCTTTCAAGTGCGCAAAGGTGCCATTGAACTCGTTTAGAACACAGCCTGCACTGATGTGGAGTCATCAGAGCGGAGAGCTCTTTCCTGGATTCGGGTTTTCATTCATTTTACAATTTTGTTTCAACTGAGCATGCATGGTAGATTGCGCCGATCTGAGCAGATACTTAATTCATCTCTGTCTGAGACTTGCACCCATGCTAGTAGGCTTAAACCCACTTTTATGATGCTTTTGTTTTTCTGTGCACTTTTACTCTCACTTTTTGCATCGGCATCAGAAAACTCATTCACCGACGGCTCTGAGCAACGCAGGTCTTACACACGTGAGACCCTCCTCGGCCTGCGCGCCCCCGGCCCTCCTTCATGCGGAAAAGCCTGTTGTTCCTGTGGAAATACGGAGGAAAAGGAGAGGCTGCAGAGGGGGACGAAAGACGCGGAGGACATGTGTTCCCTCTGTCATCATGGGAAATGTCCGCGCGATCGCCAACAAAACGGAGGAGCTGGCGGCGCTGACCCGGCAGCAGAGGCAATACCGGGACTGCAGCCTCATGTGTTTCTTAGAGACGTGGCTGAATTAACTCACACCAGACTCTGTGATTTCTCTTAACGGATTTACACTCGCGCGTGCAGATCGGAGTGCAACGGAGAGCGGTAAGAAGAAAGGAGGGGGCATGGCGGTCTATGTGAATGAACGATGGTGCCATCCGGCCAACGTGCACGTGAAGGAGCAGCTATGCACGCGGGACCTGGAACTGCTCGCGGTGAGCGCGCGGCCATATTATCTACCGAGGGAGTTTTCACACGTGATTGTGTTTTGCGTGTACATTCCGCCCTCGGCTGATGCGGCGGCCGCATGTGAGCGTCTACACAGCGCCGTTAATCAGACACAGACTCGTCACCCCCGCGCCATGATTCTGATCAGCGGGGACTTTAACCACGCCCCTCTCCGCCTCTCTTCCGACGCTCACGCACACGTGAAGTGCGCCACAAGAGACAATAAAACACTGGACTTGCTGTATGCAAATGTGAAGGACGCTTACAGCTCCTCCCCCTCCCCCTCCCCCCACTGGGACGCTCAGACCACAACCTGGTCTACCTGCTCCCCCAATACACACCCAGGGTGCGAAAGGAACCTGTGCAGAAGAGGTCTGTGAAAGTGTGGACCGAGGAGACCAATGAGAGGCTTAGGGACTGTTTCCAGACCACAGACTGGAGCATGCTCTGTCACTCCTTTGGTGATGACATCGACGGCCTCACACACGGTATCACTGATTACATGAACTTCTGCGTGGACAGCACCGTGCCAACACGGAGAGTACGGTGCTTCTCCAACAATCACCCATGGGTCACCCCTGAGCTCAAAGTCCTCCTGAACCAGAAAAAGAGGGCTTTCATCTCAGGTGATAGAGAGGAGCAGAAGAAGGTCCAGCGTGAGCTCCAGTGGAGGATCAGGAGGGCAAAGAAGGACTATGGGAAGAAGCTGGAGGAGAAGCTGGCTCAGAACAACGTGCGGGACGTCTGGAGAGGACTAAAAACCATGTCTGGATTTGGGCAAGGTGTCAGAGGGACAGCTGATGGTGACCAGCGCTGGGCGGATGAACTAAACTGTTACTTCAACAGGTTTGATTCTCCCCATCCCCTCTGCCCCCTCCCGTTCCCCCTCTCTTCACACGTCTCTAGACCAGCAGAAACGCCCCCCCCCCCCAGGCCACCTTCCCTTGACTGCTCCAGCCCGCCAGACACACCCCCCTCCCTCTGCAGCCCACCCCAGCCCCCCCTCTCCCTCACATCAGACCAGGTGAGGAGACAGCTGAGGCGACTAAATCAGAAGAAATCTGAAGGACCAGATGGCATCAGCCCCAGGCTGCTGAGGACCTGCGCAGACCAGCTCTGTGAGGTACTATGCTACCTGTACAACCTGAGCCTCAGCCTGGAGAAGGTTCCCGTCCTGTGGAAGACCTCCTGTGTGGTTCCGGTTCCCAAAACAGCACAAGCGAAGGAACCGGCCCACTACAGACCTGTTGCCCTGACCTCCCACCTTATGAAGACCATGGAAAGGCTCCTCCTCATACACCTTCGCTCTATGGTGAGCCCCACCCTAGATCCGCTGCAGTTTGCCTACAGGCCCAACATCGGAGTAGAAGACGCCGTCAACTACTTTCTGCAGCGGGCACTCACCCACCTGGAGATCGCTGGCAGCGCTGTGAGGGTCATGTTCTTTGACTTCTCCAGCGCCTTCAACACCATCAGGTCAGCAGTTCTGGGGGGGTAAGCTGGAGGACGTGGGAGTGGACGGGCATATTGCTGCCTGAATCACTGACTACCTTACTAACCGTCCACAGTACGTGCGGCTACGTGGCTGTAAGTCAAAGGTGGCAGTCTGCAGCACGGGAGCACCGCAGGGCACCGTCCTCTCACCCTTCCTTTTCAGCATTTATACCTCGGACTTTAGCTATAACACAGACAGCTGCCACCTCCAGAAGTTTTCGGACAACTCCGCCATCGTGGGCCGTGTGTCAGAGGGGAACGAGCTGGAGTACCGGTCGGTCATTGTTGACTTCGTGGACTGGTGTGAGCGCAACCACTTGTGCTTGAACACCAGGAAGATGAAGGAGATGGTGGTCGACTTCAGAAGAGGCCCACACACACACACACACACACACACACACACACACACACACACAAACACACACACACACACACACACACACACACACACACACACACACAATCACTAGTGAACGTCCAGGGACAGGACATTGAGATAGTGAACAGTTTCAAATACCTGGGCGTTCACCTTAACAATAAACTGGACTGGTCCCACAACACCAACGCCCTGTACAAGAAGGGCCAGAGTCGCCTCCACCTTCTGAAGAGACTCAGGTCCTTCGGAGTATGCAGACCTCTGCTCAGGACATTTTATGACTCTGTGGTAGCCTCTGCAATCCTCTACGCTGCCATCTGCTGGGCCCCGGGCAGCACAGAGCGGGACAGAAAAAGACTGAACAAGCTGGTCAGGAGGGCCAGCTCTGTCCTGGGCTGCCCACTGGACTCTGTGGAGGAGGTGAGTGAGAGGAGGATGGTAGCCAAGCTCACATCCATCATGGACAACAGCTCTCACCTACTGCACCAGACTGTAGAGGAGCTGAGTAGCTCCTTCAGTGGACGACTGAGACATCCTCAGTGCAGGAAGGAGCGCTACCGCAGGTCGTTCATTCCCACTGCTGTCAGACTGTACAACGCCACTTTGTAACTGTCTGTGAAAATACCGGTTATGTGCAATAAAAACCCCGTGCACTTTAATCAACCACATCTACCCCACTGACTGTGAACCATATCAACCCATCTACTCTGCACTCAGATACATATACACTTTAATATAGGCCAGTCTATAAAGTCGTTCCCTTCTTTTCTTTTATTGTTTATTAATTTATACTATTTATGTATCTATTTATTTATTTACTTATATAATATATATGTATGTGTGTATGTTTGTATATGTATCTATTTTTGCACCCCCTACTGATGGTACCTCAAGAGCCTGTAACAGTGAATTTCTCCATTGTGAGATTAATAAAGCTGTATCTTATCATATGCTTCTGACCAACCATATTTGCTTAGGGTTACAAAAGTCCACAAAACAGTGTAAACACAGATCACAGAGATGACGTCTTAACACAAGGGTAACACGCTATATAACTGAGATATATATCTTCTTCTTCTTGTCCTTTCAGCTTTTCCCTTCAGGGGTCGCCAAAGCGAAATATCTGCCTCCATCTCACCCTATCATCTGCATGTTTTTCTCTTACCACATCCATGAATCATCTCTTTGGTCTTCCTCTAGGCCTTCTGCCTGGTAGTTCCAACCTCAACATCCTACTACCAATACACTCACTATCCCTCCTCTGTACATGTCCAAACCATCTCAATCTAGCCTCTCTGACTTTGTCTCCAAAACGTCTTACATGTGCTGTCCCTCTGATGTGCTCAGTCCTGATGCTATCCACCCTCGTTACTCCCAAAGAGAACCTCAACATTTTCATCTCTGCTACCTCCAGCTCTGCCTCCTGTCTTTTCCCCAGGGCCACTGTCTCTAAACCATACAACATCGCTGGCCTCAACACCGTCTTGTACACTTTTCCTTTCATTTTTGCTGATACCTTCCTATCACACATTACACCGGACACTTTTCTCCAACCATTCCAACCAGCCTGCACATGCTTCTTCACCTCTTTTCCACACTTTCCATTGCTCTGGATTGTTGAGCCTAAGTACTTAAAATCCTCCACCTTCCTTATCTCTGCTCCCTGTAACCTCACCATTCCCCTTGGGCCCTTCTCGTTCACACACATGTACTCTGTCTTACTGAAGCTAACCTTCATTCCCCTCCTTTCCAGGTCATACCTCCACCTCGCTAGGTTTTCCTGCACTTGTTCTCTGCTCTCACTGCAGATCACAATGTTGTCTGCAAACATCATAGTCCATGGAGATTCTTGTCTAACCTCGTCTGTCAGCCTGTCCATCACCATAGCAAACAAGAAAGGGCTCAGAGCTGACCCTTGATGCAGTCCCACCTCCACCTTGAACTCTTCTGTCATACCGACAGCACACCTCACCACTGTCTTACATCTCTCATACATTTCCTGCACCACTCGAACATACTTCTCTGCCACTCCAGACTTTCTCATGCAATACCACAGTTCTTCTCTCAGCACCCTGTCATATGCTTTCTCTAGATCCACAAAGGCACAATGCAGCTCCTTCTGACCTTCTCTGTACTTCTCTATTAACATCCTCAAGGCAAACACTGCATATGTGGTGCTCTTTCTTGGCATGAAACCAAACTGTTGTTCACAAATGCTGACCTCTGCCCTTAGTCTAGCTTCCACTATTCTTCCCCATAACTTCATCGTATGGCTCATCAACTTGATCCCTCTGTAGTTGCCGCAACTCTGCACATCTCCCTTGTTCTTAAAAATGGGCACCAGTACACTTCTCCTCCACTCCTCTGGCATCCTCTCACTCTCTAAGACCTTGTTGAATGTTCTTGCCAGGAAATCTACTGCTTCCTCTCCTAGACACTTCCATACCTCCACCAGTATGTCATCAGGGCCAACTGCCTTTCCATTCTTCATCCTCTTCAATGCCCTCCTCACTTCACCCTTACTAATCTTTGCTACTTCCTGGTCCTCAACAGTCACCTCTTCTACTCTTTTTTCTCTCTCATTTTCCTCATTCATCAGCTCTTCAAAGTACTCTTTCCATCTTCCCACCACACTTTTGTCATCAGTCAATACATTTCCCTCTCTGTCCATAATCACTCTAACTTGCTGCACGTCCTTCCCATCTCTATTTCTCTGCTGTGCCAACCTGTATAAATCATTTTCTCCCTCTTTACTTTCCAACCGAGCATACAAGTCATCATCTGCCCTCTGTTTGGCCTTTGACACTGCTACCTTCGCCTTACGCTGTGTCTCCCTGTACTCCTGTTTACTCTCTTTGGTCCTCTCAATGTCCCACTTCTTCTTAGCTAACCTCTTCTTTTGTACACATTCCTGCACTTCTTCATTCCACCACCAAGTCTCCTTATCTCCTCTCCTTTCAGATGACACACCAAGTATTCTCCTACCCTCCCTGTACTCTCCCTGATCACATTAGCTGTAGTTGTCCAGTCATCTGGAAGCACTTCCTGACCACCCAAAGCCTGTTTCAACTCCTCCTTGAAGACAACACAACACTCCTCCTTTTTCAGCTTCCATAAGTCTTCTGCTCTGCCTTTGCCTTCTTCATCTTCCTCACCATCAGCGTCATCCTGCACACCACCACCATCCTATGCTGTTTGGCAACACTCTCACCCGCTACTACTTTGCAGTCACTGACTTCCTTCAAATTACATTGCCGACACAAGATGTAGTCTACCTGTGTGCGCCTACCTCCGCTTTTATAAGTCACTCTATGCTCCTCTCTCTTCTGGAAGAAAGTATTTACCACAGCCATTTCCATCCTTTTTGCAAAATCTCCCAACATTTGTCCTTCTGCGTTCCTGTCCTGGATACCAAACCTGCCCATCACTTCCTCGTCCCCTCTGTTTCCTGCACCAACATGCCCATTGAAGTCTGCCCCAATGACTACTCTTTCATCTTTGGGGGTATTCTGCATCACTTCATCTAACTCCCTCCAGAATCTCTCCTTCTCTTCTCGCTCACATCCTGCCTGTGGGGCATAAGTACTAAAAACATTGAACATCACACCTTCAATTTCTAACTTGAGACTCATCACTCTGTCTGACACTCTTTTAGCTTCTAGAACATTCCTGACAAACTCCTCCTTCAAGATGACTCCTACTCCATTTCTCTTCCCATCCACACCATGAAAAACAGCTTAAACCCTGCTCCTAAGCTTCTAGCCTTGCTACCTTTCTACCTGGTCTCCTGAACACACAGTATGTCCACCTTCCTCCTCTGCATCATCTCAGACAGCTCTCTACCTTTTCTGTGCATAGTTCCAACATTCAAAGTCCCTACTTTCAGTTTTAGACTCCTGCCTTTCCTCTTCTCTCTCTGCCTGCGGACACGCCTCTCCTTCTTCGATGTCTTCAACCAACAGAAGTCCAATTTCCTCCAACACCCTGTTGGTTAACAGCACTGATGGCGGTCGTTGTTAACCCGGGCCTCGACCGATCTGATATGAATTTTCTTGATATGACTCGCATGTTTTATTTGGCATTTGTTTTACGCCGGATGCACTTCCTGACGCAACCCTTTGCATTTATCCGGCTTGGACCGGCATGAGGGAGAGACACTGTGCTTGTGCCCCTCCCTCACGGCTGCATTAACTGAGATATATGGAGAGGAGGGGCACTCAGTCTGTCTTTTGTAAACAATGGACGCAGCATCATTATGTCATTATCCTTATGTCAGCGTACCATGTAGGTACGTCTAAACTCAAAATTTGACTTTTTTTTTTGGAAAAAAAAAAATCGAAAAAAAGTAAACTGGATGAAACGTAAGTCAGGGGGTGTCTGTATACACGCACACACACACACACAGTCACTATTTGAGTTACGACATAGATCGGTTCCGACCAACCAGTGTTAAGTTGGAATGGTTATAAGTCGGATAAAACCGAATCCACCCGGCACTGACTATGAATTCATGTGAAGCGTATTCTTCACCTGCACGTTCTTTCAACATGGGAAATAAACTTGTGTCCTTACTTTGCACTGCTCGCAACATCACTTTCACATTTCTTTGCCTATTATCTTCCAACCACGTGTACAGCAACTTTTCCATCTCTGCAATCGGGCTTCACGCTATTTGGTGATGATAGTTGACTTAATTGGGGCGACTGCTTTCACTGCTTCCTTGTCCTTCAAAATTGTCGACACCGTGGAGTCAGAGAGGTGGAGATATCACTTTCACTTTCATGTTCGTCTCCAACGACAGTGCCTTCCTTGCATGGTAGAATTGGTATCGGATGAATCGGACTTCCTCTTGGGGGCCATGGTAACGATATACAGTAAATGAATGTAAAATTGTACTGCAAAAGAGATGTTACTGCGACGGTATCTAGTCACTGAGTGTAGCGGTAGAATGCTGTGAGTGTGAGATGCTGGGATGCTGCGCTGCCACAACTATCTTACGCACTGTGCTGCCGGACATGTACAGTAAACTCTTAATAGGCATCTGCTAGACGTGGCCGTAAGTACGGGTGGTCGTAACTCGCGTACATCGTAACTCGGATAGTGACTGTCTGTCTGTCTTCCTTTCGGCTTTTTCCCTTTTACTCGGGAGTCGCCACAGCGAATCATCTGATTCGCACGTTTGATTTGGCAGAGGTTTTTACGTCAGATGCCCTTCCTGTCACAACCCTTTTTAGCAAGGGACAGAAACACGCTGACGACTTTGCAGCCTACTCTTTACGAAAGTCAGCAATGGTTCTTTTACATGCTTCTCACCATAGACAGTGAGAGACATGGCCCGCCTTTGATAACCCAGTTAGCTGCACTGGGGGTGACAGTGACAACCTTGTGGAGAGTGGGACTCGAACCCCCAACCTTTGGATCAGCGATCCAGCGCCCTATACCACTAGACCACCACTGCCCCAACTCGGATAGTGACTGTATATGTTTTATATATATATATATATATTATATATATATACAAAAATAAAAGGACAGGACAAAGACTTTCTATTGAAACTCCATTTATCACTACAGATCTGTTTCGAGGGGTGGTGAAACCATCCTCTCTCTTCAGGTGATTATAGAAGAATTCTATAAGAAGATATATAGAAGATTCTATCGAAGATTCTTCTATAATCACCTGAAGAGAGAGGATGGTTTCACCACCCCTCGAAACAGATCTGTAGTGATAAATGGTGTTTCCATAGAAAGTCTTTGACCTGTCCTTTATTTTTCTTTATTTGCTCTACCAAAAAGAATTGAGCACTCTCTTTCGTAAGGATCTACTCAGAAAATCCTATATATATATATATATATATATATATATATATATATATATATATATATATATATATATATATATATATATATATATATATATATATTATTCTTTTTAACTGCAAGGTTTAATGAGGGTCCAGGTGCTTAATAAGAAATTCAAAACAACAGGAATTGAATTCCATGAATACAGCAATTTAAAATATTGCTCAATGTCACTGTACATTTGCATTAAATACCCTTTTATTTCACTGTATATATGTGTTTGGCAAATATATTTAAAAGCTGGTGGTGATGGAGGTCTGGACCCCCACTGCCACATAGAGTGGTGTGAGTTTCTCTTAGTGGATGCCTGCTGAGACTCTTAAGAAGCTACACTGTGTGAGCTGCCAATCTTTCAGACACTACCTCAATAATTAACACACACACACACACACACACACACACACACACACACACACACACACACACACACACACACACACACACACACACAC
>CM045742.1:33337500-33380000 GCA_024760905.1 Plotosus lineatus | reverse complement strand
CCCAGTGACCGTGAATGGTTTTGAGTGTGTATGTTGGCCCTGTGACTGACTGGAAAGCTCTACATGGTATACCCTATAAATAAGCCAATTTTTCTATATGGTTAAATGCTGATTGGATGTTTATTGTTGCTTCAAAAACAGAGACTGTTTGAAATATTTAGATCAATTATTATTACTATCATTTCTTACTTTCTATTCTTTCAAAAATAAAAAAAAAATGTTTTGCAGTGCAGAAAATCAATATCGCCCTGTACGTCCTTCGTGATTTTTTTTTATTTTTTATTTTATTTTAAGCATAGAATACTCTCTGGTATGAAGAGTTTGGCCTCAGACTCACTTTTTGAGTTGAAGAACTGATGTAACTGGGGCTGTTACACAAACCTCCTTTTGTGTGCTCAGCTCTTGCTAACGAGCTTAAAACGTGATAATGCAAAGGTCAGCCAAGGGAAAACCTACACTGGGAAGAGAGTACGTGGCCTATGAATTAGGTTAATATATTAAATTTGAGTTCTGAGTAGAGTTGGTGCTATTTTTTGATCACACCGATGTAGATAACAGATTAAAGCCAAAGCCCAGCCTGAGTTGTCACTGTATTATGGCAGTTATTGGATAGATGTACCAATCAGTAGGTAAGCCATTAAAAGGACCCTTTTAAGAATAAATATTGAGGAAATCAACACAAGATATGATGTCACACAAGCAGAATAAAGCCAGATATACAGTTGTGTTCAAAATAATAGCAGCCAGACATCACTAACCTGACCAGTCAGTGTTTTTGGTCAGAATGATGTTTCTACATGGCAAATAATTTACTATCAGGTGTAGTAGCGTAATAGAATCCAATAGGCCCGACAGTCCTGACAAGCTGCTGCTGATTCTGTGTAATTGAATCACTAATCGAAAGGGGCGTGTTCAAAACAATAGCAGTGTGGATTTCAATTAGTGATGTCATTATTTCTTTGAAAAACAGGTACCAATTATTGCCCTTATTAAGGAAGGAAGACAGCAAGTGTTGTCCATGCTGGTTATAGAACATTCCTGTCTGAAATTCTGATGAAAGTGGGTCGTTCCAGACACTGTTCCGTAAAACAGCATAGATTAATTGAAAAAAGTTGGTTGAAGAGGGGAAAACATATAAATAAGGGCAGAAAACGAGAGGCTGCTCAGCTAAATGATTTCAAATGATTTAAAATGGCAACCAAAACCTGACAGATATGGAATAAATTGAAACACTACCATTCGAATGGAAGGAAGAAGACCTATAATGGCAAGGACTCAGCAAACAATCATCTCCAGGAAGAATGTATCATGATATGGGGATGTTTCTCATACTACAGTGTCGGGCCTATTTATCGCATCGCAGGGATCATGGATCAGTTTGAATACACTAGAATACTTGAAGAGGTTGTACCGCCTTGGGCTGAAGAGGAAATGCCTCTGAAATGATGTTCCAACAAGATAATGACCCCAAACACACCTGTAAACGGGCAACATCTTGGTTCCAGAACAACAAGATTGACGTTATGGAGCGGCAGCCCGATCCAGGACCTTAGTCCAATAGAAACGTGGGGTGGCATCAAAAATACAGTTTCTGAGGCAAAACCAAGAATTACAGAGGAACTGAGGAGTGTAGTCCAATCATTCTGGGCTGAAGCTGGTCGACTGTGTGCAATACAGATGTGCAGCAGTTCTCAGAGACAGTAGCTATACAACTATTATATGAGTTTGGTGATTCAAAGGAAAACAAAACATTAAACCTTTTTTTTTCAGTTTATGGAGTGAAAGTTTGAGTTTGTAAAGAATAAAGCAGACACTATTTTTTTAAAGAGTCTAATACAGGGATCCCTCGCTACTTCACGCTTCAACTCATGCGTCTTTTTTATTTATTTATTTATTTTTTAATATTCATCGAAAAATAAAAAAAAAAGGAAATTCGGGAAAAACAGGGAAAAGGTTAAGGAAAAACAAGGCCAATTATGCAAAAAAAAAAAAAAAAAAAAAAAAAAACCAACCCAAAACCCCCCAACAAAACTACTTACATTTCATCTGCGTGTGTGCGGGTGCATCTGTATGTGTGTGTATTTATATTTTATTAACATCTTATGCATTATTTTTGAATGTTTAATATTATAAGCATTGAATATGTATTTATTAATATTATATACATGTACGTATACATCAGTCGGGAGTGGTGGTGGGGTGATCCTACTTCACGGAATTCGTGGTCATGGTGTGATCTCGGTCCCAATCACCCGCGGAAAGTGAGGGATTCCTCGAGTCACTTCAATTTCTTTCAGGAATAACACAATTTTTTTTCTATTTTTCTTCATGTATTGATTTGGAAAAGAATGTTCCTCGTGTTCTAGTGTATAGAAACAACAGCTGTTCTAAGGATTTGGTGCTTTATTCACCATTTTTAATCAGACTGCTATTATTTTGAACACAACTGAAGTTATGTTTTCTTTGACTGTGACCCTGAACACTACAGGGCTTCATTATACTGTACATCTGCAGGAACAATGTGATCTACCATGTTCTACATGTAGGAGCCCACAGATACCCTCAATTTTTTAGTGATAATGAGATCAACAGAACAATGTGTACGCAACCGTGTTTAAAGACAATACGCAAACATTTCCACTCATGGCTAATCTTATTCCCTTCTTGTCTGTTGTGAGATATGTGAGATCCTCCGATCAATCCAGACTCAAAGCAGAAGACTTCGGATCGATGTGTTTACGTCCCCAGAACACCAGCTTAGCTGAACCCTCAATTAGTTACACTCAAACTCAAACTGTAATGTAAAACCCAATGTCATGGCTCATGTTACTTCTGGCTTCCTAAATTGTTCAACTATTCCCCTTCTCTCATGGCACTATTTTCCCATCTCAGACTACAATGTTTTTCAAGTATGAATTTAAACATTGTCGGCACGAGTGTCTGACCTTCAGCGTATACATCCTGAATTTCTGAACCTGATAATCTTTCATATTCACCTCATATTCAATGTGTCTGGAGTGATTTCCTGCCAACGCTTCATATTGCAGTCAGTCCGTATATGTAGGGGCTACAGAGGGAAGATCAGTTCAATACAGCGGTGAAAAGCTGCAGCTCTGGGTCATGCAATAGTTGTACCTTCTGGATAAATTTATGCAGTAAACCAATTCGTATGTGGCGTTTTTATTACCGCCTCTCACAAATATAGCACTGGATGAAGTGGAGACAATTAATTAGTCCTAATTGTGAATGTGTTTGCAAATATGCTTGCTCTGTAATAAATTAGTCTCCTGTCCACTGTGTCTGTTCTCACCTTTGATGAAGACTTTCTGGGATCTGGGTACACTGTAGCCTTGCCCAGTAGAAAGTAACTAATGAAGATGAATGAATGATAATCTGGTGCAAGTATATATTTATACATTCATTTATTTTTCAAACTATTTACTCATTACTGGAGCCTATCACAGCCAACTCCGGGTAAAGGTGGGATACACCCTGAACAGAATCTCAGTCCACTGCTGAGTCAATACACAAGACACATATGACCATTGTTGCACTCCAAGGGGGGATTTGGAAAAGCCAATTAGGCCAATATGCAAGTCTTTGTAGTGTAGAAGAAACCCATGCACGTCCTGCTAGAATATTTCTCATCAATTTTGGGATCTGAACCAAGGACCTTCTTTCTGTGAGGCGAACATGCTAACCCCATACTCCACTGTCTCCCATTGCAAGTGGTACACGTGTGGTTAAGGCTTTGCCCAGGGGTCTTAGCACAGTGTGGATCAACATGGGCTTCGAACCCATAACCAAAAAATCATGAGCCTATCACCCTAACCACTATGCCACCGACCCCACTACCTTTATATAAACAAATTAAAACTTTAATTTTCAATTTTAGTGGCAGTGGTGGCCGAGAGGTAAAGGGTGCTGGATCACTGGTCCTAAGATTTGGGGTTCGAGTCCCACTCTCCACAAGGTTGTCACTGTCCCCCCAGTGCAGCTAACTGGGTTATCAAAGACCGGCCATGTCTCTCACTGTCTATGATGTGAGGTTCACGTAAAAGAACCATTGCTGACTTTCGACAAGAGCTGTAAAGCTGTCAACATGTTTTCACCCTGCGATGGCCTCGCGAGTTGTCTAGGGTGTACTCTGCCTTTATTCGGAGTTGGCTGGGATGGGCACCAGTCTCCCCTAATTAGGATTAAGCGGTTACAGAAAATTTTTTTTTTTTTTTTTTTTTTTTTTGTATATTTAACTTTCCTAGGTCCTGTAGAATCGTTCATTGCAAATGCTTAGTGACTCATGTAACATCACCCACCCACCTGATGCCACGCCCTAAAGTTTGTTTGAGTGCATGCATGCAAATCTTAGTGTAAAGACTTAAACCAAATGAAAATAATACTTTATCAATTAAGTAATTTTTTTTATTTTATTTTCTAGACTGATTTCCTTTGAGAAAGAAATGTAATCAGTTCTCTATAACTTCTCTTTATATCTATTTCTCTCTTTTAGATACATAAAGAAAATAAGTGATTATATCTATATTCAGGGCCTGAAGAAATATTCCGATTACATTTGTTAGTGAGTATTGACATATGTAGCTGCCTCGGAATTTTATAAAATACTAATCAGAATCTGAAGAGCTCACACACGGTCATAGTTCATATTTAATAGTTTTCTATTAAAAAAAAAGGAAGTTTAACATTATACTTTAAATTCATCCTTCCTGACTAGTGGCAGTTCTAAGTACCTGGTAAATGAGAATTAAATAAAGGACTGGCTATTAAGATTAATTACAGATGGGCAGCAGAATGGACAGATGTGATATAACTCTCAGAGGACATGTGAGAGAATAACTGACCTTGACTCTGGATCGACTTACCTACTACTCGCCAACATTTAATATTCAAACACTTATGGCTTTCCATTTCTCTTTTCTTTCTGTCCCTCTCATGAACATTCTCATATTTTTCCTTCTATATTACAGTGGCACCTCACCTTACGAAATTAATCCGTTTCAGAGCCTTTTTCTTAACCTGGATTTTTCGTAAATTGAACCGCATTTTACATGTAAAACGCGTGATTCGTTCCAAGGCCCCCAATACTACCCCGTAAGCTCTTTAAAAATTATAAAAGTATACCTTTTAAGACCTCCTTCTGCTTCAATATTGTACCGATGGTAGACAGGTTTGGCCATATTCCTTTGCGATATCACTCGAGCCCACTTTCTCTTTTCACTCTCACCGGAAATCACACAGGCACGTGTGTGTGTGTGTGTGTGTGTGTGTGTGTGTGTGTGTGTGTGTGTGTGTGTGTGTGTGTGTGTGTGTGTGTGTGTGTGTGTGTGTGTTGACCATGTCTTCTGAGCAGAGTTATAATTTTACAAATGTTTATGGAAGGTTAAAAGCCTGAGTCAAAAAACAGTAACTCTG
The DNA here is from genome assembly GCA_024760905.1 of Plotosus lineatus. Lineage (NCBI taxonomy): Eukaryota > Metazoa > Chordata > Actinopteri > Siluriformes > Plotosidae > Plotosus > Plotosus lineatus. The sequence goes on along the minus strand of CM045742.1, from coordinate 33,374,570 downwards.
TCCTTTACACAAAAAGCATTATGGGAGATGCAGCTCCATAATAGTCAATGGGAGGGAGCTGTGTCATCCCTCCTAGCCAATGGGAGGCCAGCGGGGTGGGATGTTGGAAGATAGTCAATGGGAAAGCAGCTCTTGCATTGTTTGAATGTTTGAATGGTGTGTTTTAATGTTTGAATGGCGGGTTTGGCTCGTTTCGTAAGGAGAACTTGTTTCGTATACAGAGACAAAAAATTTTGGAAAATGTTTTTCGTAACCTGGATTTTTTTCGTTTGCTGGAACTATCATAAGGTGAGGTACCAGTGTTTTTTTATTTTTTTTATTTTGCTGTCCTACAATTCACTGTGAACATTATTAAACGTTTTACATTTTTTTAATATAAAAAGATCAACAGAGGAACCCATGCAAATGTTTAATCAGAATCAACACTTGTTAGACAATGTTGGTTTTAGTTCAGTGCCATATGCTCTCATCTCTCTGTTGGATGCACACCTTCAGTTGTTTAGTTGAGTGATCATGTTGAACTGGGAGTTACATTACTTTTCATCAGGGTCGTGGATGAGCTAGAGTTAACCTCAACTTAATTTGATCGAGAGGAGGGCACATCCTGGGTGGCCGCAAGGTTATCACAGGACTAACACAGACAGAAGAGCAATTTACACTCATATTTCCAGCAACACACAATTGAGAGTAATCATTCATTTGTTCTGAACCACTTACTCCTAATTACCTAATTAGGGTTACGGGGAGGCTGGCGCCCATCTCAGCTGACTTGTGGGCGAGGACAGAGTACAGCCTGGACAGCTCGCCAGACCATCGCAGGGCAGAAACACGCTGACGGCTGCATAGCCAGCCTTTGATAACCCAGTTAGCTATACTGGAGGGACAGTTACAACCTGTTGAGGGAGGGGCTTGAACCCCAACCTTAGGATCAGTGATCCAGCAACTTACCTCTGGACCAGCACTACCCTTGAGAGTAATCAGAGCACCTGGTTGCGTACCACACCCGGCACAGGGCTACCTTGTAAATTTCATACAGAAATGCCTTACGCTTTGAAAATTTTATTTGGCATTTTACTCTTAAATTTAATGTGGGAGACACAGTGGTGTTGTAGTTTAGCACATCTGTCTCATAGCGGAAAGGTCCTGTGTCCTATGATTTCCTCCCACACTCCAAAGACATACACATTAGGCTAATTGGCTGCTCTAAATTGCTCCTAGATGCGAGCGTAATTGTGAATGGTTGTGGGTATTGTTAGTGCAATGGTCCGTCAAACTGTTCAGGGTGTGCCCCCACCTTTTTTTCCCCCATTGTCAGCTGAGATAAGTAGGGTTAAGCAGTTTGGCAAATGAGTGAGTGAGTATTTACTGTGTAGGTCAGTGTTGTTTCTCCAGCTTTCTCCTATGACATTTTCCCTCCACTGCTGCTGACTGGAGCTTTGCAGACCTCAGAAACACTGCTATGTTTAATATACTCGTAGCAGTGCATGGAAACAGTCAGTATAATTGTGGAATGTTCCATGACCACTTAGTAGTACACTTGGTGGTCGTGCTCAGTGTGTCAGATAACGTAGACACTCTGTAGCATCACCTGCTGATTTTTTTTCCCTTATTAACCCTTGGGCATCCTACCAGTGGAGCTTTACTTCCTGCTTCTAGCTGGAGTAGCAGTACTAAGCCATAGTGATTATACCAAGGGTAAAAATAATTGTTTGTATTTTTGATATATTTACATATTATTTGCTGCTAATAGATGTCTCAGGGAATATGAATTGATACTTTTGTGAAATCAGTGGAAAAACACCACCAGTGTTCCACAGAGCTGGGGCTTTTGTTACTTCATTTCTTTATGTATTTATGTAATGGGGTAGTGGTGGAATGGTGCTGAATTACTGATACCAAGTCAGAGGTTCAAGCCTCGCTTTCAACAGGTTGTCACTGCTGGCCCTCCAGTGCAGCTAACTGGGTTATCAAAGGCCGGCCATGTCTCTTACTGTCTATAGTGAGAGGTTCATGTATAAGAACCATTGCTGACTTTCGTCAAGAATAGCTGCATAGCCGTTGGCGTGTTTCTGCCCTGCGATGGTCTGGTGACCCATCCAGGGTATACTCTGCCCTTGCCCCGTGTTCGCTGAGATGGGCACTCGCCTCTCCGTGACCCTAATTAGGATTAAGCGGTTCAGAGAATGAATGAATATATTTATGGATTGTTTTGATCTATCAAAACAACTCATGTTCATATGTCACTGAGAGTTGATGATCTTTGCATGTATTTGGGGTTAATTGGAGAGTCACTGAGATACATGATGTGCAGTGATGAAGGTGTGCATAAAATATACTTCTAGGTGTAATGCACATGGCCGAGGTGAATTATTTACATCAGTATTCACTTTTTCACAAAATGTATTTAGGTAAAGTCCTCTGGGCTGTTTACACCCGAGCCAGAGCGGCTCATCGGACCGGTGCTTATCCCCGGTTTCCATAGCGTGAGGAGTACAACTCCTCCTGCAGGTTACCTTCACAGTATATTTTTAGTGGTACCCAATTATCTTGCTGGGTGAACAGAGGCACACTTGTGGTTAAGACCTTGCCCAGGGGTCCTAGCACAGTGGGGGTAAAAGTGGGATTTGAACACATAACCTCCCGATCATGAGCACAGCACCCTAACCACTACACCACCGGCTCCACAATAAAATGTGTTTAAAGGGGAAATAAAAGGGATATAAACAAATTAGACACGGGCAGTGGTGGTCTAGGGCGCTGAATTGCTGATCCTAAAGTTGGGGGTTCAAGTCCCACTCTCCACAAGGTTGTCACTACACCCCCCCCCCCCCCCCAGTGCAGCTAACTGGGTTATCAAAGGCGGGCCATGTCTCTCACTGTCTATGGTGAGAGGTTCATGTAAAAGAACAATTGCTGACTTTCGTAAAGAGTGGCTGCAAATCCGTCAGCGTGTTTTTGGACTGTGAAAGGAAACCAGAGTACCCGGAGTAAACCCACACAAACACAGAGAGAACATACACACAGAGAGGTCCTAACCCAGGCCTTCTTGCTTTGAGGTGGACGTGTTAACCACTGCGGCACCGTGCCACTTTATGGAGATTTGGATGCAGTGAAGTATCATATACTGTGCCAACTACTTTGCTCCACATCACCCTTTTCATATGATTAGTCAATTTTATGTCGTACATTGCTCATCTCTAATAGCTTCATTGTTGAGCCATTGACAGATATTAGATTCTAGCCCTCCCATTTAATATAAGTATTGAATGTCACTCAAAACTGTACATCACTGCACATTATATGTCAACTCCACACATTATCCAGCACTACATACTACAGTATAATGCAAAAACACCCAAGTTCAAAAAACATACATATGCATTCATTGTAGATGTTGCAATCTATGAGATATTGATATTATTTTAAAGTGTTGATGTAATAGTCATATGAAGGTGGGTGCTCGAATAGGTCTTGACTTGGGTGATTAGACCAGGGCCAGGAGTGTGTTGAGAAGTCTAATTGCCTCAGGGAAGAAGGTGTTTTGGAGTCTGGTGATGGTTGGACAGATGCTCATTTAAATTCTGCCAGATGGCAGGAGAGAAAAGAACCTGTGAGCAAGGTAGGAGAGGGCCACCAACAATGCTGGTGGCCTTGCAGATGCGGTGTTTGTGGTCAGTGATAATTTAATCAGTGGTGTTCCGATGGTAGTCTCTATCCGCGGATGATTTTTATGCAGTAGTGTCTAGTGCCATGCAGTTAGGCTACAGTATATGTACATAATATATTATAACTTTATAAACATGCAGTTGAGTGTAGACCTTAACATACTGTATATTTCATGCTGAAGATGAATTTACTGCAAACGTCTGAACACCAGCATCATGTCCATTCGTGTTCTTAAGAAACAACTGTTAGTATTTTCAGTTGCTGCAAGTAATTCTTTAATGATTACTGTATTATAATACATGTAATTTTATAATTACCACATGTATGGACCAACAAAACGGGGCAGTGGCCCATTGGAAAGATGCTGAATTACTGATCCAAGGATTGGAGGTTCAAGCCCCACTATCAACATGATAGTGTTACTACCCCCCACCCCCCGTGTATGTAATAGAACCAATGCTAACTTTTGTCAAGAGTAGGCCGCAATACCGTCAGCATATTTCTACCCTGTGGCCTGGCGAGCTGTCAAAGGTGTACTCCAACCTAGCCCAGAGTCGGCTCGGATGCCAGCCTCCCCGCAACTGTAATTAGGATTAAGCGGTTCAGAAAATGAATGAATGAATGAATAGACCTACAAAACAAACATTAAAAAATTAATACAGTGGTACCTCACTTTACGAAATTAATCTGTTTCAGCGCCTTTTTCGTAAGTTGAACCGCATTTTACATGTAAAACGCGTGACTCATTCCAAGACTCCCAATACTACCCCATAAACCCTTTAAAAATTATAAAAGTACACCAATTTTGTATGAAATATATATATATATATATATATATATATATATATATATATATATATATATATATATATATATATATATATATAGGTGTTAAAAGTAAAAGAAAATTATTTACCTTTTTTTAATAAATCTCTCGAACCACCCATGCGACGCTTTAAAGTCCAGGAGTTGCTGGTCCGAAGAACACTCACCCTCACCCTCCTTCACAAGGTCCTTAAATATGGTGGTTGCTTTTTCCAAAATAATTGCCTCCGTCACTGTATCTCCGCTTTTAATGCCTCTTTCTGCTTCAATATTGTCCTGATTATAGAGGGATTTCGGCCATACTCCAGGGTGTACACTGTCCTTATCCAGAGTTGGCTGTTATGGATGACAGCCTCCCTGTTGAAGAATTAAATGGTTCAAAAAATGAATGAATGTTAAAACACTATTTACTTTCTTATACTTTTTCCCCATACACTTGCAGAAGGGGGGCAATTCAGTGGGGCATGGCCATAGCCTACATGTGTATAGGGCAGTGCTTCTCAAATAGTGGGGTGTGCCCCCCTTGGGTGGTACGGTATAATGCTGGGGGTGTATGGTGTGATGTCAGGTGGAGCGCGTATGACCCTGGGGAACATGCTTCTCTGGAATAGTGTATGAGAATTAAGTGTAATTACACCTCCACTCCACTAGTTGGCAGTGGCACTCTCATTGTCATGCTATGGTGGAGCATTTTTTTTTTCGCACGAGCAAACAATATGAAGTTGCAGTAAACAACCCCTTAAGAAAAAACAAGGAACGTTTTCTAAAAGGAATGAAGAGAAAGGTGAAGAGAGATGGAGATATTAAGACAGAAATAAGTCAAATTAGTTTAATTAAATATTTATTTTTTTATTTCAAGCACAGTGGTGTACTTTAAATCTTTTCTATTACAGATTTAAAACACTTAATAAAGTTTTTATTTAAGTTGAACTATAGTTTTTTCCTTTTTTGTTTTTAATGTTAATAAAGATACACTGTTATGCAGAGGTGTACTAATAACAATTTTATCGACAAATGAAACTATTTATTGTCACTCGGAGAGCGGTGTGGGGCGTGAAATGTTTTTTTCTTCCTACAGGAGGCGTCACAGAAAGTAATTGAGAAGCACTGATATAGTAACAATAAAACCGTATCTGTGGTGCCTTCATGTATTTCTATATTTCTCATTTAAAATTGGAACAAATACAGAAAAATATGGAGGGTGGAGTGTGTGTTTATCAATCAAAAGAGTCTCATTTTTTCACATCAGAAGAAGTGAAACATTAAGTAGAGTCACCATTGATGACTGAACATGGTCTTCTAGTAATAAAAAAATATATATTAATAATAATAATAATAATAATAATAATAATAATAATAATAATTATTATTATTATTATTATTATAATTATAATAATCATCATCATCATCAGTTCATTTTCTGTAGCCGCTTAATCCTAATTAGGGTCGCGGGGAGGCTGGTGCCCATCCCAGCCAACTTCGGGTGAGGGCAGAGTACACCCTGGACAGCTCGCCAGGCCATCACAGGGCGGAAACACGGCAACAGCTTTGCAGCCTACTCTTGTCGAATCTAAGCAATGGTTCTTTTACATGCCTCACACTATTGAGAGTGTGAGACATGGCCGGCCTTTGATAACCCAGTTAGCTGCACTGGGGATAATAATAATAATAATAATAATAATAATAATAATAATAATAATAATAATAATAATAATTGTGGTGGTCTCGTGGTTAGGGCGCAGGATCGCTGATCCTAAGGTTGGGGGTTGAAGTCTCCACAAGGCTGCCACTGTCCCCCCAGTGCAGCTAACTGGGTTATCTAAGGCCGGCCATGTCTCTCACTGTCTATGGTATGAGGCATGTAAAAGAACCATTGCTGACCTTCGTAAAGAGTAGGCTGCAAAGCTGTCAGCGTCTTTCTGTCCCTTGTTAAAAGGGTTGTGTCAGGAAGGGCATCCGACATAAAAACCTCTGCCAAATCAAATGTGCAAATCAGATGATTCGCTGTGGCGACCCCTGAGAAAGGGAAAAAGCCGAAAGGATAGAAGAAGAAGACCCGATCCTTTTCTGCTGCATATAAATCTTTACTGTAAATACTACTACTACTACTACTAATAATAATAATAATAATAGTCAATACCTGCAGTATATTTACAGTTCAGGGGGTTGTTTACGTTCAATTTTGTGCACTGCTCACTTTGATTGCAAAGGCACAATGGAGAAAAATTTAAATTCGAACTATCAAATGTGAATGAATAGAACAAAGGCATAAGAAACTGAAATAAAGGAAATCAGTTGTTGAATGATTACTTTTAGAGCCTGTCTGTCATATTCTTTAAAAGAGGGCTGAATTTCAAACATAGTCCTTGTTAAAATCCTTTTCGCTCATGGCACCCCATTCTGGGACTCACTATTCCCCTTTCCGAAGATTCTGATGCACTCCATTTTCATATTGTGTCTGTCATAGTGAATGTCAGACTGGAGTTTCTCGGAAGTGAATGATGAGCTCAGCCACCCATCTGTCCCGGCTCTTTCTATGCTTCAGTGAATACTATCCAATACGTATGAGCTTTAAAAAACATTACTGTCTTTTATTTTATGTGCATTACCAGACCACTGCACAACTGTGCTCTACTGGGGCTTGCGGAACCGAGACCCAGAGATTAGCCAATTTGTGTGGTGTTAAAAGATGCATTGTGGGGTGAAGGATTGAAAATCTCGGCTTGATTTTACTATCATGAAACCACTGGTAATGCTAATAAATCATTTTTCAGCTCCAGTTACTTTTTCACCGAAGAAAATTTTCTGATTGCTTAACAACTATGTGTTTGTAAGTAAATAAGTAAACAAACAAATAAATAAAGACAGCTTGGTATCTTGTAAATTAGTAATTAAATGTAATTTTCTATGGTCTACCAATTTGACCATTTGGACTGTCTTCTGTAGTAGGGCAGTGGTGGTCTGGTGGTAAAAAGTGCTGGATCGCTGATCCTTAGGTTGGGGGTTCAAGTCCCACTCTCCCCAAGGAACAAGTGAGTGCAGCTAACTGTGTTATCAAAGGCCGGCCATGTCTCTCACTATCTATGGTGAGAGGTTCATGTAAAAGAACCATTGCTGACTTCCGTAAAGAGTCTCTGCCCCTTGCTAAAGGGTTGTGTCAGGAAGGGCATCCGACGTAAAAACCTATGCCAAATCAAGTATGCAATGATTCGCTGTGGCGACCCCTGAGAAAAAGGGAACAGCCGAAAGGAAAAGAAGAAGGACTGTCCTCTGTAACTAGTGAAATTATTCTTTATTTTTACTCAGGCTGTCACTATTGGATGTGTGTGTGTGTGTGTGTGTGTGTGTGTGTGTGAGAGAGAAAGAGAGAGAGGGAGAGAGAGATTACTGCAGTCCAGGCACACTGCAGGAAAAAGAGCTGTCGCGGTTTTCGGCACACTCATACACCTGACTCAGTTCTGCATCAGAACAAAGTAGAGGCTTTACATTCCAACACAGAACCCTTTAGTGCTCCCGTTTGTGAGAGTAAGGGGGTTATAACCCTTTCAGAAGTAATTATAGATGCAAATTAAGCCTTGACATGCCATTTTACTACAAGTGCATGTACAGGGAATGTGGCAGATGTGGGTGAGCCAAACAGCAGCCTTTCACATGATCGGTATATTTTTACTCTGGACTTTTAAAGCGAAATGTAGAGCTTGTACCATAATTGCTGTGAATGGGCTGTGCCTAACCACCATGACTCCCCTGCTCCACTTTACTATAAAAGGGTTATTCTAAATGAAAACAGAAGCAGAATGTAATTTGTTAGATCCACTCAGGGAATAAATGGATATAACCTGCTTGCTGCTGCATCAATTTCTCTCTTTTTGTGGTTTAGCATGAAAGGACACTACATGCATATTACTGGGAAGTTGCATCTAATTCCCGAGTGAATGCACCACTCCATTCTGTTCTAAATAAATCAATCTGTGTGTGTGTGTGTGTGTGTGTGTGTGTGTGTGTGTGTGTGTGTGTGTGTGTGTGTGTGTGTGTATGTGTGTGTATTGTATGTGTGTGTATGTGTGTGTATGTGTGTGTGTGTGTGTGTGTGTGTGTGTGTATGTGTGTGTATAGTATGTGTGTGTATGTGTGTGTATGTGTGTGTGTGTGTGTGTGTGTGTGTGTGTGTGTGTGTGTGTGTATATATGTGTGTGTGTATGTGTGTGTATGTGTGTGTTTGTGTGTGTGTGTGTGTGTGTGTGTGTGTGTCAGAACCCGTTTTACCTTTTCATTATGCCCTTGTTCAATACCCCCACCATCAATAATGCAGAGGTGTGAATGGTGAATGGACCCCCCTCCCATTTCTCCTTAATTTATTCGCATCCAATTTCCACCCATCAGGCATTGCTTTCCCTCTCACAGGACTAGCACCGACTATGGAGTGGTGAAAGCATGCAAACGCTCCCTCCTTGACATGCAATGCTAGCCATCTATCTCTGTTCAAACTGAGGCAAACTGAGGCACATGTGTATTTGGGTCGGTCTAACACACTCGGAGGGAAAGCGCTATCCGCCCCGTCATACAATAGAGCTCACAGATGATCACGATTAGCTGGAAATTGTTGTGAGTGACAAGGAAGAGAGCTCGACAATTTAGCTTCCATGGCGCCCGGTCACGGACGTTTGTGGCATTAAACTGAATTCAAACTGACTCAGCTCTCGCTCGGAGTCAGCTGGGATGGGCGCCAGCCTCCTCGTGACCCTAATTAGTATTAAGCGGTTCAGAAAATGAATGAATTAATGAATTTAGTCGGCATACACATCTCACTATGTATACCACACATTGTAGTCTGCAGTTTTTCCAGTTTATTTAAATGTATTGTTTCAATACAACCCAAATTAGTGCTATGATTCCAGTCGGCGAAAGTTACTGAAAGTTTCTGCATTTAATCAAACTTGTTTCTGTCCAAATTACATGCTTGCATGACCTTCCTGAATAATGCATCAAGGAAACTCAAATTTTAAAATTATTCTATTTGAATATTTCTCATATAAAAATATTCAAAACTTATATCATCTCAGCTAGTTTTTCTGTTACTTTTTACTTGCTCATTAGAGGTAAAGTAAATATTTAGACACTGCAGAAAGCAGAGCGCTTAAAAATGTTTGCATGTGTAATTTTATAGAACGATACCTATATGAAGTAAGACAATAAACCACACAGTGCAAGTCCTGCGGCAGACATGTGCCTGTGTGGGCTGGTGAGGAGGTGAGCATGGAAAGGACAGCAAAGTCAAGGTCATGGCTTTCCAACACTTTACAACATTTGCATCAGTAGGGGGCGCCACTATAAATCTATATCTGGATGTCTATAGGATCATGTCCAGTGTTAAAACATGTTTTAATTTTGGTAAATAAAATTGTATTTACAACAAGTAAGCTATTATGATAATCATTCACAATTGCGATGTGAGATGGCAACATCTTCTTTTCCTTTCGGCTGTTCCCTTTCAGGGGTCACCACAGCGAATCATCTGCCTCCATCTTCATGGAAGTCATATTAATGATTCGTATATTCGATTTGGCATAGGTTTTTACATCGCATGCTCTTCCCGACACAACCTTTCAGCAAGGGGAAGAAACACGCTGGCGGCTATGCAGCTACTCTTGGCGAGGGTCAGCAATGGTTCCTTTACAGCCTCACACCATAGACAGTAAGAGACATGGCCGGCCATTGATAACCCAGTTTGCTGCACTGGGGGGACAGTGACAACCTTGTGGAGAGTGGGACCCGAACCCCCAACCCTAGGATCAGCGATCCAGCACCTTTTACCACCAGCCCACCACTGCCCTGTGTGATGGCAAGATAAACCAATTATTTAATTTATGTGACCCACTCCAGCATAATACAGATTAAATAGGAAATTTGACATGCAAATGTATACATCGATATGAGTATAGCATGGAAATTTACTGAGTTACATCACCTTGAATGGCGCTAACCAAGAAATGCGTTTTTGGGAAAATAGCAATTACACTTACAGAACCTTTTCCTGAATATTTGCGTCTGAAACTTGCGAAAATCCAAAAACCAAATAAATCTGGCTTTTTACCAATTAATGTAACCTTCCTAGCATCCTCCTTGCAAAATATGGATTCTCTTTAGACCGAGTCATGTCTGGTTTGAGGCTTCTCACTGGTTTGCCATTATATGATTTGGGTAATCTTTTTGGGATTCTGTAGGTGGGGAGAGTATTCTGGTAGTTTGTCTTCCTTTCGGCTTTTTCCCTTTTACTCGGGAGTCGCCACAGCGAATCATCTGATTCGCACATTTGATTTGGCAGAGGTTTTTACGTCGGATGCCCTTCCTGTCACAACCCTTTTTAGCAAGGGACAGAAACACGCTGACGACTTTGCAGCTACTCTTTACGAAAGTCAGCAATGGTTCTTTTACATGCCTCTCACCATAGACAGTGAGAGACATGGCCCGCCTTTGATAACCCAGTTAGCTGCACTGGGGGGGACAGTGACAACCTTGTGGAGAGTGGGACTCGAACCCCCAACCTTTGGATCAGCGATCCAGCGCCCTATACCGCTAGACCACCACTGCCCCATAGACCACCACTGCCCCATTGACTACCACTGCCCTATTGACCACCACTGCGAACATGGTAGTGAACATGGATAATCAGGAAATATCCTGAGCAATCAGGAATGTGACGTGAAAATCGTCAATATAAGTGGATATTTCTATTGTTTTACATCTACACGGACATGTAACCCTCACAGAGTAAACCGAGCTAAGGATCGAAGTAAATATACTGTAGCTGTGAGGTGGCGACTCTCCTTGAGGTACCTTGAGAACTGCATTCATTTTGAATAATCTTCTGGTAGGAAGGTGACGTTTTGGCACATCCCCCTCATAGTTAAATGTCAAGGGTTAAAGTCCCGGGCTTAACGAAGGAATTTCTGACTAGACTTTGCATGTTCTCACAGTACTTGCATGGGTTTTCATTGTTTTTTTGGTTTCCTCCCACAGCACACAGACATACAGTGATTTCTCCCTACTCCGTGCTTCCTTTCTGCGGCTGCAGCGCATTGCGGGTTTTTCAAAAAATATTCCTCGAGAAATAAGGAAATTAAGGATAAATAGGGAAAAAGTTAAGGAAAATGCCACAAAACAAGGCCAATTATGCAAAAGAAAAAAGAACCCCAAACAAACAAAAACAAAAAACAACCCAAAACCCCCCAACAAAACTACTTACATTTTTGTGAGGTGTGCATCTGTGTGTGCATGTGCACATCTGTATGAGTGTATTTATATTTTATTAACATCTTATGCATTATTTTTGAATGCTTAATTGTTATTATAAGCATATATAGGGTTGAATATGTATTTATTGATATTATATACACATATACATGGTAGTGGTGGTGTAGTGGTTAGGTTGCTGCGCTCATGATTGGGAGGTTGTGAGTTCGAATCCCACCGAGACCCTCACTGTGCTAAGACCCCCGGGCAAGGTCTCAACCACAAGTGTGCCTCTGTTCACCCAGCAGTATAAATGGGTACCAGTAAAAATATACTGGGAAGGTAACCTGCGATGGACTAGCGTCCCATCCAGGAGGAGTTGAACTACTGGTCGCTTCACGCTATGGAAACCGGGGATAGGCACCGGCCTGATGAGCCACGAGGCTCGGGTGTAAAAACCCAACAGACTTTACCTACCTACCTTATCATACACATATACATCTACGTATGTGTTCGTCAGGGGCGGGGTCGATCCTACTTCGTGGAAATCAGCGGTCATAGTGAGAATCTCGGTCCCCATTAACCGCAGAAAGTGAGGGATCCCTGTAGACCTTTGATGAAGTGAATAGTTCAGTTCGCCCCGAGATGCGAGTCTGTGTGTGAGCTTTTCAGAGTATACAACACATTTGCCCCGAGTTAACTGGGAAGAGCTTTATACGGCCTTTAAAGGATAATGCCGTTTGGAAAATGAAATGTATGGCCTTCTGGGCAACTTCTATTACAAAAGTATACAATTATATTAGCTATATTGCTCGGTGCTCTGTGGGCTTCTTTTATGCATTTCCATGTAGTTTCGGGGAAAGATGTAAAACGTTTGTTAACATGGTGATGACTACAGCAAAGGAAAATGGGGTTGGAGAAGGTGTTAATATGAAACGGTATCAGTGCATCGTATAATACCATAAAAATATCTAATATCTTATGTACCTTGATTTACTGACATGCCTTTGTATTTTAGGCAATTGTTTGGTTCCCCTTTTTTGCAAGACCATTCAGTTGTATGTATATGAACGCAGCTAAAATATTTTGCCGGAACCTGTCAGGTTTTTTCCTGGTGTGAAGAAATATTGGTGATGGTTAAAAACCTGGAACGGTGCTACCACGCTCCATTTGGGTAAATGACATGCTAGCAGAGATATTTCGTATTGCATTCCATCATTTCTCTCACTCTCAATTTCCCCTTTTCCTTCACACAGACACATCATTTCATCCTAGTTAACTCTCTCCAATGAACAGACTGAGATGATGCAGCATCTTTTCTGACAAGCCAGACTTAGACCAGGATCTGCCCCAAATGACACTGCAATCCATCACTCTGGGTGTGCATTATTCGCTGTCCTCAGCTGTCAGTCAATGCCGTGTCCTCAGCTTCATCCTGATGATAAACACGCATTTGCAGTTCAGACAGGGAGGCTTCCTGTCTGACATCACATTGACTATCTGACACTCGGTGCCCAAACACGTGCGATAACAAATAGGCTACTCACTCCACACAAAAGGTGGCTTGGTACCACACACATCTGCAGCAATTCATCACTTATAATTGCACACACCTACTTGTTTATCTTGTGTGCCACAGCTACTTCCTATGCATTACAGGTTGTAGTGTGTGTTGGGATTTTCTCTGCTCTTGCACCATGAAAACTGAGCTCACTAATTAAACCACCATAGTTTTGAAGGAGGAAAGATCATTAGTGGAAATCAGGCTGTGTTCTATGCGAGAGACGAGGAACACTGATGAAGCTGAATAGAGAAAATTGTAAATACAGATATAGATTCAAATGTTTTGCCAAACAAGCCAAACATCTTGCAATATCTTTAGTCTATCTGCTAAATGAATTAGCATGTATACAAACTACTTGTATGGGCAGTGGTGGCCTAGTGGAAGACGGCGCTGGATTGCTGATCCAAGGGTTAGGGGTTCGAGTCCATTCTCCACAAGGTTGTCACTGCCCCCCCCCCACCCCCCTCTCAGTGCAGCTAACTGGGTTGTCAAAGGCCAGCCATGTCTCTCAGTGTCTATGGTAAGAAGCTGTAAAAGAACCATTGCTGACTTTCGTAAAGAGTAGCTGCAAAGCCGTCAGCGTGTTTCTGCCCTGCGATGACCTGGCAAGATGTCCAGGGTGTACTCTGCCCTCTCCCGGAGTCGGCTGGGTATGGGTGCCAGTCTCCCCGCGACCCTAATTAGGATTACGCGGTGACATAAAATGAACAAACTACTTGTACATATGGATGTTTTAAAGAGTGGCGACTTTTCATTTTTAAAAAGAAACACAGGAAATTCTGAAGCAAAAAGTTGTGTATATTCAGAATTGTGTGATTGACTGATTGGTTGGCTTGGGGAGTGTGATGAGGCGGGAGGTTTACAGCTTTCTCACAATTGCTTACATGTAAAAACTAAAATTACCATATAATTACTAAACCACCCCAGTGCAGCTAACTGGGTCATCAAAGGCTGGCCATGTCTCACTGTCTATGGTGAGAGGTTCATGTAGAAGAACCATTGCTGACTTTTGTCAAGAGTAGCTGCATAGCCGTTGGCGAGTTTCTGCCCTGCGATGGCCTGGTGAGCTGTCCAGGATGTACTCTGTCCTTGCCAGGAGTCAGCTGGGAAGGGTGCCAGCCTCCCCGTGACCCTAATTAGGATTAAACAGTTCAGAAAATGAATGAATGAATGAGTTATTTAAACCTGGCATGCAGGAATCAAGACCTTAGGCTACAGTATATCTTCACAACTCTACGCACTCTCTCAGCCTTACTGAGCTTTTCTGCCCATGTCGACTGCTGAGTCTGCTTTTGCTTCCAAGTCGGTTCCATTTCTGAATCAGTTTTTTTCCAAATTGTTCCAAAGTTTGTTCCTGGGTCTGAGTCTGCTTCTGTTCTCGAGTCTACATCAGTGCTTGTTTATGCCGGTGTCTCCATTTGTGTCTATGTTTGCTCCAGTGTCTACTCCCATGTCCAATTCTTTGTCCACCCCTGTGTCTGTTTCAGTTCCAGAACTCACCTTACTACCTGGAGCATATTCTGTTATCTGAGCATCTGATCTAATGGTGGAGTCAGAAGCTCAATCCGTGTCTGCTTTTATTTCTGAGTGTGCTTCTATTTCTGAAACTGTTTCCAGCCAAAATCAATTTCAAAAACTGTTCCCGAGTCAGTTTCTGAGTCTGCATCACTTCCTGAGTCTATTTCGGGTTCTGAACTTGCTATAGTTCTCAAGCCTACATCCATTTTGATCAAAAATATAGCATCTGGTTCCTGCTCAGAGGTCCCATTATACCCAGATGTGGGGCTATAGTGCTCAGAGTAGAGCTTTCAAGAGGGGGTTTGCCAAATTCATTCACCTGCCCTCGCATCGCATGTTTCAGTCAGACGTACACCTAATCTCAAACTGGCCTCTTCCAGGTTCACAGGTTAGGTCTACAGCTCCCAGCATGTGTAAGTACCACGAAATTCCTCAGCTGTGCAGTATGAATTGCAGGTGCTTTGGAAGAATGCTCCTTGTATAATTAATTGTGAGGTATTTGCATTGTTTGTTAAATTTAAGGGTTTTGTTGGACTGATGTATACGTACATGTATATGTCTATATAATAACAATGAATACATATTCAATGCTACAAATGCTTATCATAACAATTAAACATTAAAAAATAATGCATAAGATGTAAAAAAAAAATATATATATATATATAAATACACTCACATACAGACGCACACCTCAGAACAATGTAGCTCGTTTTGATGGGAGGTTTTTTGATTGTTTTTTGTTTTATGTTTATTTAGTTTTTTTTTTTCATAATTGACCATGTTTTTTATGGCATTTTTCTAAACTTTTTCCCCTATTGTTCCTTAATTCCTTTATTTTTTAATTCGATTAATTTTTTTTTCTTTAAATGCGATGCACTGAAGCCACATGAATTGAACCGTGAAGTAGCAAGGGATCCCTGTATGTGTGTGTGTGTGTGTGTGTGTGTGTGTGTGTGTGTGTGTGTGTGTGTGTGTGTGTATATATATATATATATATATATATATATATATATATATATATATATATATATATATATATATATATATACACAGGGTTTACACCGGTCCTGACTTACACCGTTTCGTGGTGTAAGTTTCGTTTCGTGGCTTCCCTTAGCTTAGTCTCGGTACTGTAATATTACGCGTCATTATGTCTTACGCGGTTACGTAAACAAACACAAACTAGTTTCGGGCGTGCAAGATGCAGCAAGCGTTGACAACTTTTGAGGCTCAGGATCCCAACTTGAAAAGGTTCACTAGGGTTTCCAGCGGCATCATGCATTTGATGCAATGCTACAAGGAGATCTTGGATGAGAAGAGGTTGTCCAGTCTCAACTGGAGCAGTATTTTATGAAGGTAGAGAGAGGCCTGCAACAGATCCTGTACCCTCTACCTCAGCTGCATCTACTACTCCAGGCTCACCTGCCCCAGCTTCTCCAGCACAATAAGCCTGTCTCTCCCTCCCGCACTGTATTTCATTCTTGTGTATATATATATATATATGTATATATGTGTGTGTATATATATATATATATATATATATATATAGATATATATATATATATATATATATATATACTGTATATAAAACAGAGTCAATCGCAAACACATTGTTGCTTTTTCCGTTTTACGTTGTGCATAAAGACAATTCAATATGAATTTAAATTAGGGCTCTGTAACAACAACAAAAAAAGAAAGTACAGTCCTATTGCCGGCCTGCCAGTCAAGCTTCACTAAAATGTTTGAAATTCTTTAAAAAAAATTTTTTTTCTTTGTTATTCTTGCTTTATTTATTATGCATCATGGCTTGAAGGTTGCGGTGTGTATTCTGATCCTACAAGGCATCAAATATATACATAAAACAATCTTTGTGAAAAGATCATATCAACTGACTGAAACACTGATCGTTTCAAATTTCAGGTTTTTTTTTTTTTTTTTTTTTTTTTTCCTGGAGTCATATGATGTGATAAGTCTTCCCCTTTCCTGCATTATAGCACAGTATTTATTATGTTCAGGGGCAGGCAATATAAGGGAGGGAAGAAACGTTGTTGCATAAAAGGAGAAGTTTCTGTAAAAACTCTCAGACAAGTTAGATTCTGTCGATGACATTGTACTCTGCTCACATGGAATACTTAAACAAGAAAAGCAGCCTGTGTACAGTGTTGAAACTGAATACGAGAAAAATAAATTATAATGTTACTCTGGAAAATCAAGAGCCACATTGTTTTTCAACATTCAAAACCGGCTCGGATTAAAGCTAAGATTGAAACATATTGTGATACAAGATTTTAAACAGAGGTGTCGTGATAATCATCCTCACGTCTATATGGCTGCAACACTTTATCCCTGAAAAATAAGGAGGAGACAATCCTCCCTGGCACATACACTGATCAGTCATGTCTGTCTTCCTTTCGGCTTTTTTCCCTTTTTTTTTTACTCAGGAGTCGCCACAGCGGATCATTTGATTCGCACGTTTGATTTGGCAGAGGTTTTTACGTCGGATGCCCTTCCTGTCACAACCCTTTTAGCAAGGGACAGAAACACGCTGACGACTTTGCAGCTACTCTTTACGAAAGCCAGCAATGGTTCTTTTACATACCTCTCACCATAGACAGTGAGAGACATGGCCCGCCTTTGATAACCCAGTTAGCTGCACTGGAGGGGGGACAGTGACAACCTTGTGGAGAGTGGGACTCGAACCCCCAACATTCGGCTCAGCGATCCAGTGCCCTATACCACTAGACCACCACTGCCCCCTATATACTGATCAGTCATAACTTTATCAAAACCTCACTGGTCTGCTGCTAGGTCGACCCGTATGCAACAAGCTGCAATTAAATGTGCCGTGCTCCACTGAATGTAGGCGCTTGTCGCAACTGACGCATGGAGCTTTTGAGCTTATCCGGACTTCCGATCTGTCAAGTAAGTAAGTGCGCTTTGAATACTTGTTTAGTACTCAACATTCACTTGCTTGCTTGAAAGATCAGAAGTCCGGAAAAGCCGCACTTTGTCTCAAAAGCTCCGATGTCAGTTGCGACAAGCGCCTACATTCGATGGAGCGCGTCACAAATAGGTGTTTTGATGTATTTCTATCACTGCTAGCATCAACAGTTTCAGTAGTTTGTGCGACAGTTGCTTTTGTGGCATCAGACTCGCAGCTCACTTCAGCCTCTGTTGTAAAGGCCATTACGGTGAAGAGGGAGCTGGGCCAGAAGGCAAATCTATCAATTTACCAGTAAATCTATATTCCAACCCTCACCTATGGTCACGAGCTTTGGGTACTGACCAAAAGTACAAGATCACAAATACAAATACAAATGGCTGAAATACACTTCCTTCGTAGGATGGTGGGACTCTCCCTTTAAGATAGAGTGAGAGGCTCACCCATCTGGGAAGAGCTTAGAGTAGAACTACTGCTCCTCCGTGTTGCGACAAGCCAGTTGAGGTGGCTCAGGCACCTGATTAGAATGTCTGCATGATGTTGTGTTTTGGGCATGTCCAACTGGCAAGAGACCCCGGGGTTGACCCATAACATGCGGAAGGGCTATGTCTCTCAGCTGGTCTGGGAACACCATGGTGTCGTCGTCCCCCCTCCCCTCCACGGAGGAGCTGAAGGAAGTGACTGGGGTGAGGGCCATCAGAACCGTATTGCTTAGGTAGCTACATGAATTTAGTGGAAGAAGATATGCATATATATATACATACCTGTCAAGTTGTACGGTTTTGGCGTAATTTGTACAAGTGAGCACTGATTTTTAAATGTGTACGCCGTACGTCCGAAATCTGTACGTTTTTCGTTCGTCTTTTTTTTTTAACTCCGTTTTTTGTGTCACCGTTTCGGTAAAGAGACGATACGCCGAATTGGTCTGTAGCCGTTTTCTCGCGAGAATCGCGCGTTGCGTTTATCGTCTGCTATCGTCTGCTCTTTCCGACCACGTGACCGCACTTTCACTTCCACCATCATTCAAGTCAAACTTAATTGCGAGCTCAAGTGCCATGAAGTGAAGCCATCAAAAGAAATGATTGAAAGTGCCAAAAGTGCTACATATAGTTATAATAAAGATCACTGTTAAATTTTCTTAATCATGCAGCTGAAGATATTACTCTTTTATTTGATTGCACCAGGTTATATGTTACAACATTACCAATAAATTCATATTATATTAAAAATAGAGTTTAATTTTTGTTTCATATTGCACGCGATAATAAGACGCGTAAGATTAGTTGCTATTTTGTAAGGGCATAAGTAGCCATTTGTAAGATCGCCAAAGGCCTAGGGTTGACAGGTATGTATATATAAAATGCTGATAATCCTTGTCATTCTGTTGCTTATGCCTTCCATTTTTATTTAGTCAGTGATCGTACATCATATTTATCCTGAACAAGTACAGCTGACAAAAATAATAATAATAAAAAAAATTCTGGCAGGGCTGAATCACCCTTTATTTTTAGGAAATTTTAATATTATTATCATTAACTGGATTGAATCAACCAAACAACGCCCCCAGTGGTCATAAGAAAAATGTCCAAGATTCTATTAGAACAGGGGTGTCAAACTCGTGCCAGAAAGGGCCATGTGGCTGCAGGTTTTTGTTTCAACCAAGCAGCAGCAGCAGCACACCTGACTTTGCTCATTTAATCAACTCATCTGAGTCTTCAGGCCGCTGATTGGTCAATCTGGTGCTCTGTACAGAGACTGACCAATTAACTGCCTGAACACTCAACTCAGTTGATTAAATGAGCAAAGTCAGGTGTGCTGCTGCTTGGTTGAAACAAAAACCTGCAGCCACATGGCCCTTTCTGGCACGAGTTTGACACCCCTGTATTAGAAGCTGAAACTCTGGCTGATTTCGTTTTTACTTAAAACTGCAGATTCATGTCGAGTATCACTGACAGTCATATCATGTCATGACCATCACCACATCCAAACTAATGTGTGCTTTACAGTTTTGAGCTTGTGCCCATCCTCTTCTCTCTCTCTTATTCCTCTGTATTATTTAATTATGCATACTTTAAAAATGTTGTGTACACATACAACATATACATATACTAATGTTTAACTGTAATCAACAAGCTGATCCAGCTAGCAGTCTTCTATTTGCATTTTAAAACCAACAATTTGCCCAAATAAACCCTCAGATTTAGACTCTTAACCATTCATATCATGGCGAAGTCAGATGGTTGGCGCGACCTCAAACATAGAATTAAAGTCTCGTAGTGCAGCACTGCATCAGAGCTAAATAGAACCTGAAGTGTCCTTCATAGCTGCTTTGAAGTTAGTTCAGAAGTTTTCATTGCAGATTTGGTCGTTTTGAAAAGAATGCCAATTCCATATGTTTCATACTTGAGATCCAGACTCCCTTATCATTGTCTACATATATTAGATTTTACCCTCCCAACTCATACTGAAGCAAGCTCTTTTGGTGGTGGTGCCTTTTCAGCTGAATGTTGGGGGTCATTGTTGATCCAGGGCATGATCTTAGAACATTGGACATGAGAAATAGATGTCTGTATTTTTCTGAGTTTAAAATACTGTACTATTGAGAGATAATACAATTGATTATACTGATTAGGTAAAGTAAATAACAATAATTGTCTCATTATTGGCATTAGTAAAGGGCTGGGTATATATTATGACCAGTGGTAGGCCGTGCATTTGATACCTGGGATACCTTCAGTGGGACTTGACATACTTAATCCACCTCTTCGTACCACCACTATCACATTACAATTATATAAACCATCAATAATATATATAATATATTAATATATATAATATATATAATATAATATAAAACACAATATAACAAGGCATGACATTACAGAGAAAGAACATTACATAACTTATAACTTTTACCGGCGTTTACTGTTGAAAGTAGTGTTGGCGCCCAGGCAAATTTAACAATTGTAAGCCTTGTAAGCCTTACCTCCTCAACCTCTCCTTATGTCTTGATTTTTCTCAATAAGTCCGCTTTGAAAATGGATTTTTAAACATGTCCAGCAGCAAGTCAATTTCCCTTCCTCCATCAGCCATTGTGGGCGTAAAAAATATATAAACTTAAATGTATTGTGTGCAGATCACTACAGACCTTTCAGTGAGTTTTGCTCTGACCAGCCATTCAGAGGACAGAAAATTGCTGACGTTATTGTAAGCCAAATACCTGGCACTGTGCAGTGAATCTGAAATCTGATTGGTTAACGAAACAGCCCTATTGCTAATATAGTTTAAGTGACATCAGCCGGCACTGCTGATTCTGAAGGCTCTGGGCAGATTAGATTGATATGACAGCACAGAGATGCTGAAATCTGATTAGACCAAAATAAATAAATTAATTAATTAATAAATTAATTTTAAAAATGTAACATACGCACTGGAAGCAGTGCATCAAAGAGATAAACTATAATCAATGGGAATAAATTAATTCAATTTAATGGAACAAATACTGGAATTTAAATTGTAAATGCAGCTCAGAGCTTCTGACCGTGTTTAGGCCAGCAGAGAAGGTTTTGAGGCCATGACGGCCCACCACTGGTTATGACAGTCATGGCAGCAGTAATGGGATGGGTATATTATGACAGTCAGTAAACAATTTTTATGGTTGATATGTTGAATGCAGGCAAAATGGGTAAGTGCAAGCATCAGAGAGACTTTGACAAGGGCCAATTTTCATTACAAAATGACTGGGTCAGTGCATTTCCAAAACCACAAGTCTTGATCTGTGGTCTCGGTATGATTTGGTCAGTGGTTACCAAAAAAATGCTAAAAAAAGGACAAATGGTCAAAAAGGCCAGTATGTATGGAGCACAAATTACTTAAAACTTTCCTGCTAGCCATGATAGAAAATATGGCAGGACACACAATGATTTGCAGATTTCTGCATATGAGGCTGCATAGCTGCAGACCAGCAGAATACACATGCTTCACCCCTGTCCATAATTAAACTTACCTACAATGTGCACGCGAGCACCATGGAGCAATAAAAAAAAAAAAAAAAAAAGTGCATTTTCTTTTACATTATATGTGAGGCGCTCCACCGAAAGTAAGTGCTTGTCGCAAGTGATGCATGGTGCTTGTGAGACAAAGCGCGGCTCATCCGGACTTCCGATCTTTCAAGTGAGCAAGTGAAGGTTGAGTACTAAACAAGTATTCAACGCTCACTTGAAAAATCGGAAGTCCGGATAAGCTGCGCTTTGTCTCACAAGCACCATACGTCAATTGCGACAAGCACCTACTTTTGGTGGAGCGCCTCACATACGGACGGTTGGGTGGATATGTGTCACTTTCATGTCAAAGAGATGGCAACAGAATGGACTATGTGAAAAAGGTAAGCAATGAGATCAGTATGACATCTTGAGCAATGTTCTGCTGGGAAACCTTGACTCCTAGAATTAACATGAAAATGATTTTGCCAAATATGATCAGCCTAAACATTTAATATGCACACCCATTTATGGTAGTGGTGGTTCTTAGTGGTAATAGCCTCTTTCAGCAGAATAATACAGACATATTAAAAGTGCAGCTATGCTGCTAGCACCAGGAGCAAAAAAGGTTCCTGTTTTTAAAGGGTTAATATTAGAGGTCAGTCAGAGGGTAAATTTTACCAAGTGCCCGGTTGCTCAAAAACATTGTCTTCCTCTTGGCAGTCAACAGAGTCATTATAATTCACCATCAAAGGAAAGAAATCAACAGCATGTCACTAAGGTGAGCCTGGGCCCTCTGACAGTAGTCTTTGGACAGTCAAACGGGCTGCTGAAAATAATTCCGGTTGTAAGGTAAATGATGTTGCAGGGAAACTTTCAGAGAGCCAGAGTACAGCTGTGAGGTATCCGTATCAGTTTAGCTCCTATGTACAGGGATCCCTCACTTTCCACGGTTAATTGGGACCGAGACCTTCCCCCCCCGCGCGACCACCGAATTCCAAGTAGGATCCCCCCCCCCCCTCCTCGACTGACGTATGCATACATATATATGTATATAATATCAATAAATACACATTCAATGCTATAAATGCTGATAATAACAATTAAACATTTAAAAAAAAACATAATATGTAAGTAAATACAATATACAGTGGTACCTCACTTTACAAACGTTTCACAAAATGAAAAATTCAGGTTACGAAACGCATTTTCCTAAAATTTTTGTCTCTAGATATGAAACAAGTTCACGTTACGAAAGTGCCATCTTAAAAATTCAAACGCGCCATTCAAACATTTAGACAATGCGCGAGTTGCTTTCTGCCATATTTAAGGACCACGTGAAGGAGGGTGGGGGTGATGGTTTATCGGACCAGCAAACCCCCGGACTTTAAACCGTCACATGGGTGATTTGAGAAATTTAAAAAAGGTAAATAATTTTCTTTTACTTTTAACACCTATTTCATACAAAATTGGTGTACTTTTATCATTTTTAAAGGGTTTATGGGGTAGTATTGGGAGCCTTGGAACAAATCACTCGTTATACATGTAAAATGCGGGTCAACGTATGAAAAATGCAGGTTACAGAAAAGGCGCTGGAACGGATTAATTACATTCCATGTTCCAAATGCGCAACTCACAAAAATGTAACTTGTTTTGATGGGATGTTTTGGGTGTTTGTTTAGGGTTTTTTTTGTTTGTTTGTTTGTTTTGTTGTTGTTGTTTGTTTGTTGTTGTTTTTTTTGCATAATTGGCCTTGTTTTGTGGTATTTTCCTGAACTTTTCCCCTATTCTTCCTTAATTTCTTTATTTTTTAATTCGATGAATATTTAAAAAAAAAAATGCGATGCACTGAAGCTACATGAATTGAAACGCGAAGTAGCGAGGGATCTCTATATATGCATATCCATCTTTAGATCGTTTTAAAATAATAGCCCTTGTTTACTTTTGATATTTCATTGCTTATTTTGGCATGCTCCAAAAACTCTTTGGGAAAGTTTTGGATAAAATTTAGCCTACAAATTCTCCATCTGGGAGATGTGTTAAACAAATACAGTGATCCATCGCTACTTCATGCTTCAGTTTCTGCGGCTTCAGTGCATCGTGGGTTTTTCAAAAATATTCATCGAAAAATAAGGAAAAATAGGGGAAAAGCTAAGGAAAATGCCCAATACAAGGCCAATTATGCAATAAAACAAACAAACAAACAAACCCCCCCCCCCAAGGAAACTATTTACATTCTTATGTGAGCTGCACATCTGTATGTGTGTGTGTATTTATATTTTATTTACATCTTCTGCATTATTTTTGAATGTTTAATTATTATTTTAAGTATTTATAGCGTTGGCGATGGATTTATTGATATTCATCATCATCATCATCATCATCATCATCATCATCATCTTCCGCTTAGTCCAGGGTCGGGTCGCGGGGGCAGCAATCTAAGCAAAGAGGTCCAGACGTCCCTCTCCCGAGCCACTTCCTCCAACTCTCCTGGGGGGGGACACCGAGGCAATCCCAGACAAGCCGAGAGACATAGTCCCTCCAGCGTGTTCTAGGTCGACCTCGGGGTCTCTTCCCGGTTGGACATGCCCTAAACACCACACCAGGGAGGCGTCCGGTGGGCATTCTGATCAGATGCCCGAGCCACCTCAACTGGCCCCTCTCAATGCGGAGGAGCAGCGGATCTACTCCGAGCTCTCCCCGGATGGTGGAGCTTCTCACCTTATCTCTAAGGGAGAACCCCGCCACCCGGCTAAGGAAGCTCATTTCAGCCGCTTGTATCCGTGATCTTGTTCTTTCGGTCATTACCCAAAGCTCGTGATCATAGGTGAGGGTTGGAACGTAGATCGACTGGTAAATTGAGAGCTTCACCTTGCGGCTCAGCTCCTTCTTCACCACGACAGACCGGTACAGGCACCGCTTAACAGCAGAGGCTGCAGCGATCCGTCTGTCGATCTCTCGCTCCATCCTTCCCTCACTCGTAAACAAGACCCCAAGATACTTAAACTTCTCCACTTGGGGCAGGACCTCATTCCCAAGCCGGAGGGTGCATTCCACTATTGTCCGACTGCTTCCCCCTCCTGAGGCGTCGGATGGTGTTCCAGTACCTTTTTGAGGCCAACCGATAATCACTCTCTAGGCCCTCACTGAACTCCTCCCACGCCCAAGATTTTGGATCTGCGACAGCCTCGGCTGCAGCCGGTACCCGTTTGCTGCCTTGGGAGTCCCACAGGCTAATAAAACCCGATAGGCCTCCTTCTTCAGCTGGACGGCCCCCTTTACCGCAGGTGTCCACCACCGGGTTCGGGGATTACCGCCACGACAAGCACCGACAACAACGAACACCATTCGGATTCAGACTGGAGAGGCCGTACCTACCGATCACACCCTTCCAGGTCACACTATCGTTGCCCACATGGGCGTTGAAGTCTCCCAAGACAACGAGTGAGTTTCCCGAGGGAGCGTTCTCCAACACCCCCCCCAAAGACTCCAAAAAGGTTGGGTACTCTGAACTGTCATTTGGTGCATAAGCACAAATAACAGTCAGGACCCCGTCCCCCCCGTTCCTCCCGTCCGAAGACGGAGGGAAGCTACCCTTTCGTCAACCGGGGAGAACCCCAACATTTGGGCACCGAGATGGGGGGCAACAAGAATACCCACACCGGCTCGCCGTCTCTCCCCATGAGCAACTCCAGAATAGAAGAAGGTCCAGCCTCTTTCGAGATGGATGGTTCCAGAGCCCAAGCTATGCGTTGAGGTGAGCCCGACTATATCTAGTCGGTATCTCTCCACCTCACGCACCAAATCAGGCTCCTTTCCCGCCAGAGAGGTGACATTCCATGTCCCGAGGGTCAGAGTAAGTCGCCGAGGATCGGTCCGACAGAACCCATGCCTTTGGCTGCCACCCAACTCACATTGCACCCGACCCATAAAACTCCTCCCACGGGTGGTGGGTCCATGGGAGGGCGGACCCATGTCTCCTTTTCGGGCTAGGCACGGCCAGGCTCCATGGGCATAAGCCTGACCACCAGGCGCTCGCCTTCGAGCCCCTCCCCTGGGCCTGGCTCCAGGAGGGAACCCCGGTGACCCACATCCGGGCAAGGGAGACTGCTTCAAATGTTTACTCCGAGATGGCATAGGGGTCTTCTGAATCGCACTTTGTCTGGACCTTCACCCAGGACCTGTTTGCCTTGGGTGACCCTACCAGGGGCATTATGCCCCCGACAACATAGCTCCTAGGATCATTAGGTCACACAAACCCCTCCACCACGATAAGGTGGCGATTCAGGGAGGGGGTTTATTGATATTATATACACATATACATGTACTACATATACATCAGTCAGGGCAGTCGATTCTACTTTGCGGAAATTGGCGGTCGCGCAGGGGGTGTGCTCAGTCCCCATTCACCGTGGAAAGTGAGGGACCCCTGTTGTCTAAACCACGGAAGCCCTACCTTGCAACTTACAGGAATTAAAGAACGTTTTGGCCCATAAGTAGAACCTAGAACAATAACAGATTATGTAGCAGATGCTGTTTGAGTATGTAGTCTCTCATCGTAACACAAAGAATGTTGAGGTGTGTGGCCCAGACCACCTTCAACTGCAGGCTAATCCACCAGATCATGCTCCACTTTTGGGACTCATAATGTATCTGACCCTTTTACATCTGTACTCAGAGCTGTCCATTGTATTCAGGGCACGCTGCTATAAGGACTGAATGAGGCCTGTGGGTAACAGTCTCTCTCTCTCTTGGTCTCTCTCTCTCTCTCTCTCTCTCTCTCTCACTCTCTCTCTCTCTCATGCTCTCGCTCTCTCTCGCTCTCTCTCTCTCTCTCTCTCTCTCTCTCGCTCTCTCTCTAAGACACATAAATGGCCCTTTGAGATTGCTCGTATTTTTGATTATACCTGCCTCTAGCAGACAGAATAAAAATGAAAAATCAGTACAGGTATATCGTAAGTAGGCTGACACATCACAATAAGTGACGGCTCTCTGTCTCTCCCAGAACTTTTTGATCTCCAGAGACATGCTGCCACCTATAGGTTTGGGTCATTTTAATAGTGCTAAGAGGATGTTTGTGTGTGACAAGTGACAACACATCACTACTCCAATACGGACAGCGTTCCTGTTCCCAGAAGCCCAGTGTGTGCATGCATTCATCACTGCACCACTTTAGTTTGTCACTCATTTAGAGTTCTTCTTTGTTCATTTTTCACCTGATTCTCAGTGGTGGCATTGCTGTCTCATTCTCCTTGCTGGTTCTCTTCTCTCTCAGAGCGATGGACTGAGATACTGTGCTTCTATTGTGAAATCTTAATGAATTAATGAAGAATTTAACTGTTGCAGAATCATAAATATAACAACAACATAGAGGGGAGTTGTAGTTTGCCTCGTGGTTATATCTGTGTTATTACACTTTAACATACCTAATAGTATTTTAATATCTTGTATTTCAACATAAAAAGTCAGTGATGCAGATGAGAGTTCATTGCATAATACCAAGGAGGGCTGTTACATCTAAAATCCAGGATGAATTGTGGCTGTATTATAACCACTGTAAGCCTTAATTTAATTTAATTTAATTTAATAGGCTGTACTTATTAACATTATCAAGTGAGAAAATGTTTTGTAATGCTTCATGCCCAAGTGGGTCATAGGGAAATTCTGAAACTCATGTATCTATCCATCTTATACTGTTGTGTAATCTGTGGTGTAATATAAACGCAGCACTGCCCATATTAAAACGATGAACAATGATATGAGCAGACACATATTTTAACATAACAACAACATGGCTTGAAATTATTGCTTTAAATATATTTGGGTTTTTTTGCTTGTTTTTTTTTTTGTTTTGTTTTGTTTTTTGTTTGTTTGTTGTTGTTTTTTTAAGGCAACAATACATGGAGATGCTTTACTTTACTGACTAACACGACAGGCAATAATATTACAATAATCTTTCAACAAAATACTATAATGTTACTCCCAACCCTTGTCAATCTAAAGAAACTTGATAGAAATTTAGTGGACTTGCTCTTTATCTGATGGGCACATTGTGGACATGGTTCATACGGGTGCTTGAATATCTTGAAAAGTACTTGAACAAAAAAATATTTTCAAGAGCCCTGGAGCTGCCAGCCCACCCCTTGAAAACCAATGGTTTTATTACTCTACCTTTGAATAGTACTTGATTTTTAACTTTGGGCCTATTTGTGCAATAAATGTTTAACATTTTATTAGAATCCTCTAATTTTTATATCGTTTCTACAATAAAGTTGAAAAAAGAAAATCGATATTTGTCAAGCACTGTCTGCTAGCACATTTTCCCCGAAGTTCCGCTGTTGTTGTTATCATCATCATTCTATATCCATTCTATGTTGACGAACACCATGTACAAGTATACAGTCATTAATTTTCCAACACAGAGTCCCTCTTTATAAGTACAAGTATTTTTGTTTTATAAAACTCACACAGCATATCGAACATTAATACTAGAATATAATAAAATTTAGTTTATAATAAATTATTTAATTTATGACACAAACTTATAGAAGCTGCTAGATCTGTTTCAGGGCATACAGATCCCATTTTTGGCAGGTTGGTAATGGCATCGTAGGCAACCTTTGCGCTTGTCACGAGTGAATAAATATTTATAAAAAAAGCTTAAGCGACTACAGGGACCCCTCGCTACGTTGCGCTTCAATTCATGCAGCTTCAGTGCATCCCGTTTTTTTTTGTTGTTTTTTTTTTTTTTAAGAATTGACCACCCTGACTGATGGTTTGGACATGTGCAGAGGAGGGATAGTGACTATATTGGTAGTAGGATGCTGAGGTTGGAACTACCAGGCAGAAGGCCTAGAGGAAGACCAAAGAGAAGATTTATGGATGTGGTGAAGGAGGACATGAAGGCAGTTGGAGTAAGAGTAGAAGATGCAGAGGATAGGGTGCGATGGAGGCGGATGGGTTGCTGTGGCGACCCCTGAAGGGAAAAGCCGAAAGTCAAGGGATGCATGGAAAAGCATGGAAAGTTCGGGAAAACACTCTCAGGTGTTTAAGCAAGCACGTTCAGGTTTAAAACTTGGCTGAGGATCTTTTCTGTGTGGAGTTTGCATGCTTTCCAAATGCTTGTGTGGGTTCTCTCAGGGAGCTCTGGTTTTCTCCAATAGCCCAAAGATATGCACATATGGCAAACTGATAATTCTAAATTGCCGCTATCTGTGAACATGAGTGTGAATGTGGATGTGTGTCTTTGTTGGTCTTGCTATAGCCTGCCAAGCTGTTCAGTTTGGATAGGCTCCAGATTCCCTACAAGCCTCAAGGATATACTGATGTGGATAATGAATAAATTGTGATTATGTGTTCTTAATCATATGATAAGTGAAAAGGGAATACTGTGCTTTCATCTATAAACACACCGATGCTATGTTTGCTGATAACAGTAAGCTGATGTAATGCAAGACCCACCACGTCAATAATACTTTGTGCAGATGACATACATTGTAGAGAGCATTTAATTACAGAAATAGCGGATGAGTACAGGATGATACTGCAAATACTTTTGTATTGGATTTTCATTGTATTATGGCAGAGATACAAGCACTCAGCTTTTAGGGGCAGTGGTGGTCTAGTGGTATAGGACGCTGGATCGCTGATCCAAAGGTTGGGGGTTCGAGTCCCACTCTCCACAAGGTTGTCACTGTCCCCCCAGTGCAGCTAACTGGGTTATCAAAGGCGGGCCATGTCTCTCACTGTCTATGGTGAGAGGCATGTAAAAGAACCATTGCTGACTTTCGTAAAGAGTAGGCTGCAAAGTCGTCAGCGTGTTTCTGTCCCTTGCTAAAAAGGGTTGTGACAGGAAGGGCATCCGACGTAAAAACCTCTGCCAAATCAAACGTGCGAATCAGATGATTCACTGTGGTGACTCCTGAGTAAAAGGGAAAAAGCCGAAAGGAAGACAGACAAGCACTCAGCTTTTATATATACAGGGAGCCCTCACTTTCCGTAGTTAATGGGGACCGAGACCCCCCTACGACCACCGATTTCTGAAAAGTAGGATTGACACCTCACCCCCCCCCCCAACTGATGTGTACGTACATGTATATGTGTATATCTTCTTCTTTTCTTTTCGGCTTTTCCCTTCAGGGGTCGCCACAGCGAATCATCTGCCTCCATCTCACCCTATCCTTTGCATCTTCTTCTCTTACACCAACGACCTTCATGTCCTCCTTTACCACATCCATGAATCGTCTCTTTGGTAATATCAATAAATACATATTCAACTCTGTAAATGCTTATCACAATAAAACATTAAAAAATAACCCATATAGATGTAAATAAAATATAAATACACACACATACAGACGCGTGCGCACCTCACATAAAAATGTAAGTAGTTTTGTTGGGGGGGGGTTGGATTGTTTTCTTGTTTTTGCTTGTTTGTTTTTTTTTATTATTATTATTATTTATTTATTTTTTGCATAATTGGCTTTCCAATAACTTTCCCCCCATTTTTCCTTAATTTCTTTATTATTTTTTTTATTTTTGATGAATATTTTTGAAAGTCCCACAATGCACTGAAACCACAGAAACTGAAGCACGAAGTAGAGAGGGATCTCTGTATATGCATTTTTTATTTGATTATTGACCCTGAATACCTGCTCGTTAATTCTACCCAACAAATATGGAGAATGAAAGATTTCTCTGAGATACGTAAACCACCCCCAAAATCTTCAAATTTACTTATTCTGTTTACTTACACCAGGACTGTACAGTCTTGTCTGGCAGTGTGCATGTGGGTGCAGGTTTTCATTCCTACCCGCCAGGAGTTACGTTTAAGAGATTATTGAAAATGAAAAGTAATTGATCGGCGGAAGTGACTTACACAATGTTTTCTTGATTGGTGCTCATTGGCAATGTGGTTAGCATGTGTGTCTCAAAGCAAGAACAACCTGGCTTTGAGTCCCGACCTTGGCAATGACATTTCTATAATACGTGAAGTTTGCATGTTCTCCTCATGCTTGGGTGGGGTTCCTGGACGTACTCCAATTTCCTCCCACAGTCTTCAAGATGTGCACATTGGTTTAACTGGCTTTTCTATTGCATATTTGAAATGTTTGTTTGTGTGTGAACCTTGAATTAGATTGTCAAGCTGTTCAAAATGTATTCCTTCTTTGGCATAAGTTGGCTGATATAGGCTCCAACGTTCCTTTGATGCTAAGAGGAAATTAAATGGTTTGGCAAATGAATGGGGGAGGGCAGTGGTGGCTTAGTGGATAAGGTGATGGGTTATTCATCCCAAGGTCCACTGTTGAGTCTCCTCTATCAGCACTGTTGGGCCCCTGAGCAAGGCCGTTAAACATCAATTTCTCAGTTTTATATATAAAAATGATGATTGTAAGTCGTCCTGGAAAAGATGCCAAAAAATCTGCCAAAATGCTGTAAATATAATAAATGAATGAATGTTGGCTTGACCCTCAACATCTATAATTTTGAACCATTGAGTGGACAAAGCAAAAAAAAATGAATTAGTATTGGAAATTTTTATTGGAAAAAAAGTTATAAAGAAGTCAACTGTAGCGGCTTGAAAAACATATCAATCATATGAAAGTTGTGACGCTGTTGGAACAACTGGATGCGTTTTTCAAGCTCTTCTAATGATGAAAATTTATTCCCGACATGGAACGCATTTTTTTCTGTCACCATTTTGACCATGTGACTGACGTCAGCTTGTGCATGTGCGAAATCTCGTTTTCAAGATGCCGTACGAATAGCAAAACCTCGTAGGAATACGGTGCGGTATGGGTAGTCACTCCGAAAAAGAAATCCAGTATAATCATTACCTTTACAATGCTTCCTTTCTTCCAGTTGTAAGATACCAGCTAATAACTAAATAAAGCAGTTTGAGTATAATTGCAGTATCATTCTCTGGAGGAGGCGGGAACACTGGCAGATGCGAGATTTATTCTCTACACACTAGAAGTGCTTTAAATGTCTTTTTTCTGACATGGCTTGCGAGGGGAGGGGGACAGTAAAGTACTGAAGACGGGCATTTTTAAATTCTCCAGATGGTGGGAAATCCCTTGAAATTGTCTAAATTGTGTGAAAAGAATCATGTGCCACGGTTTGTCTGACATGAGGCGGCCATTAAGTGACAGAGGAGATCGGAGATCCCACATCAATAAACAACTCCAGAATGAATGGGGCTTTTGAGAGCTCCCATGACAACAGTACCTGTTAGAGTGCTCTAAGTAGTACAAAGGAAAAGAAAACACGTGCCTTTATGTGTGAGAAGGAAATGAACAAGGTGGGAAATTGGTGTGTAATGGTTTTTAGAGAAATGCAGGCACACCTAAAGGTTACTGTTGAATTTTATATAAAATGAGGTTGCGTTTGCATTACCCAATTTTTGTCCAGGTGCACACAATAATGACAAGAGTGATTGTCTTTTTTTTAACCTCCACCCAAGATTAAAATTTGGAAGAGGTATTGTAGTCTTGTCTGTGAACAAACCTCTGACCACACCTTTGCAGTCATTTTTTTACCAACCGTGGTTGGGACTCTACACAACTACAAAAAATGTTTTTCCTTCGTAGTGAACATATTGAAAGGGGAACGTGGCGAAAGCTTTCCAAACTCACATGCTATACTGAGGATATATACACTGATCTCTCGCTACTTTGTTTTTGAGTTTCTGTGGCTTCAGTGCATCACGGGTTTTTCAAAAATATTAATCGGAAAAAAAAAAAAAAAGGAAATTCAGGAAAAATAGGGAAAAATTAAGGAAAATGCTGCAAATCAGGGCCAATTATGCAAAAAAAAAAAAAAAAAAAAAAAAAAAAGACCCAAAAACACCCCCCCCCAACAAAACTACTTACATTTTTATGTGAAGTGTGCATCTTTGTGTGTGTGTGTGTACAGGCGGTTTTCGCTTTACGTTTATTCGCCTTATGTTTTTTCAATTTTACGTTTGAACTGACTGTAAAAAAAATTGTAAAAAAATAAAAAATAAAAAAATTCCGAGCTCTCCATAGTACGTGACGTTAAAATTCTACTTATGCATGACGCTGCATCCATTGTTTACATGGCGCTGCATTCATTGTTTACAAATGATAAACTGAACGTGCTCAGTTCACTGCGTGTGACCCTTCTGTTAAGACGTTGTTTCTGTGATCTTTGTGTTTCCACTGTTTTGCGTATTTGTAACCCTAAGCAAATATGCTTGGTCAGAAGCGTAAGCCTACTAGTGATAGTGGTAATCAGAGATCAGTGGTAATAAGTGCATTTGATTAGAATTTATTTATTTGAAATTATTTTGCTTGAATTTAATTTATTTGAAATTAATGTTGATATTATTTTACAATGTTATGTTTATAATCATTGATTTAAGGCTGTTTTATGAGATCCCGTAATAGTATTTATGGATGTATTGTACAGTATGAACGATCATACGTTACTGGAACGTACAGTAACAACTTACTTTTTTTTCACCTTACGTTCAGCCGTTCGGAACGTAACTAAAACATAAGTTGAAGAGTGTCTGTATTTATATTTTATTTACATCTTATGCAATATTTTTGAATGTTTGTTATTATAAGCATTGATAGCATTGACTATGTATTTATTGATATGATATACACATATACATGTACATATACGTCAGTTAGGAGGGTCGATCCTACTTCGCGGAAATCGGCCGTCACGGGGTGGGTCTCGGTCCCCATTACCGTGAAAAGTGAGGGATCCCTGTATATGTATCATAGTCTCAATCTGCTACACTACACTCAACAGTTTGAATTAATTTGTTTGAAAAAGCCATAAATTTTAGTTTATTTCACTCCCGCGAAGGTGCAAAATTGCAAGAACAGTATGCAGATATGTGAGTTTCACGAAGGCAAAATGCCAGAAATAATAACAGTAAGCGATATTTAACTAGCAAATCATAAATAAATTAGTAAACATCTGAATAAAATAATGCAAGGCACATATGCTCATTCACATGCCATCATAGTAAATATCCCAGTACATTCAACATACAACACCACTGTGTTAACTGTTTATTCAACGTCACGCTCAGCCGATAGTACGATGTTCACCCGTGTATGGATTTATAATCTTTTTTTTCTTCATAAAACGGTTTAATAGCGACAGCACATTTTGTTGTCCAAAAACTGTGTGTGCAAGTTTTATTAAGTTTGGGTTTAATTCCCTTTTAACTAACTTAACTTTTAATAAATGCGTGTGTTTTGTTGCAGTAGATAAACTGATACTAAGGCAGAGATTTATGGCTCTTGTTTCACCCATTGATTGGTACCCAATTTGATCCAGTGAATTACTTTCCCTGGACCTCATTAGGCCCATATTCATCGAAGGCGCCTGCTTCAAATAAAATCACCTGTTAGAGGAATAACTGGCCAAATATATAGTAACCAAAATGCAAGCACAGTACACGGACAATATAAATTACTTGAAACTGAGGGAGCAGGAATGCACTGTGCAGTTGTCATCAAAGTCAAATACTGATGTAATGTTTGAAAACATTTTTAAGATCAATATTCATTCATTCATTCATTTATTTTGTGTAACCGCTTAATGCTTAATCTTAATTAGGGTCACGGGGAGGCTAGCGCCCATCCCAGCTGACTCCAGGTGAGGGGAGAGTACACTCTGGATAGCTCGTCAGGCCATCGCAGGGCTGAAACATGCTGACAGCTATGCAGCTACTCTTGATAAAAGTCAGCATTACCTCACACCATACACAGTGAGAGACATGGCCGGCGTGTGGTAACCCAGTTAGCTGCTCAATTTGTGTGTCATTTGGGGAGCACAGTGAGGGGACAGTGACATCACCTGTTGAGAGTGGGGCTTGAACCCCCAATCTGCAGCACCTTTACCAACAGGCCACACACACACACACACACACACACACACACACACACACACATACACACACATATCTTCTTCTTCTTTTACTTTCGGCTGCTCCCTTCAGGGGTCGCCACAGCAAATCATCCGCCTCCACCTCACCCTGTCCTCCATCAAGATTCTTTTCTGACTCCAACGACCTTCATGTCTTCCTTCACCACATCCATAAATCTCTTCTTCGGTCTTCTCGAGGCCTTCTGCCTGTTAGTTCCAACCTCACCATCCTACTGCCAAAATACTCACTATCCCTCCTCTGTACATGTCCAAACCATCTCAATCTAGCCTCTCTGACTTTGTCTCCAAAACATCTTACGTGGGCTGTCCCTCTGATATATTCATTTCTGATCCTATCCATCCTCAAGTTACTCCCAGAGAGAACCTCAACATTTTCATCTCTGCTACTCCAGCTCTGCCTCCTGCCTTTTCCTCAGCGCCACTGTTTCTAAGCCATACAACATCGCTGGCCTCACCACCATCTTGTACACTTTTCCCTTCATTCTTGCTGACACTCTCCTATCGCACATCACACCGGATACTTTTCTCTCCAACCATTCCAGCCTGCCTGCACTACGCTTCTACACCTCTTTTCCACACTCTCCATTGCTCTGGATTGTTGAGCCTAAGTACTTAAAATCCTCCACCTTCGTTATCTCTGCTCCCTGTAACATCACCGTTCCTCCTGGGTCCTTCTCATTCACACACACATGTATTCTGATTTTCTGAGGCTAACCTTCATTCCTCTCCTTTCCAGGGCATACCTCCACCTCTCTAGATTTTCCTGCACTTGTTCTCTGCTCTCACTACAGAGCACGATGTCATCTGCAAAACATCATAGTCCATGGAGATTCTTGTCTAACCTCGTCTGTCAGCCTGTCCATCACCATAGCAAACAAGAAGGGGCTCAGAGCTGACCCTTGATGCAGTCCCACCTCCACTCTTGAATTGGCCGGTCACACCGACAGCACACCTCACCACTGTCTTACATCTCTCATACATGTCCTGCACCACTCTAACATACTTCTCTGCCACTCCAGACTTCCTCATGCAATACCACAGTTCTTCTCTTTGGCACCCTGTCATATGCTTTTTCCAGATCCACAAAGGCACAATGTAGCTCCCTCTGACCTTCTCTGTACTTCTCTATTAACATCCTCAAGGCAAACATTGCATCTGTGGTGCTCTTTCTTGGCATGAAACCAAACTGTTGTTCACAAATGCTGACCTCTGCCCTTAGTCTAGCTTCCACTATTCTTTCCCATAACTTCATCGTATGGCTCATCAACTTTATCCCTCTGTAGTTGCTGCAACTCTGCACGCCTCCCTTGTTCTTAAAATGGGCACTAGCACACTTCTCACACACACACACACACACACACACACACACACACATATATATATATATATATATATATATATATATATATATATATATATATATATATATATATATATATATATATATATATATATATATATACAGTGGTACCTCACCTTACTAAATGAATCCGTTCCAGAAGTGGTTTCGTAACCTGGATTTTTCATAAATTGAACCACATTTTACATGTAAAATGCGTGATTCGTTGCAAGGCTCCCAATACTACCCCTATACCCTTTAAAAATTATAAAAGTATACCTTTTAAGGCCTCCTTCTGCTTCAATATCGTACCGATGGTAGACGGGTTTGGCCATATTCCTCTGCGATATCACTCAACCACATGCCATGAACCCACTTCTTCTTTTCACTCACACCGGGCATCACTTGCGCGTGTGTGTGTGTGTGTGTGTGTGTGTGTGTGTGTGTGTGTGTGTGTGTGTGTGTGTGTGTGTGTGTGTGTGCATGTGTTGACCATGCCTTTTTAGCAGAGTTATAATCTTACAAATGTTTATGCAATGTTAAAAGCCTGAGCCAAAAAATAAAGTTGCAATGAGCACACTCGAAAAACTCATGAAACAACAGTAACTCTGTCCTTTACATGAAAAGCATCATGGATATTATGGAGATACAGCAGTGGTGGTCTAGTGGTATAGGGTGCTGGATCGCTGATCCAAAGGTTGGGGGTTCAAGTCCCACTCTCCACAAGGTTACCACTGCCCCCCCCCCCCAGTGCAGCTAACTGGGGGTTATCAAAGGCAGGCCATGTCGCTCACTGTCTATGGTGAGAGGAATGTAAAAGAACCATTGCTGACTTTCGTAAAGAGTAGGCTGCAAAGTGTGTTTCTGTCCCTTGCTAAAAGGGTTGTGACAGGAAGGGCATCCGACGTAAAAACCTCTGCCAAATCAAACGTGCGTCTCAGATGATTCACTGTGGCGACTCCCGAATAAAAGAAAAAAAGCCGAAAGGAAGACAGACAGCTCCAGAATAGCCAATGGGAGAGAGCTGCCTCATCCCTACTAACCAATGGGAGGCCACCGGGGCGGGAT
>CM045742.1:33267500-33332500 GCA_024760905.1 Plotosus lineatus | reverse complement strand
ACTATTGTTTGAAACATGTCCAACTTGCCTCTGTTCATGTGCCGTCCCCTTGTGGGTTACATTTTAGTGCTCAAATGACCGACATGTAACCGAGAGAATCCGGTCAGTTTCAAAATAAAAGTTGTTTTTTTTTAAAAAAAAAAAGATCGTTCAGACTCAGATAATAAATAAAACAGAAATAAATAATTATTTCTTGTGCAGCCCAGTACCAAGTGATCCAGGGACCGGGACCGGTCCGCA
The DNA here is from genome assembly GCA_024760905.1 of Plotosus lineatus. NCBI lineage: Eukaryota > Metazoa > Chordata > Actinopteri > Siluriformes > Plotosidae > Plotosus > Plotosus lineatus. The sequence continues at coordinate 33,332,260 of CM045742.1, read as the reverse complement.
GCCCGGGGGTTGGGGACCACTGCTCTATATAGAACTAAATATTGTATATGAAAAGCTCAGTGTTTTGGATTAAAAAGCCCAACATTCATCTATATGGAATTACATCACTGGATTACATCACTGACATGAGGTGTCAGCTGAACAGAAGTAAAACAAAATACCACAGATATGCTCAACCATCTGAAGATAACACACACTGACAACAGCTGACTTTAGCAGTAATGCTAGCACCAACTATCAGCACAGTGCACTGAGGAAGACTAGCATTTAGGACTTTTTCCCCCCCAGGTCAGTTCCTAGCCACGGACAACAAACCTGCTTGTCAAGTTTGTGATTCGACCACATTCTGCTCTTTCTGAGTTAGGCAACAGTATGAGTCTTGCCATGGAGTTCTGCCAACAGTTTCCACACCACTTTATTTGTGCTGGACACACTCATCAACCAACAATGAAAGCAGTGCCAAACTTAACAGGAATTGCCAAACCCGTAGATGCTGCCAGGTACATTTTCAGTTATTTTTGCAAATCTGCAGCAGCACATTGTGCTTTGAAAAAAATCTTAGGGACAAGTAAAGAAACTCCAGAATGGCTGAGCGACCCACAGGAATTCAGCGGCTACTGACAGAGCCACTGTTTGAGCAGAGAGGGACTCCCAGTGTAGGTCGTCCTCGCTAATGAGAAAGTGACATAAGTTAATATTCGGAAATGCCTCGGTATGACAGAGTTACACGGGGAGCTCATAGAGCGCTGATACGTGAATGTGTCAGTATTATAAAACATAATCTTTCTTTTGACAGTTTGACATGTTATGGTGGAATGCTTGAGATCTTCACCACAGAATATCGTTTTTTGGCGCTTTTTTTTTTTTGGGGGGTTGTTGTTCAGAAAAAGGCTCTTATTTTATCTTTTGTTTCATCACAACTAGTTTCCGACTGCTATTTTGAAAAACTTGTCGACCAGTAAAAATTAGTAGTCTTGAAACCCCGAACGTGCGCGCACACACACACACACACACACACACACACACACACACACATTTTTCTGCTTTTCCACTGGACAGCATAGTACGAACTGGTATGGAAACCAACCCGAATTCAGAATGACCGGAATCCTGATTGGCGACAAGCATCCATTTCATTTAAGAGTATTTGAGAAAATCAGCAGAGTGCTCTAGAGCAGAGGTTCCCTAACCCAGACAAGCAGACTGCTTCCCCTACTCTGTCATGCCCACTTCACGTCATGAAGATCTGTTCATTAGCTAATTATAAAATTAATCAGGTGTATTGAGAACAAGGAAAACACTCAGATGTGCAATTAAATGCAGAGGTTCCTCCAGGATCAGGGTTGGGAACCACTGCTCCAGATATTGTGAAGTGATGATGCGATTTCTCACACAATACTTGCGCTGATATCTGACACTTATGTTAACAGAGGAGCTTCCTAGTCTGGAAGAACCCAGAGGCATTCTGAGCTATTATTATCATTGTTATTATTATTATTATTATTATTACTAAATATTTTCTTTATTTTGAATCATGGGTGACTCATTTGAAAATGCAGTGACAATTACATTTCAACAGTCAAAGCTTTGCACCACTTGTACGTCCCAGGCTGGTATTCTTGATGCCGGAGTAAGAAGGGTAGTGAAATTGAGCACTGGTACTTGTGGAATGATGACATGGATTGATCTCAGAAGATCACGTTACCACACTGCGTGGCGGATGGAAACGTTTGTTAATAGAGACTTGTGCTAACACTGTGTGGACCATCCAGCAACAGAACGAAGCAGAACATCAGCAAAAAACAACAGTATCACAAAATAATATGCTCATTGGCTTCTATTAGCCAGCAGCTGGAAAAAAAAAAAAAAAAAATCACCTTCTTGCCTCCACAGTAGGGAACATGCATAGGACCACCGAGAGTCTCACTGGAGCCTTCGAAAATACACCAAAACCTTTACTAATTCTTTCAGTCATAATTTTACTTATTTAATGATATTCTACTCCATCTGAAGAACTAGAACTTTTAGGGTTGTTTTCGAAGACTCAGGTGAGAGACGGATGGAGGCCGACTACCTCATCGGTTTTGAAGAGAAAAATAAATATTTACAGCTGCAGCTCTCAAATGGCTTCAGGAGCCTTATTTACGGGTTAAAAAGAAAGAAATACAGGAAGTAAAATAAAGAAAACCTGGAATCCTATAATAAAAAATAAATAAATTTAAAAAATGTGAGCATGTTGTTGCTTTTTCCACATATCAATGTGTTAATGCAGTTTTTACTGATCGTTACGTATATTGTTTAAAACAGCCCAAAAATAGTATACATACATAAAAGGGGTGGGGAGAGGAACAGGAACACAAGTGATGCAGGATATAGTTATTGATGCTTTTTCGAGATTCGTATCCAGATCATATGGTTGGAATGGCTTCAGAACTGTGCATTACAACCGGGGTCCCTGGTTGGGTGACAGGAGATGGGGGTGGAGCTACCAGGTATAGCCAATCTCATCTTCTTTGTCATCCTCTTCATCATCATCATCATCTATGGCCCCATGGGGGTGGAGCCTGCCCCGCTTCTCCTTCTGCCTCCGCGGCCTGTTCTGTGGGGGCTCTTCTTCTTCTTCTTCCTGGTCATCGAGAATAATGACGGCTCCCCCACTGCCATAGTCCCCAGAGGTCTCCTGATCCTCCTCTACACACACACACACACACACACACACACACACACACACACACACACACACACACACAGCGAAAGAGTAAAATAGGTGACTAGGTGTCGTAAAGATATCATATCTTCTATTCCTTTCGGCTGTTCCCTTCAGAGGTCGCCACAGCGAATCATCTGCCTCCATCTCATCCTATCCTCTGCATCTTCCTCTCCTGCACCAAAGACCTTCATGTCCCCCTTCACCACATCCATAAAGCTACTCTTTGGTCTTCTTCTAGACCTTCTGCCTGGTAGTTCCAACCTCAGCATCCTACTGACAATATACTCACTATCCCTCCTCTGTACATGTCCAAACCATCTCAATCTAGCCTCTCTGACTTTGTCTCCAAAACATCTTACATGTGCTGTCCCTCTGATGTCCTCATTCCTGATCCTATCCATCCTCGTTACTCCCAAAGAGAACCTCAACATTTTCATCTCTGCTACCTCCAGCTCTGCCTCCTGTCTTTTCCCCAGGGCCACTGTTTCTAACCCATACAGCATCGTTGGCCTCAACACCGTCTTGTACACTTTTCCTTTCATTCTTGCCGATACTCTCCTATCACACATCACACCGGACACTTTTCTCCAACCATTCCAACCTGCCTGCACACGCTTCTTCACCTCTTTTTCCTCACTCTCCATTGCTCTGGATTGTTGAGCCTAAGTACTTAAAATCCTCCACCTTCTTTATCTCTGCTCCCTGTAACCTCACCATTCCTCTTGGGTCCTTGTCATTCACACACATGTATTCTGTCTTAGTTGTAAAGATGTGATATGACAATAGAAAATGAAGGGATGGTCAGTAAAGCAAGAAGAAAATGTGGCATTATTTATGTTATACATTTTAACAGTGATGTGACAGGAAACATAAATTTTCTAAATTATGGGTCCACTGATGCTTTATAAAGCAAGCACACCTGCAGTACTCACACACGTATTTATCATCCGTTGTTCCGTAATGATCTTGGACGTCTCTGTGGGCAGTGCCTTCAGCAATCATGCTATGACGGGTTACTGTATATGTACAGTTATGTATCCTGCTGAACTAAATAAACCTGTCCTTACTCATGTCATTCTGGGATTGTTCTGGAACCTACCACAAATCGGGTTGCCTTGTTTCCTGGAGCCTGCAATCTCATTGCCATATTTATCAACACACCAGCATTGGCCAGTGCTACCATGACACTGTGTAGCCTTAAAGTAGCCATCCTCCATACAGCGTGGGACATATGCTCCTGGATAAAAAAAGAGAGAGGATTGGAGACGTGAGAAGTTATTATTCATTAACGAAGATTTTTATCATGTCTATATAATCCATTACGTTTTCAAATGTTTGCTGCAAAGTTACATAGCCTTCCCAAATTGGTGCCAAGTGTGTATGAGCTGTAACAATTATAAATTCTCATTACTGGAACTGAGACAGCATTAACACGTCTGTCTCCCAGAAAGAAGGTCCAGGGTTCAGGAGTCTGTGTGTGAAATGCTTGCGTTAAGTTTCGTGCACGTGCACCGGTTTCCACCCACAGGTCAAAGACAAGCATTAGGCTAACTAGCTGTACCAGATTTGAATGGTTGTGTGTGTCTGTATGTTAGTCCTGCAGCGGCAGGTGAACCGTTCAGGGTTACCATAGATTCTCCAGCCTCCTTGCAACCCTAGCAAGAGTAAGCAGCTCAGCCAATGAGCGAGTGAGTAGAACTAAGAGGCCCAAACATATTTTAATACAACAGCAAGCACGTTCTATAAAGTCATGACCTGTGGTCACAATCATTGACTGCTCACGTGTATACTAGTGAAGTATATAGCGAGTTTGTAGTGGTTTCTGAATGTATAATGAGAATCATATAGTGCACTCGATGTGTCCCATAATGCATCATGAAAAGTAGTGTACAAGCAAATGCCAACCAAGGATTATAGTGCTCACCAAGAAATATATACCAGCGTGCATTGCATTTCGTGGGGCCGGTGGACTAGTGGTTAGGATGCTGCGCTCATGATCGGCAGGTTGTGTGTTCAAATCCCAGTTAGACCTCCCACTGTGTTAAGACCCCTGGGCAAGGTCTTAACCACAAGTGTGCCTCTGTTCACCCAGCAGTATAAATGGGTACCAGTAAAATATACTGGGAAGGTAACCTGCAATGGACTAGTGTCCCATCCAGGAGGAGTTGAACTCCTGGTCGCTTTACGCTACGGAAACCGGGGATAAGCACCGGCCTGATGAGCCACTGGGCTTGGGTGTTAAAAAATGCATTGCATTTGGGCTGTTCGGAAAAAAATGTGTGACAGACAGGAGAGCAATAGAGAAACATGTGTCTGTGCAATAAATGTACTGTATTTTTTGGACCATAAGGCGCACCTAAAAGCCCTTAACCCTCAGAAACCCGATAAGTGCGCCTTATACACCGATGTGCCTTATGTGTGGATGAAGCTGCGTGACTCCATCTCACTGACAGTGTGAAAAAACCAAAGTGAAGCGAACTAATTCAGAGTTTACCTTCATTCCGGTGGATTAACCAAAGAACTCCAACCGTTAGATATTGGTGTCAACAGGATGTAAGTTAGAGGGATCTGGACTTTATGTTCAAATATCAGGATAAAGCACTTCTACAGGTGTCCCCCTGAGACCTGGGATTGATCTTCTTGAAGTTAAAATTATACTGATACAGCGCCTTAAGAGTAATGACCTCTGTTCTGTAATAAACTCAATACTAATGCGATGTCTCTTTAAGGGGGCATGTCTAAGAGAAGGTCACAACCCAGGAAGACTTCCAATCTCCGTCTCTATTGATCTGACTCCATGCATGAGGGAATAATGAATAATAAAATATAATAATATAATATGATAATTAAAAAAAATAATAGTGGGATCCAGGCTTTATGTCCAACTCATGCAACTGTTAAACTCAGACACTAAAGATGAAGAATTTGTGGAAGAGGAAAAAACTGAAAAAGTGAGTTTACAGGGATCCCTCACTTTCTGCAGTTAATTGGGACTGAGATCCCCCCCACGACCGCCAAATTCTGTGAAGTAGGATCGACCCCCCCCCCAACTGACGTATACATACATGTATATGTGTGTATATAATATCAATAAATACATATTCAACACCATAAATTCTTATAATAACTATTAAACATTCAAAAATAATGCACAAGATGTAAATAAAATATAAATACACATACAGACACGTGCGCACCTCAACCATGGGTTGGGTTGTTTTTTGTTTTTGTTTGTTTATATATATATATATATATTTTTTTTTTTTTTTTTTTTTTTTTTGCATAATTGGCCTTGTTTTGTGGCATTTCCTTAATTTTCCCCCTATTCTTCCTTAATTTCCTTATTTTTTAATTTCGATGAAGATTAAAAAAAAACATGATACACTGAAGCCGCATGAATTGAAGCACGAAGTAGCGAGGGATAACTGTATTGCTTTATTCTGTTACAATTGAAGAATGTTGAGAGCTATTGTAAAGTGTATTATTTTATATTTTGTGTTATAACCGAATGTTGAGAGTTATTGTGAGAGTTGAATTGAGTTTGACTTATCTGACTTTTGCTTCGCTTGATGCGCCTCATAATCCAGTGCACCTTATGTGTGGCGAACCCGTTCACTGCCACTGCGGCTTATAGTGTGGTGCGCCCAATGGTCCGGAAAATTAGGCGTGTAGTTTTTTGTGTTTACTTAAAACAATTTAAATGCATTAAGCCACAGTGCAAAACAAATTATTAATTGAGAGTCTAGTGCAGTTAAAAGTACGTATTGAGGTGACACAAAAAAAAAAAAAAAAAAAAAAAAAAAAATCAGGCAAAACAGCCTAAAATTGCAGCAGCAAACTGCCATCAAACAACAGCTGGAAACAAACCGTGGAGTTTTGTCTGGAAATGTTTTAACACAGTTGAGCTCACTACATTGTCCCCTACATTTAATTCCCTAATATAGTGAATAGAGGGGAGTGAGTGAGTGAGCAATTTCAGACACTGGAATGGTTTGCCGAGATTAAAGTGAAAGATTTTGAGTGTCCTATACAGAGCCCCAACCTCAATATCACAGAACACCTGTGGGATAAACTAATCCTCACTAATGCTCTTGTGGCTGAATAAGCAAATCCCCACAGCTCTGCTCCACAATCTAGTTTAAAGCACAGAGGTTATTGTATGAGCAAAGGGGGACTAAATCAGCAAGTGGAGGTTCAAAAATTACATCTAAAGACACATGCTAGATGGAATTATGGCCATATAGTGTACTTTGACATCTTTTTGAAACGACATTGGCCATACTGATTTTGAGACTAACACTATGATTACATTTACTGTAGCTTAAGTTTAGTCACAATAAACAAATCTACAACAATCTACAACAACAAATCTACAACAAATGTACCCCATTCCTAGAACACTGTCATCTATTTCTCCTCTCCCTCCCGAATGGTAAGCTTGGCAAAACATACAGATGGCTGAGCATTACTCTCAGAAATATGGGGGTTGTCACTGATTCTTTTTCTGAACTGCGTAACCTAATTAGGGTTGCAGAGAGGCTGGCGCCCATCTCAGCCAACCTCTCCAGGCCAGCGCATAGCATTAAAATATACTTTACAAATGTGAAGGATTTTCACAGGCCATCACATATGTAATATTGACTCCTGCATTAAGCAGTGTACAATAAAACATCACTGACATAAATCCAGTCTGCCATTTTACAGCCTTATACCTGAACAAAAAGCAGCACTATTTATTTATACTTGATGCAGCTTCATCAATAAAAACCATAAAGATAGGTTTGCACTGCGCATGAGCCTTAGCTGGACGGCTGCAGAAGATTCTAGGCTTTAGGCGCTAGATATCACTAACTCTGATTGGATTTCACTGTCTAAATCGTGACTCCCACACACTCAGCCATATTAATGCACACTCAGGTGGTTGTTTTTCAGCCTGCATTATGGCATGAGTTATGAAGCAGTTATGATTGTGTGGGATTATTGATGCCCGTTGGGCCGAATGGGACCAGGGGCGGGAGCTCTGGGTGAGGGTGTCAGTTGGAGTGCATGTTATTGATCGCAGAGGAAAATATCAAGTGTGGACGCACATAAATCACACCGAAAGCCATTACAATTCAAATCAATTATAGTCCTGCTTCTGAGAATCCTCTGCAGCAAGGCACGCATGAACCCACACGTACACATATGCGCTAAGACATACGTGCACACACACACACGCGCGCACACATGCACACACGCACACGCACACAGGCAAAAGCACAGTTGGTTGCTTTTTAAATATGATGAGAATTAAATCCTGTTCGTTATTTTGGATGAAATAAATCTCAGGCTTAATGACTGACCCACCTATGAGAGACTTCCGTCGGCTTTGAGCATGAATCCTATTTATCTCATTCTGACAGGGCAGACCTGGGGAAATGAGAAAGACACACACACACACACACACACACACACACACACACACACACACACACACACACACACACACACACACACATAAGCATATCTATGCAGATACACTTAGTTAGGATTATAACAATGTCCCCATTTAATTTTTCTCTCACCATCTGGTTTCTGGAAACAGTAACACCATTCATTGTTGGAGAGCTTCCCATCCTTAAAGGAGTCACAGGAGTTGAAGAGTGGGCGCATACACAGCTCGTACTTGTCCAGATAAATGGCACTAAGCTCTGACTGGTCCAGTAAGAGATCATAGTTCATATCCAACTTGTTGAACATCCAACCAAGAGAGTCCTTACAGATGGGAAGGATGCTGGTATCAAAACCTACAAAAAAGGACAAGCGAGGGTTTGCTGTTGTAATCACTAACATTGTCCTTATGCCTCTTGATCACAATAAACTCATTCATAGTGACTAAACTTTCAACACTGTACTGACTGCAAATATTATTAATCCTATTCTCTAGTGTTTTCTGACTATAAGCAACATCTGAATATTTAAAAATGGTGCAATACTCACAAACACAGCAAGAATATAAACAAAGACATGTGCTTACGTCCTTGGCCATTGTCATTTGCAGAAATCTTTAAATCCCGGTTGGCATCCATGTGGAGAACTCCAAACCAGTCCTTCAGTCTTGAGGCCAAACTCTTCAGATCAGTATCACTGCACACTGGACACATTTGCAGACACACATACAAACCTTGTCAAGCCAAGACGTGTCTTTTTTCAAATAATGTGTAACAGAGGTACACAATAAATTAACGCCCTATTTTAAGAAGCATAGATGCTAAAGTAATGAGACGAAAGGCCTGACTCACAGACCTTTAGCTGGACAGTTGTACCTCACTTTACGAAAGTCTCACCAAATGAAAAATTCAGCTTACGAAACGCATTTTCCTAAAATTTTTGTCTCTGGATATGAAACAGGTTCACGTAACCAAAGCGCCATCTTAAAAATGCAAATGCGCCATTCAAACATTCAAACAATGCGCGAGTTGCTTTCCCATTGGTTGTCTCCCAACACCCTGCCCCGCTGGCCTCCCATTGGCTAGGAGGGAGCTGAATCTCTATAATACAGTACTGTATCCATAATGCTTTTCGTGTGCCTTTGACCCATTGTTCGACACACACATGAAGGAGAGTTGTACTGTTGGTTCGTGAGTTTCGTGAGGTTTTTTTGAGTGTGCTCATTACAGCGTGATTTTTCGTTATTAATCATGAGCCCCAAGAAAGTGATTCGAGGTGAGACTCACTTATCTATAAAAGTAAAACAGGAGATGATAAAAAAATATGAAAGTGGGATGCGGTTGATTGAAATCGCAAAGGAGTATGGCTGAAACTCCTCTACAGTCGGCACGATATTGAAGCAGAAGGAAGCCTTAAAAGTGGAGATACATTGACGGAGGTGATTAGTTCGGAAAAAGCAACTGCCATATTTAAGGACCTCGTGAAGGAGGATTGGGGTGAGGGTTCTTCAGACCAGCAACCACTGGACTTTAAAGCGTCGCATGGGTGATTCGAGGGATTTTAAAAAAAGGTAAATAATTTTCTTTTAACACATTTTTTTTGTATTGTAGTATATTTATATAGCACTTTATCCATACTGAATATTATGCTCAAAGCACTCTTTGGTGTTTTTTGTGCTCCGGGCAACTGTCACCACTGTGTGGCACCAGTTATTGCGTTGTTCTATCCTTTGATGCTGAGCGCCAAGCAACAACTACCAAATTTTAACATCTTATTGTATGACACGGCCGGATTTGAACTCCAACCTTCCGGAGGATAAAGCGGACGCTCTACCAACTGAGCTAAATCCCTGGTTTCATACAAAATTGGTGTACTTTTATATTTTTAAAGGGTTTATGGGGGTAGTGTTGGGAGCTTTGTTACGAATCACACGTTTTACATGTAGAATGCGGTTCAACTTACGAAAAATGCAGGTTATGAAAAATTCGCTGGAACGGATTAATTTCGTAAGGTGAGGTACCACTGCATTTGGAAATAATCTGCAGATGAATACACAGCAGTCAACTACTAGATGCCGGGAGATTAAGTAAAAAGCCTTGAAGGAAAACTCGCGGCAATCAAACATGCCATGTACCGGTGGAGTGCAATAAAGCCCAACATCATAAAACCAGCCTTAGCCAATACGCCTTCCATTACATTTTACCTGTCTGATCTTCACTTTCATCAGCCATCGCGTACCATGCCGTTCAGAAGCGCAGACATTTATTGCTTATTTGAGATGAGTTCATCTCATACAGTTATCAGTCAAAGATATAAAACTAAAAAAAGGAAAAATGAGCAATAATGCTATGGTCTGAACTGCAGTATAGACAACAAAATTTGGACACAATGCAATAAAGAAATGGCGTGAGTGTGTATGAGGCAACTAAAAGCGTCAATATACCAAAATGTACCATTCCTAAGAACAAAAGAAAACTTTCGTACACTCTTGGCTTTCTTGATTTTAGTTTCCATCTTCTTTTACAACACTATAAAAATGAATGACAATGGATTTATAAATGTTGTACTATTCTATGTAAAATCTATTGATTGAAACTCTACTGAATATGAGCAATCAGGTGATCTGATTGGCTGCTTTAATACTAGAATATAATTTCATATTTATTAACAGGCAGGTAGGGTGCTTCAGAAAAAAGGAAGTGATTCTGTTCATATATATATATATATATATATATATATATATATATATATATATATTTTTTTTTTTTTTTTTTTTAATATAATTTCTCTCTGAAATTCTGAGGAAAATGGGTCGTTCTAAACATTGTTCAAAAGGACAGCAGACCTTGATTAAAAAGTTGAGTAGAGAGGAAAACAGAGAAGGGCTGAAAATGAGAGGCTGCTCAGCTAAAATGATCCCAAATGCTTTAAAATGGCAACTAAATCCTGCAAGACGTGGAAGAAATCGAAAAACCATCATTCAATTGGATGGAAGAAGAGCCAAAATATCAAGGACTCAGTCAGCAATCCAGCTCCAGGAAGATCAAAGGAAGTCTACAGTTACTTGTGAGTCCTGTTACAATTAGAAGAGGCTTATGTTGGGAATGCATGAAGTTGGGGATTTTGTGGACTGTGAGAGTAATATTGTTCTTTTTGGGTTGAGTGGCCGGAGACAGTTTGTCAGATGAGCCCCAAACACTGAATTCAAGCCACAGTACGATATGAAGACAGTGAAGCATGGTGGCGCAAGCATCATGATATGGGGATGTTTCTCATACTGCGGTGTTAGGCCTATTTATCACGTCTCAGGGATCATGGATCAGGTTGAATCCATCAGAATACTTGAATAGGTCGTGCTGCCTTATGCTGAAGAGGAAATGTTCTTGAAATGGGTTCCAACAAAACAACGACTACAAACACACCAGTAACCAACAACATTTTGGTACCAGACCAACAAGATTGACGTTATGGACCAATGACCCGATCCCCGGATCTTAATCCAATAGAAACCTTGTGGTTGACATCAAAAATGCAGCTTCTGAGACAAAGCCAAGAAGAACTGAGGAATGTAGACCAATCATCCTGGGCTGGAAATCCTGCTCACAGGTGCCAGAAGTTGGTCAAATCCATGCAACACAGATAAACAACAATTCACAGAAACAGTGTTTATACAAATAAATATTAGTTCAGTGACTCAAAGGAAAAGAAAATCTTACATTTTTAAGTGTATACAGTGTTTGAGTTTGTAAAGAAGAAAGCAGACACTACTTTTTTTTTTTAAGTCTAATATTCACTTCTCTTCAATTTCTTTAAAGGAATAGACACAAATTTGATATACAGTGATCCCTCGCTACTTCGTGCTTCAGGTTCTGCGGCTTCAGTGCATCGCTGGTTTTCAAAAATATTAATTGAAAAACAAGAAAATTAAGGAAAAATGGGGGAAAAGTTAAGGAAAATGCTGCAAAACAAGGCCAATTATGCAAAAAAAAAAAAAAAAAACCCAAACAAACAAAAAAAAACAACAGCAAAAAACAACCCAACAAAACTATTTACATTTTTATGTGAGGTGCACATCTGTGTGTTCAGTTCAGTTCATTTTCTGTAACCGCTTAATCCTAATTAGGGTCACGGGGAGGCTGGCGCCCATCCCAGCCAACTTCGGGCGAGGGCAGAGTACACCCTGGACAGCTCGCCAGGCCATCGCAGGGCGGAAGCACGCCGACGGCTTTGCAGCCTACTCTTGTCAAAAGTCAGCAATGGTTCTTTTACATGCCTCACACCATAGACAGTGAGAGACATGGCCGGCCTTTGATAACCAAGTTAGCTGCACTGGGGAGGACAGTGACCACCTTGTGGAGAGTGGGAATCGAACCCCCAACCTTTGGATCAGCGATCCAGCGCCCTATACCACTAGCGTCTATATGTGTGTGTATTTATATTTTATTTACATCTTATGCATTATTTTTGAATGCTTAATTGTTATTATAAGCATTTATAGTGTATGCATTTATTGATATTATATACACATATACATGTACGTATACATCAGTCAGGGGGATTGATCCTACTTTGTGGAAATTGGCGGTCACGGGGGTCTCGGTCCCAATTAACCGCGGAAAGTGAAGGATCCCTGTATTTTTCTTTATGTTTTGACTTGTAAAAGAATGTGTCGTGTTCTCAGTGCATTTGTGTTGCTGGAAATAAAAATATAATATAAAAAATATAAGGATTTTGAGCTTTATTTTAAACACACTGTTTTTATAGCCTGCTCAGTACTTTGCACCTCAAAAGATACCATGTGTCTGCCCCTGTGTGTGTGTGTGTGGGGGGGCATTTTCTGTGATGTTTTAGTTTTCTGCTGCTGTGTAGATTTGGTTTTACCAGAGTCATGAAATAGAAATAAAGAAAAGCTGGAGAACGAAGGAATATTTTCAGCTGATATCACACCAGATAAGAAACTAATTTGAATTGGCACGATAAGAGGAATAAAGCACTTCTGGAGACAGTGTGAGAGAAAAGCAGTCACCTTTAGGCGGAAACAGTAATCACATCTCACAAACACTGATTCGATTAGCATTGACAACTGCTTGCTTAGCTTGTTCTATTCCTTATTTAATTTATTTATATTTGTGGCACATCGAGACGAAAAATAAGAAAGATCAGGAAAAAAAAAAAAAAAACATCAACTTTCTGCTCGCGTCTGTTTCTGTGCTTCAGCTCTGGACTGTGTGGAAGACAATCCGAGGTATGTGTGTGTGTGTGTGTGTGTGTGTGTGTGAGTGAGGGCAAGGCGAATGGAGACAGGACACGATGTGCGTAAGAGTTTTTTCCTATGCTATACCTGTTCAAAGCTCACACCTGCTGTCTCATACATAAATGCCTGTAGGCTAAACCTACACTCATGTTGTGAAACCTGTGTGCCGAATTTTTCCTTTCATCCTCCCCATTCTTGTACCTTCCATCCCTCTGTCACTTTTATCTCTAAATATCTATATTCCATCCAAAAGTCCAATTCACTATTCATAGATTTTCACAAGGGGGAGCAGATTGGTGTAAGAGTTGCATGTCTGCTAAGATTCCCGGACTCGGGCATTGCTGTGTGACATTTGGATGATGTCGTCATTTCCTCTGGGTAATCCGGTTTCCTCCAAAAGTCCAGAGACACATATTAGGCTAATCTGCTGTTCAAAGTTGTTCCTAGGTGTAGATGTGACTGTGAATGTGTGTGTGTGTGTGTGTGTGTGTGTGTGTGTGTGTGTGGCCCTGTGATGGTGTAGCATGACATTGGGTGTACCCCACCTTTACCTCAGTGTTGGCCCCAATCCCCTTGTGGACGAACCCCCCCCACCCTGGCACACCCCACCCCCACCCCCACCCCCACAGATTGTTACAGCCATTGAAGTCCTGCAGTTTAGGCGTTTTCTATGTCTGCTTTATGCAGCAGATCTGACTCCAAGTTACTTTTATGTTTCTGGATTACTAAACAATGCATTAAGTGTAAACATGTTGCAACAGTTCCTGCATACAGAATTCAGCACAGGGTTTTTTCTCCTATACAAATTTCAGCTGTTTCGATAAACAGTATTATTTTTTTTTTTTTCATTTCACTGACCTTTAAAAGTTTTCTAAGTTAATTTATCTCATACACATGCTTTATATGATATACACACTTTAAAAAAAAAACGACTTGGCATTTACACCATAACCATAGAATATATTCATAAAAACATCCAATATTAGTATTCCTCATGCCGTGTAACCATGACAACAGACATAGATAATAGTTTAGTCTGACCTATCTTTATGAGCCATTTTCACCTTCGCTATCGTGATGCAAATTAAAAAGGAGCAAAATAGATAACATTTCTTTTCACAGGGAAGCATAATTTACAAGCTATAGGGTATAAAAGGGATTTCATGAAACACTTAGATCAGAGAACAAAGTCATTTTCTAAATATATGAGTGTCCCTTAAGTTAGGGCAGTGGTGGCCTGGTGGTAAAAGGTGCTTTATCGCTGATCCTAAGGTTGGGGGTTCGAGTCCCACTCTCCACAGGGTTGTCCGTCCGCCCCCTGATCCCAGTGCTGCTAACCAAGTTATCAAAGGCCAGCCATGTCTCTCACTGTATATGATGAGACGCATGTAAAAGAACCATTGCTGACTTTCGACAAGAGTACACTTCATAGTCATCAGCATGTTTCAGCATTGTGTCATTCCACATAAAAAAAAAAAAAAAAAAAAAAAAAACCTATGCAAAAAATAAAACATGCAAATTATAGATTCGCTGTGCCGTCCCCTGAAAAAACGGAACAGCCAAAAGGCACAGAAGAAGGAGTGTCCATTAAGTTACTGTTCATGGCATAATTGAAAGAAAAATGTTTACAAAGTCTCAAATAACGCACAGTACACATTTTTGTTGTGTGAATTTTAGAGACATAAGCTGAAAACCACACAAGACCCTCACATGATGTACCTTTTGGTGGCTGCCATATTACCAAGGAGCAAAATTCTGTCATTTCAATGAGATGGGTGTTCAGGGTTGCGTATCAAATTGCTCCAACTAGCGAAATCATATCTCTAAACAAGGGGTCGGGAACCTATGGCTCGCAAGCCAGATGAGGCTCTTTTGATGACTGCATCTGGCTCTCAGTGGTGGCCTTTCTTAACAGAATAACTAGTACATAATTTCGCTGTCCTTTAAATAAAAATACAGGAAAAAAGCCATCAAATAAAACAAAAACATAAATAAATCTCACGCATTTCAATTTATACAATGCCACTTGTCGCTGTGGTGCGCAGTGGACAGCCAATCCTTTCTGTACTCCAGTGTGTGGGTGGGGCCGATACCTTGAAACTCTAATTTTATTGGATTATATGCAACAGCCTGTGCCAGTTGTTTTTGGGTACAGA
The DNA here is from genome assembly GCA_024760905.1 of Plotosus lineatus. Lineage (NCBI taxonomy): Eukaryota > Metazoa > Chordata > Actinopteri > Siluriformes > Plotosidae > Plotosus > Plotosus lineatus. Next base: position 33,316,710 of record CM045742.1, on the reverse strand, counting down.
GGTAAAATTCCCTCGTTTTGATCAGCTCGTGTGCAAGAAGCCAAAAGCAGAGCTGGCAAGCAAAACACAAATGGACAGAATGAAAAACTTTAACCCGCAGACCAGCTGATTGCCTTGGGACACACTTCCTGTCACATAAACACTGCAGTGTGAGTCCTGTCGTATTGACCATGTTTGGCTCCACATGCTCACATGAGCAGTCCTTCTCACACCTGAAAAGCATCAAAACCCACCAGCTGAACTTCAGCAAGTATCAACCAGATTACAACGCCATCAGTAAAACCATGCAGCATCAGAAGTCGAATTAATAGTAAGAAGTACTTTTCTAATTAATTAATAACTTCATTATAGCAATGCTGTTTAAAAGAAATTCAGAGTCGTATTATACTCTAAAATTGTTGGTCTCAGTATTAAAAAAATATATATTTGGCTCTCAGAGGATTAGATTTTAATATTATATATATATATATATATATATATATATATATATATATATATATATATATATATATATTTTTTTTTTTTTTTTATTTATTTATTTATTTATTTTTTATTTTTTTCTGGCTCTCTTAGTCAAAAAGGTTCCCGACCCCTGCCCTAAAGTGTAAGGAATCACTTTTCAGTCGTAAGTATTCTATCCATTACATTCTTTATTATTTTTGGCCCACGCCAGTAGAATACGTATTGACGCATATGGTAGTGTTTTGAGTAAGAGCCAAGTAAGTTGTAAATCTTTTACCTGGATGAAAATGCAATGTTGCAAAAAATAAATTCTTCAAAGCATAATCTTCGACATGATCAAGTTCAATTATCCCTAAACACAAACTATCCATTCTGTTCTACATCCAAGATGTTGCGAAACAAAGTAAATATCCACTTATCTTGCTGACATTCGAATCGCTTTTGTGATTGCTCAGGGTATTTCCTGATTATCCGTATTCACTACCAGAATATTATCCGTACTTATGGAATCCCAGAAGGATTTCTCAAATCATATACGTAATGGTAAACTAATGAGAAGCCTCCAAACAGACATGGCTCAGTGTAAATACAGCTCATCAGTTGCTAGGAACACTAGTATGATCACGCTGATTGGTTGAGAGTAATGTTCCCTCTAATTTTTCATGTGTCTGGGCATACACACAAGCTCATTGAGCACACTGAGGACCACTGTGAGCAACATCAGATGTGCACGCTGTGGCCACACACCAGTATCACACCTGTTCAAAACCTTGGATCATAGCAAGTTACATGGCTTATTTAAAAGAATTAAATTACAGCAGCAATTTCCTCCATGGTAAGGGGTAAGCATTTGCGTCTATGAACTCCGCAGCACTGTTGTTAGCTAGCTGACCTGTACGGTGCGTATGGGTGGGGCACGTATGATTGGCTGCGTAGAATAAGTGAATCGTATCATATCATTGGCTGGACACCTGTCACTCACGGAGTCACATTGCAAAATGGTACAGAAAACAATATAATTGGTCTAATTAATTAAATTAGATTAGGTCTAATATTAGATATTAATTAAAACGTTTCTGTTTAATTTTATTTTATGCGCTGCATAGGTTTTCTTGTGTGCTGAGAATGTGCAAGCAGTGCGCGATTGCACAACTTAGAGGGAACATTGGTTGAGAGCTGGATTCAGTTACTTTATGGATGTTGGAGATTTTCAAACGCAGATATTCTGAAACTGGTTCTGAACCTGTAATCTCTAAGGTAGCATTTCCTGATTATCGACATATGTCTTCCTTTCGGCTTTTTCCCTTTTACTCGGGAGTCGCCACAGCGAATCATCTGACTCGCACGTTTTGATTTGGCAGAGGTTTTTACGTCGGATGCCCTTCCTGGCACAACCCTTTTTAGCAAGGGACAGAAACACGCTGACGACTTTGCAGCCTACTCTTTACGAAAGTCAGCAATGGTTCTTTTACATGCCTCACACCATAGACAGTGACAGACATGGCCCGCCTTTGATAACCCAGTTAGCTGCACTGGGGGTATCGACATATAAAGTGAGGTAACTCTAATTTTCATGCAGTAATCATATATTATGACTAATTTTGAACCATATTAAATTATCTTTCCAAATACATGAATATCTCAGAATGTGAAATTTCCTACTTATTCTATATTATGCTGGAGCAGGTCACATTTATTCTCTTTTTCTGAAAAAAAAGGAAAGTCCAAATATTTTTCATCTCACTTGTATTTTATGGGCACGTATAAAAATTTGACTCAAAATAAAGCACAAAGTGAAATCCCTTAATCCTGCATCTTGTTTATATAGAAAGCCGAACTGTCAAGTGTAACCGGTCTCTGGTGAGATGGCAGCAATTTATATGTGTATATAGTTCTTCTATAATCACCTGAAGAGAGAGGATGGTTTCACCACCCCTCGAAACAGATCTGTAGTGATAAATGGAGTTTCAATAGAAAGCCTTTGTCCTGTCCTTTTATACATATATATATATATATATATATATATATATATATATATATATATATATATATATATATATATATATATATATATATATATATATATATATATATATATATATATATACACAGACACATATATATATATACATACATATATATATATATATATATATATATATATATATATATATATATATATATATATATATATATACACACATACATATACATATATTTATGAGAGAGAGAGAGAGAGAGAGAGAGAGAGGTGTTTGTGCATGTGTGTGTATGATATACATGTGTATATCAAAGTCTAATTAAATCAAATGAAATTACCAAAAAAATCAATATTGTGCAGGTCACTCAGTCAGCATACTTCGACAATAATTGAATAATAGTGACATAAAACTCAAAGAGCCTTTATAATGTTTAAAAAAATCATTATTATGATTATAGTTATTATGCATTAATTTTCTAAACCACTTAATCTTAATTAGGGTCGCAGGGACGCGGGCAGGTACTAGCATGCTTGTTGCACAGCTGAAAGGATGAAAAGAAAACAAACAAAAAACAGATGACAAATAGCCAAACATCTCTCTTTTGTCGGTTTATTATGAATTATTACCTGGAATTTCCTCCTTTTTACGACCCTCACACCACCTTTTTTTAAATCAAACTTTGTTATAATTGTGATTGAATTTTTTTATTTTTTATTTTTTTTACAAGTAATCATCAATTTTTATATAAAATGTACTTATACATTTATGCATCTTTATATTCTTTATTTCATAGACATTCACAACCACACCCATGGTTATAACCAGATTCACATGCCGCATGGTAACCAATAAATCCAATTTAATTTTATTTCTCATTCTGTCTTTTTAAATTATGTACTTCAAATTACAACTGAAGTAATACTATCCTGTATATTGACATACTGATGCCTGCTTCAGTGTTGCAATAGGCAATTTTATTCTATTCAGTTAAAAAAATCTCTTTAAATTAGCATAAATAAATTACAAAGTTATTAAATGTTGATACTCAGATCATGGGGTGTAAATGTTGAAACATGACCCAGTGTCAATTATAAAATCCATTGATTAACCACCTAGAACTTGTTATTCAAGGATTGAATTCATACGGGATAGGAATAAACAATAAACCAGGTGTTCATTATTTATTTACCATTTGGGAATTAAAAAAATAATCAGGTGATAATTGTTGTGTTTTAATTATTTATGATTTATTAACTCTGTGTTGTGTTAATCTCAAGTAATGAAGTAAATAATTTACACCATTAGGAGCCGAAAGGTCTCTTTATTACTGTAATGTATTAATGTAAAATATAATTACGCAGCTGAAGTGTATACACACAGAGAGAGAGAGAGAGAGAGAGAGAGAGAGAGAGAGAGAGGTGGATGGTGACAGAGCTCCTCATCTAACATCAGCCTTTCTATTGCACGAGAGGCTAAATAAGCAGAGACTCTTACAGCCGCTGTCAAAAATGTTTTGAAAAGTCTTCACTGATGCAAGAAGGTTATTATAATAATGTGATGGAAAAGTGTCCATAAACTTTTGGCCATGTATTGTTTCAAAGAAAATATCGAGAATTTGACTGTACATCTGCTCGTAGATGTGATGCTGAAAATTCAGCTTGGTTATTATTAGTCTAAATTTACAAGTAGATCCTGTTAACACACACACACACACACACACACACACACACACACACACACACACACACACACACACACACACACGCATTACAATGCACATGTTTATTCTAGTGTTGCGGGCCACACCCACAAGACGTGGAATTAGAAGCGCATTCCCTGCTTGACAATTTACTGAATCAAAACAACTTAAAAAAGAAAACGTTATTCCTTCTCTCTCTTTCTCTTTCTCTGTCACTCTCACGCGCGCGCACGTGAATTCCCTGCTTGACAAACTCAACTTTAATTTGATTCCTTGAGGGATCGGAATTCCAGATGAGGTCAAATGCGCCTGCGTTTATTAAACATTTACTGAATTAAACAACTTCAAAAACGAAACTAAAAACTAAAGAGTGAAGCTTTCTTCTGTCTCTATCTGGGAGGCCAGCGGGGCGGGATGTTGAGAGATAGCCAATGAGAGAGCAACTCGTGTGAAATTTTGATTGGCGCGTTTGAATTTCTTTTCGTAAGAGGGGGTTGTTTCGTATCTCGGGGACAGACACTCAGGGCCGACTGTATATGTATGTATGTATGTATGTATGTATGTCTATATGTGCATATCGCGGATCCTCAGGTTGGCGGGTCGAGTCTCCATGGGTTGGCACTGCCCCCCCAGTGCAGCTAACTGGGTTATCAAAGGCCGGCCATGTCTCTCACTGTCTGTGGTGTGAGGCATGTAAAAGAACCATTGCTGACTTTCGACAAGAGTAGCTGCAAAACCGTCAGCGTGTTTCTAATCGGGAGTCGGAGTCCCCTGAGGCAGTTCGTTCACAGTAACGTTCTGGCAACTCCTGCAGCGGCACTGGAACCCAGTCGTATCGGCACTTGCCCTTCCATCGCATCCTTCCGGTGGCACTGAGAGGGGGGACTTGCTGCTTGGGTAACAGCCTGTCCTCCATTACTCCCTACCCAGGCTCTACGCACTGGAGAGTATCACCAGCTGGGATACCAGCCAGAGCGCAGCCATAGTCCTTCGGGACTGACAGAGGCCTAACCTACCCATACATACATATATATATATATATATATATATATATATGTATGTATGTGTGTATGTGTGTGTGTGTGCATGCGAGCAAAAACAATTATCAGAAGTGAAATGCAAAATGCTTCACTCTTTAAGTGTGTTGATGCTTATGTGTGTATGTGAGTGGGTGGCAGTTCATGAATTAATCTGCATGTGCTTAAGAAAGTTAAGAGTTATTTATTTTATATGAAATTGAGTTGCTTGGTGAGCATTTTTGCCCCCCTGTAACCTATTTGAATCCAGGCCAGTGGAAGATATAAAATGTAATCCATTACATTCAGGAAAACAGATGAAGATATCAAGGCATTGTAGCTGTTACCTCCATATTTGATAATGTATACATGTCTGTCGACCCATATTCCACCACATATAGTGTACAGCTACAGCACATAACTTACAAGGTGGCACAAATAAAGCTAAATCTCATCATAGCATAAAAATACTTGAACATTTACAGCAGATAAACAAGTCCATCTCAGACTAATACATGAGAAAGGGAAAAGATATATGAAAAGGAAGACGCTGCTATAAACTGAAAATGACAGAGCTTCAAATAAAGCAAGCTGGAGCGATGCAATATGGGTCAGACTGATGTTAATTTGATGAGGATGTAGTAAAATAGAGCGAATTTTGCTGTAACGTGATATAAGATGCTATAAAGCTGCAAGAGACCTGACTGCTAATCAGTGCTTGACTGTGGTGATGGATTAAGCACTTTGCCCGTTTTATTCTCAGCTCTTTAATTCAGAAATAGCCGAATCAAAAGGTAGTAACACTATTGGACAGAGAGAGGTGGCATTGTGGTTAGCACATCCGTCTCACGGCAAGAACAGTAAAACTCGTGAATTCAGAAATTTCCAGGTCTGTCTCTGCTTAACCTTTATAAATTCTAAGGTAGGTCAATGTTCTGTACATGCAAAAAAATAAATAAATAAATAAATAAAATAAAAAATAAAAAAAAAACCTTCAAAAACAAACTTGTATCATCATTTACATGCAAAGTTAAAACTTATGCAAACACAGCTACCCAAAAATGTTTCATTAAAAAAACCAAAGAATTCAATTTATTTTCTTGTGTATAATTATTTTAATAATGAATATGGTCACCAAGCAGCTTTTTCATAATACAGTAGGTCCCAGTTTTTCGCGGGGGTTTGGTTCCAGTCCTTCCTACGAATCAAGAAATTCCGCGAGTTATTTACCCGGAAGTAAAACCCTATGTACCATAATACATGTGCGAATTATTAACGCGGAAGTAAAAGCCTATGTATGATATTACATGTGCTAAAAAAAAACACACAAACACTTCTTTATTGTTAATATGCATTTGATTTGTGCTCGGGTCACCACTGTGCAGCATCAGTTATTGCATTGTTCTATCCTTTTGATGCTGAGCGCCAAGCAGGAAGCAACAACTGCCAATTTTAACGTCTTATGGTATGACACAGCCAGGAATTGAACCCCGACCTTCTGGAGGATAAAGCAGACGCACTACCAACTGAGCTAAATCCCAAATTTAGCTAAATATGCTTCTTAAACACATTCTAGAGACAGTCTTACTCATTAATACAGTAAGAATGTAGTAAAATGTAATGATTAAGTAAAAACTTTTTAATTTTGTACTCTGATATTTATTGATAATAAAATATTTAAACAGTATGCAGTGTGTGTGTGTGTGTGTGTGTGTGTGTACAGTTCCAGCTGACTCCGGGCAAGGGCAGAGTACACCCTGGACAGCTCACCAGGCCATTGCAGGGCAGAAACATGCTGATGGCTATGCAGCCTACTCTTGTCGAAAGTCAGCAATGGTTCTTTTACACCTCACACCATGGACAGTGAGAGACATGGCTGGCCTTTGATTACCCAGTTAGCTGCACTGGGGTATGTACTTCAACCAGTCAACCATGAGCCTGTGTGCTATGTTCCTGTGTTCTCCTCAGGCCTGATGATAAGGTAATGTTTGAGTGGGAGTATGGATATCCAAAACTGGGAATTTCAACTATTTTCCTTGTACCGGTGATATTCAGTGTAAACAAAATCAAAAGCTTAACAACTAGTCAGGTCTAATATTCTAACTAGCATTGAGTCACCTGCTATCGTATCGGGAATGAACAAAACAAACAAGCATATAACTGTAAAAGATATATAATATTATTTATTTCTTTAATTTTAAAATTTTAAGAAAGTTTATTATCACAATCAAGAAAAAATGTTGTTGTTGTTGTTGTTGTTGTCAGATTTTAAAGTGACAAATGGTTTTATACAGGCACTTGATTGGCTCCAACATAACTAAATAGAAAAGAAGTAAGCTCTATTGTCAGGTGTTTAAAATTTTATGATTACAACTGCCACAGCTAGACATAGCCAATACTAAAAAAGCCGGGGTCCATTTCAGAATGAAAGTTGAACAAACTCTAAGTCAAAAACTGAATTCTAGGTTGACCTAGCTGTGAAACTCAAAGTTTCAGAACAGGTGTTAACAGTTAGTTCAATCAACTCGAAGTCAAGGTTACCCTGATTAAAGCGAATACATGAGATAAAAAAACATTATCAATGGAACGCTGAGAAAATGATTCACCATGGAAACAGAGGAAAAAAGCCTCAAACCTCCTACTTCTCATTAGTGGAGTTGGAAGTATTAATGACTGCATATGCAGAAAGTGGGCATTTTTTCAAAAAAAAAAAAAAAAAAACTGCAGAAGCAGCAAAACAGTGAAAGCTTGTGTGGCAAAAAATTGTTGACCGAGTCAATGCGTGAGCATTAATTGGAGAAAAAAAGAAATATTTCGTCCTCAGTGTTCCACTCATCCAACATTTATATTGTTTGTGTTTGAGGTGCAGCCCAACAGGCACAAAACAGGCATGGCAGCAACTAAAGATAAAATATAAAAATATAAAAAATATAGTCCAAAACTATACATATATTAAATATTATATATATATATATATTATATAATATATATATATATATATATATACATATACACATATATATATATATATATATATATATATATATATATATATATATATATATATATATATATATATATATATATATATATATATATATATATATATATATATATATATATATATATATATATATATATATATATATATATATATATATATATATATATATATATACATAAATATATATATATATATATATATATATATATATATATATATATATATATATATACATATACAAACATATATAAACCTAAAGTATATCAAACTGACTGATGAGTGCTTTGAGTCTCAAAGCTTTATGACGTACATTAATTATTGCTCACAGTGATACCTGCAATCTTGTGGAACGCTTCCTTGAGATGTCTGGTGGGTCTGTGATGTGGGAGCACTACAAATGTGTATAGTAGTCATTACAGTGCAGGTGTCACAGTTTTGACAGCACGACAGTCAGTTTCCTTACATAATCAATGTTAACAAAAAACAAACAAAAAAAACCCCACCATTCGAAGTTGAAGTGCAATACTGAGAATTTTCTCTGAACTGAGCATTTCCAAAATGTGTCTTGTGAATGATGTGAGGGCTGAGAATCTTGTTAAGATAAATTATTGATAGTGCAGAGAAACAGAAATGCTCAAACAGGTACTCATCAGGGAATGATAAAGCATCCAATCTGGGTCCGATAATCCTCTCCCGATGGAGATTTCTGTGGTGGATCAGCACCTTGACATCAACTGACTCTTCGAGAAACAGACACGTGATGTCTGCCACTGCCTTTAGTCTGCAGGCGACAAATTAAGAGCAGGAGAAATTCTGGGGTAGTTGAAGCAAACCGGCCAGCGAGCAGGTTAGTTTCACGGAGTACATTGACGGGTAACTGACTCGGAGTTATGTCGAACTGGCTGTGTGAAACTGAAAAAAAAACAAAGAGTTTCCCTCACCTCAGGGTTGAAACTCAGTTTCCACTAAGCTTGCTTTTTAAAACAGGCCCCTCCACTGAAGTTACTCTTCACATTGTCAATCACAGTAACACCAACCAGTTGTGAGTATCTGTGAACTCGATTATGCAGAGAATAGGGCACAACTCGCTCATCCACACAGATTGGTAAATGTCACATGGTAGGCATGTAGGTTAATATGAAATGGCGCAAAATCGTGTTGGTTTATGTGTGTGGGGGGGATTATTTTACCCGAGGGATTATTTTCTTTTAAATATGTATTTCATCACTTTGTTTGACATTTATAAACAGCTTTGCCTCTCAGTTTTTATGATATTCTGAAAGCACATCTGATTGTTTTAGTTTGCAGTATCCTCTGGGCAATATATTTTCTTAAAATTTACAGTCATTTCTTCTGCTGCAAATTCTTTGCAGTAGAAAAGGCGTATCTGAGATCCTTTCTTTGAGCAAATAAAACAAAGGAACAGCCCTCGGGCATGGCAAGGATTCCTCCAAGGGTGTGTGGCAAGGACACATCTTAAAGTGGCCTTTAAAAAGCATAATAAAATGTACAACAAAGGGTATGGGACAGAACGATAGAGAAATACTTAAAAGAGGTAAAAGAAAAAAAGTAGTCAAGAGACAAACTTAAGTCCCGTACAGTCGGCCCTTGACCATTCGCGGTTTTCTGCCCGCCCGCATACTCGCGGATTTCCGACAAGCCTGGAAGTCACTGGCACGTGATTCAAATTTAACCAATGGCTGAGAGCTTTTATTTCTCCCTCCTGATGATTGGTTGAGATGATATATACGCCCCTGTTTTCTCATTTGCGCACAAGTTGTCAGTCAATGTGCAATTTTTTGTTTGTTTTTAATGACCAGTTAAGCCTAAGCGCCAGAAAAAGGTAATGACGCTGCATGAAAAAGTAGAACTGCTTGATATGATACAGGAAGGAAAAAGTTATGCTGCAGTAGGGCACTATATGCAGTGAATGAATATACATGGATCCGTCGCTACTTTGCGCTTCAATTCATACGGCTTCAATGCATTGCATTTTTTTACAAATATTCATAGAATTAAAAATAAGGAAATTAAGGACGAATAGGGGAAAAGTTAAGGAAAATGTCACAAACAAGGCTAATTATGCGCAAAAAAAAAAAAAAAAAAAAAAAAAAACGCCCCATCAAAACGACTTACATTTTTTTACACATCTGAGTTTGTGCACGTGCATCTGGGTGTGCACGCGAGTTTGTATGTGTGTGTATTTATATTTTATTTACCTCGTGTGCATTATTTTTGAATGTTTAATTGTTATTATAAGCATTTATAGCATTGAATATGCATTCATTGATATTATATACACATATACATGTACGTCGATCCTACTTCATGGAATGTGATGGTCGCGGGGGGTGGGGGGTATCTTGATCCCAATGCATACATACACATTGCATATTGTTTATATATTTTATTATCAATAAATATTATAACAGTACAAAATTTAAGCATTTTTCTTAATCATTACTACAGTTTACTACGTGATTACTGTATTAATGAGTAAGACTGTCTATAGGATGTGTTAAAGAAGCATATTTTAGTGCATGTAATATCATACATAGGGTTTTAAAACCACGTCAATAACTCGCGCAAGTAATATGATACATCGGGTTTTACTTCCGGGTAAATAACTTGCAGAATTTTTTGATCCACGGGAAGGGCCGGAACCGAACCCCCGCAAAAAACGGGGGCCTACTGTATTTATACCTGAACCACCTCAGCACTCCAATGCCAAAGCAAAGAGTTACAGTTAAGAGAAAGTTGTATTTCGGAATCTAACAAAACAGTGAACACCAAATAGATGTGAGTCAGAGAGATTTCTTTTCGGCTTTTTCCCTGGATCAGGGGTCGCCACAGCAAATGATTCGTACGTTTGATTTGGTATAGGTTTTTACGTTGGATGCCCTTCCTGACACAATCCTTTAGCAAGGGACAGAAACACGCTGACGGCTTTGTAGCTACTGTTTACAAAAGTCAGCAATGGTTCTTTTACATGAACCTCTCACCATAGACAGTCAGAGACATGGCTGGCCTTTAATAACCCAGTTAGCTGCACTGGGGGGGACAGTCACAACCTTGTGCAGAGTAGGATTCAATCCCCCAACCTTAGGATTAGCGATTCAGTGCCCTATACCACCAGGCCACCACTGCCCTGATGTGATTGAGAAACGTATTAATCCTGGAATTTTTTTCTACATGTTTTTGGAGGTATAATTGTTCGTCCCCCTGCATATGTCTATATTGATCGGACTATTGTAACAACTGAGATGAATGATGCAGAATTTCCCTGAAGCTACTATCATTATCTATACTCTGCTTCAGCGATGACGGCAGGATGCGCAACAGAGCATCATTAATGACATCATCCATGAGATCACCAGAAGCAGTGATGTGCTTTTAAACTTGGAATAAAATGTACTGTATTAATCTTTTTTATATTGGCCTCTGCCAACATCTGTATACATGCTATTTTCAGCAATTTTTATATTATTAGCCCATCATGTGGACCGGGCTACATTTGCCTATGCCATCAGCACTTCCGTGATATACTTATCATGAAGATCGGCCACCAAAAGTATCGAAACCACCACACATTAACTTGTTCTAGACAGAAGAAGTTCAAATCACACATCACTCTCTGACAAACCACCTATTCCTAAGGGCTCAGCTGACACTGGGTGAAGACAGGGTACACCCTGAACAGGTCACCATACAACTGTATTTCTAATACACACAGAACTACTCACACCTAGAGGCAATTTGGAGTGGACAATTAGCCTAATGTGCATGTCTTTGAGCTGCAGGAGGAAACCAGAGAAAGTGGAACCCAAAAGCGCTTCTGCGCAGCCACGCCCCCCCTCTGCCGGAGCCTAGTATTAAGTGTACCTCAGGATAATGTTTAATCATATTTCATACTTTTATTTATGATCTATCTTTCTGTAGATTTTATTTCATTTCTATTTCTACTTGTTCTTCAATTTCATTTCACTTTCACTTTCGACCTTGGACAGCTTTGTTGGTGTCTCCAGATGTTTGCAAAACAAATTGTAAGTTGGAAAGCGTCTGTATTTATATTTTATTTACATCTTACATTATTTTTTCAATGTTTAATTGTTATTATAAGCATTTATAGCATTGGATATGTATTTATTGATATTATATACACATATACATGTATGTAAACGTCAGTCAGGGTGGTGGGTGAGGGTGGGGGATATGATCCTACTTCGTGGATTTCGATGGTCGCGTGGGGATCTCGGTCCCAATTAACCGTGGAAAGTGAGGGATCCCATATATATTATATATATATATAACATTTATATATATAAAATTTCAATTAAATTAAACACTGTTGTATGGCTTTATCCATCCAGATTCCTCATACTGTATTTTATGTCTAAGAAACTTAGGCTTTCATTTTGTACATCCTCATAAAATATGTAAAGTATAATCTCCAAGTAGTTGCTTTCAGAGCAAGTGTTATGGACTCAAATTGTCTTTTAATTATTCAAAATACGGTCATTTTGATAGTGCAAGAGACCAGGAAAGGAATTAAGATCTTAGCCCATGGTCCATCAGATTATGCTGAAATGAGTTTGTCTGTACCAAGCGAACAGTTGTAAATGAAGATTGTGATATTGGAAAAGCCATTACACAAAATAATAGAATTTCTTTTTAAAATGACATTAGCTTTCAACTTCCATAAAAATAACATTTCAAGTAGAGTAAAACTAGTGTCCCTTATAACCTTACACCAGAGCTGCAGAAATATATGGCACGAGGCAAGAAGCTGTGTTTAAATTATTCAGTGTAGATTTCACTGCAGGCTGCTCTCCTGAACTCGGAAATATGGGGTCGATACCACCAGTTTACAATAGTGGAGAGAATCTGCACCCCAATAGCTATTAAAGTGTGTGTGCATGTGTGTGTGTGTGTGTGTGTGTGTGTGTGTGTGTGTGTGTAAGAGTGGTTGCATGAGAGAAAGAAAGAGATGTCTCCTGCTGTGTTATCAATAACTGAGTGAGTGCATTTTATAATTAAGCACCGCATCTTACAGAACAATTCAATTAGTTTATTTTCACATCATAGAAGTATAAAATCATATTAATTGCATTTACACACCTTAATAAGGAACTATATTCTTTAAGCAAAGTAAACAGAAAGTAAAAATGTGCACGCTTTACTGATTTAGTAATACTATTTTGGCATGATAAGCTTTATTACCACAAGAAATCGAGAAAATCGAGAAAACCAAAGGGCAAGCCACTGCAATGCGATGATAAGTAAGCGTGAGCTAACATTAAGCCAATCAAATCGAATTACCATGTTTTGTGTGGTAGGGCTGGTGCCATAGAGGTTACGGAGCTGTGCTCATGATCGAGAGGTTGTGTGTTCGAATCCCAGTTAGACCCCCACTGTGCTAAGACCCCTGGGCAAGATCCTAACCCCAAGTGTGCCTCTGTTCACCCAGCAGTATAAACGGGTACCAGTTAAAATATATTGGGAATTTATCCTGCGATGGACTAGCATCCCATCCAGGAGAAGTTGAACTCCTGGTTGCTTCACGCTACAGAAACCGGGATTAAGCACCGACCTGATGAGCTACTGGGCTTGGGTGTAAAAATCCCACAGGACTTTAACCTTTACCATGTTCTGTGTGGGTTGCCAGGTTCGTTAAAGCTATTCAGGTCACTGTGCTCGAGGCAGTAGAAGACAATATGCCTTAAGAACATGCAAGAACAAAAGATAACTGTAATAAAGTGCTGTACAAACCCAGTAACTAGTCATGTCTACAGATTTCAGAAGATTAAAATGTTATTGTATTGGACTAAATCCAATAAGAACTCGGGTTACTGCCATCCAAATAATAATTAACCAAACTACACTAGGTTGGTTTTTAGTTTGGTTAATTATTATTTGGATTAGGGGCAGTGGTGGTCTAGTGGTATAGGGTGCTGGATTGCTGATCTAAAGGTTGGGGGTTCAAGCCCCACTGTCCACAAGGTTACCCCTGCCCCCCCCCCCCCCCCCCCTCCCCAGTGCAGCTAACTGGGTTATCAAAGGCGGCCATGTCTCTCACTGTCTATGGTGAGAGGCATGTAAAAGAACCATTGCTGACTTTCGTAAAGAGTAGCTGCATAGCCATCAGTGAGTTTCTGTCCCTTGCTAAAAAGGGTTGTGACAGGAAGGGCATCCGACGTAAAAACCTCTGCCAAATCAAACGTGCGAATCAGATGATTCACTGTGGCAACTCCCGAGTAAAAAGGAAAAAGCCGAAAGGAAGACAGACAGACATTAGGTTGTTTTTTTCTTTTGTTTATCATATATATATATATATATATATATATATATATATATATATATATATATATATATATATATATATATATATATATATATATATATATATATATATATATATATAGCTCTCATGGGGATTAAGCAATATGTCTTTTTTTTTGGCTCTCTTAGTGAAAAAGGTTCTTGACCCCTGTTTTAGTGCATAATCATACATAGGGTTTAAAAAATTGCATCAATAACTCACGGATTTTCATGATTCGCGGGAAGGGCCGGAACCGAACCGTCGCAAAAAACGGGCCCTATTGTATATGATGGAAACAAACTGTCAGATGCCACACACACACAAGCAAAACAAATGTCAACAAATATCTCATCTCTATTTTCTTATGCTGCTCATTTATCTTCTATAATCCTTTACTGCATTCTCCATCTTCATTTTTTAAGACACATCACAAACTCCGGGGAAATATCTCTGTCTTTCATAAATCCATATATACAATACATATCCAAACCATAATGCTGTAAACAAAACAATAAGGGCGTTAAGCCCTCCTTCAGGATTATAGGGGATATTGTTCATTTCATTCCCAATGCTGTTTATGAATTATAACTGGACAACTTTCTGTCAGCACTAAAGTTGCACAGTCGTACTATTTGTTCATCATTCGTACAGATCTTCGACAGATTTTCTTTTTTCTTCTTCTTCATCCTCATCCTGCTTTTCTTTTGTTTCCTCAAAAGCAAAGTATCCTCTAGCATAGTAGAGTGAAGTCTTTCAAATGAGTTCTCCTATAAACCTCAAAACTAACGAGCTGCTCGCTCTCAACTGTAATAAAAATGTCTAAACTGTCACTTTATGATGTGACCTACACTATAGCTGTAGCTATAAGGATTTTACAGTCAATAACTTGTAATCACAGACTTTGGCACCACTATAAATTTCAAAAATAATGCAAGGAAGCCTCATTGTAATGTGATAGTTGATGAGGCAAGACACTACCGCATAAATATTCCAGTGTGGGGTTTTTGAGGAATGGAAAAATCAAATAAAACAAAAACACTCACTCACTCATTTTCTGAACCGCTTTTCCTACTATTAGAATCGCAAAGATGCTGAAGCCTATCTTAGCCGGCACTGGGTGAGGACATGGTACATCCTGAATAGCTTACCAGGCCGTCACAGAGTACAACCATTCACTGTCATACTTGTAACTAGGGCAGTGCTTCTCAAATAGTGGGGCGCGGTGTGACCCTGGGGAACATGCTTTTCTTAAATAGGGTACGAGAAATAAGTGTAATTGCAGCTCCACTCCACTAGTCGGCAGTGGTGCTCTCATTGCTGCACTATGGTGTAGTGGTTTTTCGCAGGAACAAACGATATGAAGTGCAGTAAGTAAACATAAATTAAGACATAAATAAGTTGATAACCCTAGTAAGATAAAGTGATATGAATGAAAAAAATAAATAAACAAATGAAAAGGAAGGGTCAAAATAGACAACATTGATAATAATTAAACACAGAACCGGTGCACACATTATGAAAACAAACTAATTGATAGAGATAGCAACAAAACCAAAACAGAAGAGAATGAATAATAAGTGCAAGGGAGAGGAATTTTTTATTATTCATGAAGTAGCAAATAATTCAGAACATTTCTGGCATGATTTTACAGGTGAAGGTGTTGCAGATATTTTTATACAGTGACACAATGTCCTGATAAACAGCATTACACTTAATGAGAACCCCATCAATCATGTTTGATTGATCTGCAATGCCTACAGCCAATGATCAATCCTCGCTGTGGCTCACTCTGCTCATCATCATCTTTATCATCACTGACAGAAAATGAGACCAATCTGTATATAACACTTATCAATGCTGTGCACCTGTGTGCTGTGTCTGCTATCCATGTGACAGACTGTCTGTCCATGGGAATGCTTCACTGTCCATTAGATGAGGCAGAGCTCAGGTTTCCTCTGTCTAACTCCTCACTCACTCCTGGAAAATGTGCGGGGATTGCAAAACTTGTAAACAAGATAAATCATTTCAGGTCTTTTTTCACCTTTAATGCAATATAATGTAGCAGCCAAATAAACAGTGCAGTATATTGCAAAATACATGTTCACCTGAATTCTGTGATGATATGATGTCTCAGAGAATGAAAACATTGTCATTATCACAATATGGCCATTCATGTATTCAGACAACTGGATATTGTGTGTCACAACACATCAATGTTCTTTCAGTCATGATCAGGTAGCTGCAGTGATAAAAAAAAAAAAAAAAAAAAAAAGCTATAAAGTGTCTGCGTAATGTAGCGTAATACATAGAACTAGCTTAAGGCGAAATGAAAGGCAAGCCTTCCCAATGCTCCTGTTACATATACTGCATATTATACCTAGATTTTTATTATCAGGTGGTAATTAATTACATTTTCAAAGTGGCAATGTCCTAAAATCTGTTTGAGACTGGTGCAGGTGTTTCAGTCTCGGAAGAATGTGTGATTTCATCAGTTAAGGCAAGATAATTGTAAAAATAAGAGTATACAGGTATTAAACTAACAAATCCGATATAAACTCATGAACTTTTGAACATAAAACTACCCAAAAGTCCTTCATGAACAAGTTGATAATAACAATAGGATGATTAGGTTAGCTATGACATATATGATGTATGCAATTTTTAATAAGTTTGGGTTTAATTTCCCTTTAATAAATATTACCCCTTTATAATACATTTTATTGTAAGTAGTAACTAAGGATGGACAATTGGGGAGGGTTCACAGTGACTGTATATTAAGAACAATATACATGTGTTGTCATATAGTATCCTACATACATATTTCGTAAAAAACAAACAGGAATGAGGGGCAGTCATGGCCCAGTGGAAGGGTGCTGGAGTACTGATCTGAAGGTCAGGGGCTCAAGCCCCACTATCATAGGGTTGTCACTGCTGTTCCCCAGTCCAGCTAACAGGCTTATCAAAGGCCAGCCATGTCTCTCACTGTCTGTGGTAAGAGGCATGTATAAGAATGGTTTATGCCCTGCCATGTCCTGGCGAGCAGTCCAGGATGTACTCTGTCCTCACCCAGAGTCAGTTGAAATGGGTGCCAGCCTGCCCATGCCATGACCCTACTTAGAACCCTACATACTCCCCCACCTGCGAATCCTAAAAATCCGCAAATTATTGATGCGGTTTTAAAACCCTATGTATGATATTACATGCGCTAAAATATGCTTCTTCAACACGTTCTATGGACAGCCTTACTCATTAATACAGTAATAATGCAGTAATATGTAGTAATGATTAAGTAAAAACCTTTTAATTTTGTACTGTGATAATATTTATGAATAAATAAAGTGCTTAAGCTCCTTACCACAAGCTTGAGAAGATGCAGGGCATTTGAGTGGCATCATAGGGCTTAAATAATCATTAAAAAAAAAAAATCACTATTTATAACACCCATTTGCCGGGGATGGCACTAATTCAGTGCTTCTCAAATAGTGGGGCCAGAGGGGTGCATGTATGACCCTGGGGAACATGCTTTTTTGCCATACTGTACTAGAAGTAAGTGTTTTTTTTAATTATACTATTCATAGTTGCGTGTGGGGCACTGGTGGGGGGGTGTTTTTTTTTTTTTTTCTTAAAACATTTATTTATTGCATTTTAAACATCAGTGGAGCACAAACTATGATTCTTAATCCAAAAAAAAAAAAAAACCTCCACAGCTCTTCAGGAAGCTGCTTCCCACTTGTCAGTGAAATGCTGACTATGTATAATAGACGGCCTGTCTGTTCTCTGTGTCTATTCTGCTCTAACTGATTGCTTTCTGACAACAGAAAGCTGTATGCTCAGTGTGCCGGAATGCAGACTGAGATGGGTAGAGATACCGGTGTGCACAGGGGGCAGTAGGTGAAGCCCCGCGAATCAGAAGATCCGCTGATAATACACACTAGCACTTAAACATACACTAGCATCGTTATTTGATACTCTGTGGTCACCTCACACAGCTATTCAATACTGTAACAACACTTATGTGACAAAAGCACAATATCTTCCCTTTAAATGAATTTGGATGCAATCCATGCAAATGTTAAAATGTTTTTATGATTATTATCCAATTTAATTTCACTGTATTTTTTTTATAAATTTTAATTTCATTGGTTTTAAAGTCAGACAACCTCAAGAGAGAGGGAATGTCGCACATGGTTTTCTGCTGTTCTACCTACGTAAGTGTATTTAATTAATTTATCATAAAAATAACAACATGGTGCGAACACTGTAATTTAACCATACACCCATTAAAAAAAAAACAAGTTGGCATTAAGTAACAAATGACACTCACATCGACACGAAAGCAACCTTTTTCATCAAGCAAATGTGTGACATGCTGACTGCCATTGGCTGGATCATCCATGGTATTGATCCTACTATTTTCACTCAGTACTGTGACGACCAAAGCATAAGATAGATGTAATCAAGCGCTACAATACCTAAATACAGAAAAAAAGAAACTTTGTGTGTTATGACGCCTGCGGCACTACACGAAGCCACAGCCGGGGTGCATTCTTGGCTGTACTTCTTTCAGGTACTATGGCAGAGAATGAACTAGAGATGGTTCATATTTGAAACCAGTTGGCCAGTGAAACCTGACAGCTCTGACAGAGCAAGTCAAAGCAAATTAGAAAGCTACAACATGGAAGTTATGGACGGACTATTCTGTGAATACAAAAGTAGGAAGTAATGGTGAAGTAAAGAAGAGTAAGAGAAGAGATGGATAGATGATGCATGAAATTTAGTGCAGACTCTCCAAATTGATATTTTGACCACTCTTTGAAAGGCTTGGAATTCATTTCACTTGAACATTTGAATATTTATTAATCTATACCTCCAGCTGGTTAAACACACCAATGGAAGACTTGCGACCATACGCCAATATTATTCCAAATAATTCTGATGTATATTAAATTACTGATCTCTCTCTCTCTCTCTCTCTCTCTCTCTCTCTCTCTTTCTGTCTCTTCTTGATCTTCTCTTCCTCCTGGACATACCATGTCCAAAATACAGTAAAATAAGACACTTCTCAGTGTAGGACAGTGGTGAACTAGTGGTATAGGGCACTGGATCACTGATCCAAAGGTTGGGGATTCGAGTCTCACTCTCCACAAGGTTGTCACGCACCCCATCCCACTCCCACCCCTTCCCTATGCAGCTAACTGTCATCAAAGGCCGGCTATGTCTCTCACTGTCTACGGTGTGAGTTTCATGTAAAAGAACCATTGCTGACTCTTGACAAGAGTAGCTGCATAGCCGTCAGCCTGTTTCCGCCCTGCGATGGCCTGGCGAGCTGTCCAGGATGGACTCTGCCCTCGCCCAGAGTCAGCTGGGACGGGCGCCAGCCTCCCACGACCCTGATGAGGATTAAGCAGTTACAGAAAATGAACTGATGAACTTCTCAGTGTGTGGATACGCAAAAAGAAGTCTTCTCGAGTAAAACTCTGTTTTGTATCAACACACATCAATAAAATAGATTGATCCAATTACAAACACTTTGCACACATTACTGAATGTTGTTATTTAATTCCTGCATTTTTTTAGATTGCTTTTTCTTTTCACATTTCTTTTATTTAGCCTAGTCCAGTTTACCAAGTGCCTGTTTTCCAAGTATTGCTTGAACCCTCTGGTTTGTTTGTTTGTACTCATTAAAGCCTTTAAATTGTATTTATGTCTTCGCATCTGCACTTTATAGCACCATCTGTTCTTCTGTACAGAGAAAGCCTAATATACACTACCGTGCTTAAATTTACAGCCACATTAGGTTTACAAGTACATTTACATTAGCAGAACCTAAAAGTTTAACTTCAGGCTCATAGCATGAATACAACACCCCACACACACACACACACACACACACACACACACACACACACACACACACACACACACACTAACCACATGCCCAACACACGCACACAGTGGGTGTTCATGCTGTGAGCCTGGAGGAAATGTTTTTCTATAAAACCAAGGTGTGTAGATGAACTGACAGTGAGTGTTTGTGAGTCAGTATGTACTACATATATTCAGTGACAGATGCATAACAGACCAACTTTCCTTTAATTAACTAGGGTTTAAATTCCCCAAAGCATATTAAAATAAAGATCATTTTGATTTGATTTTTATATACTGTATGAATCCCTCAAGGGAAATTATTGCCTCTGCATTTAAACCATTCATAGCAAGTACACACACACCCACACACCCACACACTCACAGTAGTAGGCTGCCACACACTGGGACAACTGGAGAGCAATTGTGGGTTAGGTGACCTGCTGAAGGGCATTTCGGCAATGAATGTGGAGGAAGGGAAGGTGCAGCTCACTTCCCCACTGCCACACATTTTATCTTCTGGTTTGGTAATCTGTCCATCTACCTTAAGGTCCCAAAATCCGCTTCTATTACCATTTGGCCACAGCTGCCCCAGTTAATCTTAGCTGGTAATGAGAGCGAGCTCAACATGCCGATTCCTCAAGCATACGATGATGATCTTTCTGTCCTGTAACTTTTTAGGAAACTTATTACTGGACAGGATTGTTCTATATTTATACCAATAAACTGCACATAGTAATCTGGATAGAATATGACTCTTGGTATTAGAACCTTTGAGCCTTTACCTAATATCACGAGGATGTAAAAATTGCACAGGAACCATCATGTGACCATTATTTGTAAAATTTTCAAAATACTTTAGAATCCATAATGACAGACATTTCACATGAAGACATCATGGTAAAATCTACAATTATCTGGTGACCTTTTCATGCTGTATTCTACCTCAGCTGGTGCTAGATCACTGATCCCAAGGTTGGGAGTTCAAGTCCAACTCTCAGTGGATTGTCATTGCCCCCCCCCCCCCCCCTAGTGCAGCTAACTGGGTTATCAGAGGCCAGCCATGTCTCATGCCAGCCAGCTCACTGTCTATGGTGAGAGGTTCATGTAAAAGAACCATTTCTGAGTTTTGACAAGAGTAGGTTGCATAGCCATTAGCATGTTTCTGCCCTGCAATGACCTGGCGACCTGTCCAGGCTGGACTCTTCCCTTGCACGGAGTCGGCTGAGATGGGCGCCAGCCTCCCCACGACCCTAATTAAGATAAAGCGGTTACAGAAAATGGATGAATGGATATTTATCAAATATTCTCTTCTTCCACAGTCTTGAAGTTTCACAGTGCTATTGGAAACAAGCCAACAAGTCATTAGTCAAATTTTCTGTTATCATATTGCATGTAAAAGTTAATATATCAATTTATCAAGAATCATCATTTTCCTTTAGTTTGTTTTCATGCCAAGAAAGAGCACCACAGATGCAGTGTTTGCTTTGAGGATGTTAATAGAGAAGTACAGAGAAGGTCAGAAGGAGCTGCATTGTGCCTTTGTGGATCTGACAGGGTGCCGTGAGAGGAGCTGTGGTATTGCATGAGGAAGTCTGGAGTGGCAGAGAAGTATGTTAGAGTGGTGCAGGACATGTATGAGAGATGTAAGACAGTGGTGAGGTGTGCTGTCGATGTGACAGAAGAGTTCAAGGTGGAGGTGGGACTACATCAAGGGTTAGCTCTGAGCCCTTCTTGTTTGTTATGGTGATGGACAAGCTGACAGACGAGGTTAGACAAGAATCTCCGTGGACTATGATGTTTGCAGATGACATAGTGATCTGTAGTGAGAGCAGAGAACAAGTGCAGGAAAATCTAGAGAGATGGAGGTATGCCCTGGAAAGGAGAGGAATGAAGGTTCGCCTCAGTAAAACAGAATACGTGTGTGAACGACAAGGACCTAAGAGGAATGGTGAGGTTACAGGGAGCACAGATAAAGAAGGTGGAGGATTTTAAGTACTTTGGCTCAACAATCCAGAGCAATGGAGAGTGTGGAAAAGAGGTGAAGAAGCGTGTGCAGGCAGGTTGGAATGGTTGGAGAAAAGTATCCGGTGTGATGTGTGATAGGAGGGTATCGGAAAAAATGAAAGGAAAAGTGTACAAGACGGTTATGAGGCCAGCGATATTGTATGGTTTAGAAACAGTGGACCTGGGGAAAAGACAGGAGGCAGAGCTGGAGATAGCAGAGATGAAAATGTTGAGGTTCTCTCTGGGAGTAACGAGGATGGATAGGATCAGGAATGAGTACATCAGAGGGACAGCACATGTTAGAGGTTTTGGAGACAAAGTCAGAGAGGCTAGATTGAGATGGTTTGGACATGTACAGAGGAGGGATAGTGAGTATATTGGTAGTAGGATGCTGAGGTTGGAACTACCAGGCAGAAGGCCGAGAGGAAGACCAAAGAGAAGATTTATGGATGTGGTGAAGGAGGACATGAAGGTAGTTGGAGTAAGAGAAGACGATACAGAGGATAGGGTGAGATGGAGGTGGATGGTTTGCTGTGGCGGCCCCTGAAGGGAAAAGCTCAAAGGAAAATAAAAAGATCATTTTCCTTCAGTGTGTTTAGTAGCAGATAATTTCATGTAGCATATAAGGGAAATGTATGATACAGACACTACCCGACTCACGTTTATCTGTTTTCAAAAAAAAAAAAAAAAAGTCAAATTTTGAGTATGAGACGTACCTACGTAGTACGCTGACATAATGACGCAATGACATAATGAAGCTGCATCCATTGTTTACAAATGACAGACTGAACGTGCCCTGCTGTTTCCCAGTTCGCTGCGTGTTACTCTTGTGTTAAGATGTTGTCTCTGTGATCCTTGTGTTTACACTGTTTTGTGGACTTTTGTAACCCTAAGCAAATATGGTTAGTCAGAAGCGTAAGCCTACTAGCATGGGTGCAAGTTTTCCGGCATATGCTGGAATTTCGGGTTTTCCCAAGACTGAATTAATTATCTGCTCAGATCGGTGCAATCTACCATGCATACTCGGTTAAGCAAAGAGAGTTGTAAAATGAATGAAAACCCGAATCCAGAAAAGAAAGAGAACTCTCCGCTCTGCTGCTGATTCACATCAGTGCAGGCTGAGTACTAAACAAGTATTCAACGGCGCCCTTGCTCACTTGAAAGACCGGAAGTCCGTGTAACCCGTGCTTTGTCTCAAGCACAAGCAAGTGAACTACACCTCATATACTGTATCGTAAGCGCTGATTGGCTGTTTTAAGCTTCATGTAAAGTGACTCGGCTCAGCTTCATGTAAAGTGACCATCCGTCGACCATCGGAACCATTTACAAGCAGAAAGATCGCGTCATAGAGAATGTTAAAGGTTATATTTGCTACTGTATTTGATATTTGATGAGTGAATTTGATTAAAATGTATCTATTTGAAATTATTTTGCTTGAATTTAATCTATTTGAAATTAATGTTGACATTATTTGATATATTTAATATTATTTTACAATATTATATTTATAATAATTGATTTAGGGGTTGTTTTATGAGATCCAGTAATGGTATTTATGGATGTATAGTTCCTAGTTGGGGAGCGTCTGTAATTAACTGTCTTCATTATTATTATTATATAAAATATTGTTCAGTGGGTTATTTATTGTTTGTACACACAGTAGTAAAAATAATTTTACCAACGTGAAATGCACATCTGTTCATGGTAGTGGTAGTATTCAGGGTACAATTTCACCTAATCCTCATTCTAGTTTCTTGCACTACCATAAAATTTCCTGAAAAATTGTTCAAATTAAACTTGAGCTTGAACTATTTTAGTAACTTTATTATTATCAGGTCAGTTTCTACTCAGATTCAGGGTGTATTTCTTGTATTTTCACTATACCAAATTGCGTCTAATTTGTGAACTTGTAAATCAAATTGTCTTCAAATATCTCATATTTAACATTTACAGTATTTTGCAAGCACTGGTATTCAGAGCAACTAACATTTAAAAAAAAAAATATATATATATATATATATATATATATATATATATATAACTGAGCAATTGAGGGGTTAAGGGCCTTGCGCAAGGGACCCAGGTTGGTGATAGTGGGGATTGAACTGGCCGACTTTTGGATTAGCTATCCATTACCTTCTCCACTAAACCACCACTGCCCTATCATAATCATCCATGAATGGTTAGCCTATTAGCAATTCACTGAGTAGCTATAAAAACACACAGATTATTAAGAGGCACTGTTGTTTCTTGATTTTTACCAATCCAGCATAGATACTTGAGATGTTTGCTGTAATTACAGGCTCTACTGTCACAAACAATCCATTTCCACTACTGAATATGCTCTGTGACAGGTGTCCCTTTGAGCTGTTTAACACAAACAATGACTCCAATCTCAATGACAGCCATCGCTTTGCCTTGCGTGCTGCATCTTGCTAGTCCTTCAACTCAGAGTGGAGCATGATTAAACTGGTGTCAGTCTGATTGTGGACCTGTCAAAAATATAATGTCAGCTTGTGCCAAAATGTCAAAGAAATTTTATGCTCAAAAGTTTAACACTTCATTCTCTTCATTCATAGTCTATAATTCCTGTATGACTAATGAACAAGCCTCAAATTCTATTGAGGAATGCAAGATTATGCGACGCTTGTAGTTATTAAACAGTAGTGGGCATTAAATATAAACATACAACCATACAACCACATTGTGAATGTGTGGTACATCGGAATCAGTTGTGTGTGTAAGTGTGTATATAGTAGTGAGGCTAGTGAGGGTTGGTGTGATTTAAATAGCAATAAACCAGATCAATAGACTATTGAATTTATGTCTGGTACAACATGAACACAAGTGCCATCTTAAGGGTGATCCCTTATATCTAATTACCTTGTGAAGATTTATTGCATTTAATTCTACCAATAGGGCAGCTGATACAGGGAATCAAGATTAAGCTGAACCTTGAAGGAGGTGTGGGGGAGGGGGGTGTTGGCAGAGGATATACTTATATTAGACATGTACGTTTGGTCCAATAAAGAAAAAAGGAAAGAATGATAAACAAACAACAAATATGAAATGGTAGCTGGATGGACCATAGATGGATGAATAGACATACAGACAGGCAGACAGACAGACATATAGATAGGCAGATAGACAGATAGGCAGGCAGAGAGACAGACCGATAGACAGACAGACAGACTGACCGACAGACAGACCGACTGATCGACAGACCGACATACAGACCAAGAGATAGATAGATAGGCAGACAGACAGACCGACCGACTGATCGACAGACCGACATACAGACCAACAGACAGACAGACAGACAGACAGACAGACAGACTGACAAGCAGGCAGGCAGACAGACAGACAGACAGACAGACAGACAGACAGACAGATAGATAGATAGACAGACATACAGTTTGGGGTAAAGGCAGGGTACATACAGGGTAAGTTGCCAGTCTATCCAAGGACTAACTCATCAAGAAAGACACATTCACATACAGATATTGACCTTTTTCAAGAAGACTGTACACTTGATCTGCAGCTCTTTGGATTGTGGGAGTAAAACCAGAAGACTGTAATTTCAGTGATGTAGCAGTGCTAACCAATACACCACCGTTTATCTATTACTCACATAAATAACTTCCCTAAGATGTTGGCACAGCACTTACAAATCCACTTATTGCACTTTACAAGTGAATTAATGAATATTTAAAAAGAAAAAAAAAAATGAGCAGTTTTACTCCATTACGTTTTGGTAACTGAAGGTTCGTCAATATTGAAGTTGTTGATGATCAGCAAGTGAAGCTGGAGAATAAACCTGTCAGTGTTTAAAAGAATAATAAATGACTCAATTCAACTTTTATAATTATCGCAGTACAACTGCCTATTTTTAATTATCAATGAAAAACTTTTACTTTGTCATATGCATATGACAAAGACGTCATAGTTCAGTCCCAAGACAAAAATTCTTTTACACGCAGGGCTAAGTGTTTTTAAACGAGCTTCATAAAATCAAATCACTTAATGTCATTAAATTTTCTTGGGATTATTTATGTCTGGGATGTAATTGAACATTCGTGCTGATTCAATCTTCTTTTCACACTCATGCATTAAATTAAATCTTAATCTGCATGAGTAATTGCAAGTTATTGAAAGAATATTGTGGGGAAAAAAATTCAGGTTTGTAAAACACAAAGGCATAGGCTGTTCCATTAAAAACAAAAACGCTCACAGATTGGAGAACAAAATTACTTGGTCCAAGTCCAGTCTTGAGCTGTCAGTTTGAGTAAACTTGTAAAGACCTCATGTTCCTGTTTTTGGCCGAGAGCAGTGCACCCTGGACAGCTTGCCAGGCCATCGCAGGGCAGAAACATGCTGACGGCTATCCAGTCTACTTTTGTCAAAAGTCAGCAATGGTTCTTTTACACCTCTCACCATAGACAGTGAGAGACATGGCTGGCCTTTAATAACCCAGTTAGCTGGACTAGTGGGACGGTGGGGCTTGAACCCCCAACCTAAGGATCAGTAATCTAGCACCTTGCCGCTGGGCCACCAATGCCCCGGTGATGCACATGATGTACTGGATTTTCATTCTGATTATCTGCTTTCTGTTTACAATAACTGAGTCCTTAATACTGCAATAGACAGAGTGGGGAAGGGTTACAATAAGGTGACATTAGTGTAAATGGTGCTTAGTAACCTTTCTGTTAACTTCAACCTGTCCACCCTCCTCTGACCTCTGACCTCCTCTGTTACTCATTGAAACGCTGCTCAGACCCCTGTGATGATCTAGCGATTTATCCTGATAGTGAGCGGCCGCCGGATTCTAATGGTTAGAGAAGTGCTTTGGGACCGAAAGGTTGACTCCGGAACCAACAGGGAAAATGTGTGGTTGTGGGAGAGTGAGCTGCACCTCCCGATCCTCCAGTTTTAGGGGCTGAAGTGCCCCTGAGCAAGGCACCGAAACCTCATCTGCTCTCTGGGTACTCTGAATGTGTGTGGCAGCCCACTGCTCAATGTGTGTGTGTGTGTGTGTGTGTGTGTGTGTGTGTGTGTGTGTGTGTGTGTGTGTGTGTGTGTGTGTGTGCTCACTTTGGATGACTTAAATGCAGCGGTAACAATTTGCCTTTCAAATTTAATACAGTATAGCAAAAAAAAATTAAATAAATAAATAATAATAATAATAATAATAATAATAATAATAATAATAATAATTCATGAAAAGAAATGAATGAAACTGCTGCTCATGTGATCACTTTGCTTTTTGCACCATTTTGTCTAAATTCTGAACAGTACAATTTTCTGAAATACTTAAATAATTCTATAATACATATAATCATTGTTACTTAAATGAAAGTGGTAGTGTCTAGATGTATACAGTGGAATGAAAAATTACCTGAACCTTTTGGAATTTCTCACATTTCTGCATAAAATCACCATCAAATGTGATCTGATCTTTGACAAAATCACACAGATGAAAAAACAGTGTCTGCTTTAACTAAAACCACCCAAACATTTATAGGTTTTCATATTTTAATGAGGATAGCATGCAAACAATGACAAAAGGGGGAGGAATAAGTAACTGAGCCATCACATTTAATATTTTGTGCCCCCTCCCCCTTTGGCAGCAATAACTTCAACCAGACGCTTCCTGTAGCTGCAGATCAGTCTGGCACATCGATCAGGACTAATCTTGGCCCATTCTTCTTTACAAAACTGCTGTAGTTTAGTCAGATTCCTGGGATGTCTGGCATGAATCGCTGTTCAGATACTTTTTTCATACCACTGTAACAATATAGGAGTTTGTATACAGTGAACCCTCATTTTTCCTAGTTAATGGGGACCGAGACCCTCCGCGAATGCCAAATTTCCGCGAAGTAGGATCGACCCCCCCCCTTTACTGACGTATACGTACATGTACTGTATATGTGTATATAATATCAATAAATATATATTCAATGCTATAAATGCTTACAACAATTAAACATTCAAAAATAATGCATAAAATGTAAATAAAATATAAACACGTGCGCACCACACACACACACACACACGCACGCACGCACGCACGCACGCACGCACGCACGCACGCACGCACGCGTGCCCACACTCAGATCTGCACCTCACATAAAAATGTAGGTAGTTTTGTGGAGGGGTTTTGGGTTGTTTTTTTTTTTTTAGTTGTTTGGGGTTTTTGCATAATTGGCCTTGTTTTGTGGCATTTTCCTTAACTTTTTCCTTTTCCCTTAATTTCCTTATTTTTCAATGAAAATATTTGAAAACCCACGATACACTGAAGCCGCAGGAACTGAAGCGTGAAGTATCAATGTATTTGCCAATGTTCAACATTCAGAGTAATTTCTTACAGATTATGCTTAGAATAGCCTCTGAGCACTCATACAGCCGAAAGAAGCGTGTTCCATATCCCATGTCGCTATTAGCAGATATGCAACTTGACAATTTATTCATGTCACTCTCTCATTTGCCAAACCATTTACTCCTACTAGGGTCGCAGTGAGGCTGCCATTTCTGCCACCACTGAGCGAAAGCAGGTTCACCCTGAACAACTCACCAGAAAATCACAGGGCGAACACACAAACAACCATTTACACTCAGTCACATCTAAAGTCAATTTGGAACAGCCAAGCAGCCTTTGGACTTTAAAGTCTTTAGACTGTGGGAAGAGAACAGAATACCCAGAGAAAGCCCATGCAAGCACAGGAAGAACTTGCAAACCCACACAGAAATGCCTAAGTATGAGACTCAAACTTTATTTCTATGAGCTAGACATGGTAACCCATACCTCCCAAGTGACCTGCCCCAGGAATGCATCGGTGTCCCCCACCCGGAAGAGCTGGAGGAAGTGGCTGGGGAGAGGGACGTCTGGACCTCATTGCTTAGACTGCCCGCCTCACGACCCGACCCCAGATTAATCGGAGGAAGGTGATGATGATGAGAACCATCAGAATACTTTATTGATCCTCAAAGAAATTGTATAAAGCACAGTGTGGAGTTGCTGTGCTATGGTTCCAACTCTCCACGAGATTCTGCAGCAATAAAAAGTACAAACACTCTCTCAACCCACATATTGAGAGGGCAGCTTCTTGTAAACAAAAAATATGTACAAGAAGAAAAAGTTAAAGTAGGTAAGAAAAAAGTTAAAGGTATCGGAGGGGCTGGAGCAGCTGAAAAAGGCTGCAAGTGAGCTAATGCATGTACACTCAATATAAATAAATATATAAATACAAAGTTCTAACTTGTAAGTTGTAGTTGTACTTTTAATATGGTACATTATTATTACATTACTCTAGTTTTGAACTTTTCTGTCATTAACAAGCTCTCGTGCCTGCATGTAAATAGATACTGAACCCCGCAAGCCACAAGACGCACCGGACTATAAGGCGCAACAGCAACGAACACCACATTCATACATAAGACGCACCAGACTATAAGGCAAAATATCAATGAACAGTACACATCCATGCATAAGGCACATTGGATTATAAGGCACATCAAGTGAAACAAAAGTCAAGTAAGTCAAACTTGATTCAACTTTCACAATAACTGTCATCATTGTTCAGTTATAAGACATAAAATATAAAATAATACACTTCACAGTAAGTGTCAACGTTGTTCAGTTGTAACAATATAAAACAATAAACTCACTTTTTCAGTTCATTCCTCTTCCACAAATCTATCAAATTCTTCATCTTCAGTGTCGGAGTTTAACAGTTGCGCAAGTTGCACATCAAGCCCGGATCCCTCTAACTTCCGACCTGTTGACACCGATATCTAGCGGTTGGAGTTCTTTAGTTAATCCACCCGGAATGATGGTAAGATCTGAATTAGGTTGCTTCACTTGGGTTTTGGTAGTCTCAGTGAATGGGAGCGCATGGAGCCATGTGGTTCGCCCATACATAAGACACAACGGGTTGTAAGGCGCACCGGATTATAAGGCTGACCTTTTCTCCCCAAATTAAAAGACTTTAAGTGCGCTTTATAGTCTGAAAAATACGGTAAATACAGAAACACAGAAACTGTGAGGTTGTAAATGAGAGGATATCAATGTAGGTATACAGTGGAATGACAAAAACCTGTCAAAGCCTCCAAGTAATATATCATTTAGAGAATGTTGTTATTCAAGTATTCATTAAGTTTATTATAGCAAGTTTCCCCTGCTACATGTAAATAAAATCAAGATACTTCATTATGGAAGATATTAGTGTTTGTTTCTTTGTGGAAAAAAACCCCCCAAATTAATGATTCTGTTTGACCGAAGTTGTGTATGCTGATGCATAAAATTTATTTCTGCACATTTATAACTTGGAATGATTTTGCCTCCCATGGCCTCAAGTGCACCAAAAGTCATAATTTACCAGCCATGAAAAAAAAGGACATTGGTGTCTCCTCACAGCAAGAAGTTTCTTAATTCAAACCTCAGGGCCAATTGGGGCTTTTATATTCTCCTTGCACCTGTATGATTTCCTTCTGGATTTGCTCCAGTTTCCCCCAAAGATAGGCAGATCAACCAATCACTACATTTAACTGATCAGGTGTAAAAATCTGATTGTGAATGTTTTTTTTTTTTTTTTTTTTTTTTTTTTTTGTAGTCAGTGTTAGCACTGCAAAGGACTTGCTCATGGTCGGTCCCGCCTCTTGCCTGAAGTCAGCTGGATTGACGTCAGATTCCCCTGTGACCCTGAGGGTGGTATAAGTTGGATGGATGGATGGATGGATGGATGGGTAGATGTACATATTTCCTTTTTTTTTATTTAATTGGGACCTGCTTTCCAAAAGTCATAATGAAATTATCTCATCCCTGAAGGAACTGAAAGAAGCTGAATTTTTACTTGATTTATTAAAAAAGGCCACACAGCTAAAAGCAAAACACCTCAGTGACCTGAAAAATACAGTGTGTGAAAGCTTATAATTGATTTGTAATTGGGGCCTTCTGAAATCCACTCTTTGCTAAATGCATTCTACTGTTTAGCTCCTTCTGTCAGACACTTCCAAGATTGAACCAGCTCAGTCGCCCCACTCACACATTAATAAGGGGTGGTGGTGGTGGTGGTGGATAAAAATAATGACTCAGCGTCCCACACACTTAAAGAGCTGTTTCATCAGTTCAGCAGCAAAGACGTTGTTTGCCCTTCAAGCAATGCTATGTATTTTTTATGGTCCATTTTTACTCTGTCTGACCTTTGCTTATAATGAAGCTTGCTTTGAGATAAATTATAAAGGTAGCCACGCCGAGTGTCTGAGCTTCTGCCTTTAGAACAGATGTGCAACACAGATGTGATTTTCAGATTACACTGGAAAAGTGTCAGAGCCAGCAAAAACCTCCTCTGCTGTATAGCAATTTTGACAGTAAAGATAACAATTATAAATGTCATATTGTCATTTTTAGTTTTACTGTTCATCAACAATCATTGCCAATATCCTTGTCATGGAGCTTTTATAACACTGAAAAAAAACAACAACCCTACCTGATAGTGACAGCAGCAGCACGGTGATGTTCTGGCTAACACATGCACCTCACAGCAAGAAGTTCCTGAGTTTGAGCTCTGGGCTATATGACGGTGTTTCTGTGTAAAGTTTGCATGTTCTTCCAATACTTGCAGGTACTCAAGTTTCCTCCCAAAGTCCAAAGACATTCATATTAGGCTAGCTGGCTGTTCCAAATTGCCCCAAGACGCAAGTGTACATGTGATTGATTGTGTGTATTGGCCCTGTGATGGTCTGGTGAGCTTTTCAGGGTCTACTCTGCAGTTTTCAGTAAATGAATGAGTAAGTGGGTAAGAGAGTAAGTGAGTGAGTGATACTGAAAGCAAGTAAAGTAAAAGAATAAAAGGACTATAAATATACAAAACTGGATCAGCTGCTCCATGAGACTTTGGCAGAAGAAAAGCTAGCATATAGCCATTAAGCACAGTGGTACCTCAGCTTACGAGGGTCTTTAATAACGAATTTTCCGTGATACAAGCTTCGATCCCATCAAAAATTTGCCCTAACCAACGAACAAATTTTTGACTTATGAGCTCTGCTGGGGAAATGGCTTTTCCGGGTCAATTAGCCTTGTATTCTTCCGCACGTATTCCACCACACTCTGAGAACGCCTTGTGCAGTGGTTCTCAATTATTTCCTCTATAAGAAGAAAAGGAGAACCCCCCCCCCCC
This sequence comes from Plotosus lineatus, assembly GCA_024760905.1. Classification (NCBI taxonomy): domain Eukaryota; kingdom Metazoa; phylum Chordata; class Actinopteri; order Siluriformes; family Plotosidae; genus Plotosus; species Plotosus lineatus. The sequence goes on along the minus strand of CM045742.1, from coordinate 33,284,181 downwards.
AGCACCCTATAAACAGCGACTATAAATAGTGTTTACTGCACTTCATATTGTTTGCTCAATGCTTTTTCCCTACACCATAGGGAACACAGTGAAAGCACCACTGCCACCTAGTGTAGAGGATGGGCAATCATGGTGCTCCACCAGTATGTCAAAAAAAAGCATGTTCCACAGGGTTATACGCGCCAGTTAGCCTCGTATTCTTCTGAGTGTATTCCTCTGTGCTCCTTTCCGTGATGGCATTTGTAACGTGCACGTAAGTTTTTCTTTTCTGTGGTTTGGATTTTGTGACTTTTTCAGTCTTTTTTTTTATTGTGCATATCCCAGTGTTTCGAAGATGGGTCGTAAGAAGGTCATGAGAAGGCCTTTGCCTGGCGGTAGTGTGAAGAGTGATGAGAGTCTGGCCAAGCAGCAGAAAACAAGTGGTCAAAATTAGTGAAGTGAAATAAAACAATTAAAAAAATCCATAAAATGAAATAAATTAATTAATTATTATTTTTTTTTTAATACTAGTGTATAAGTTATTCTTAAGTTCAGATGCACTTACTGTATTGTTTATTGACTTATTGTTTATTCTTGTTTTATTATTATTTATTGTTAAATGCAGTATTATTAATGTTACTGTACATGTGTTATTAATGCAGCCATGAGGCGGGGGGGGGCACTAACCAGTGTCTCTCCCCCTTATGCCGGTCCCAAGCCCGGATAAATGCAGAGGGTTGCGACAGGAAGGGCATCCGGCGTAAAACTTCTGCCACATTTAAAAATGCAAATGATCAAAACAAAATTCATACCGGATCGGTCGAGGCCCGGGTTAACAACGACCGCCATCAGTGCTGTCAACCAACAGGGTGCTGATGGAAATTGGACTACTGTTGGTCGAAGACGTCGAAGAAGGAGAGGCGGGAGGCGTGTCCGTAGGCAGAGAGAGAAGAGGAAATGCGTGAGCCTCGGACTGAGAGTAGGGACTTTGAATGTTGGAACTATGCAAGGAAAAGATAGGGAGCTGGCTGACATGATGCAGAGGAGGAAGGTGGACATACTGTGTGTTCAGGAGACAAGGTGGAAAGGTAGAAAGGCTAAAAGCTTAGGAGCAGGGTTTAAACTGTTTTATAATGGTGTGGATGGGAAGAGAAATGGAGTAGGAGTCATCTTGAAGGAGGGGTTTGTCAGGAATGTTCTAGAAGTGAAAAGAGTGTCAGACAGAGTGATGAGTCTCAAGTTAGAAATTGAAGGCGTGATAGTCAATGTTGTTAGTGCTTATGCCCCACAGGCAGGATGTAAGCTAGAAGAGAAGGAGAGATTCTGGAGTGAGTTAGATGAAGTGATGCAGAGTACCCCCAGAGGTGAAAGAGTGGTCATTGGAGCAGACTTCAATGGACATGTTGGTGCAGGCAACAGAGGGGACGAGGAAGTGATGGGCAGGTTTGGTATCCAGGACAGGAACACAGAAGGACAGATGTTGATCGATTTTGCAAAAAGGATGGAAATGGCTGTGGTGAATACTTTCTTCCAGAAGAAACAGAAGCATAGGGTGACTTATGAAAGCGGAGGTAAGAGCACACAGGTAGACTACATCTTGTGTAGGCGAGGTAATTTGAAGGAAGTCAGTGACTGCAAAGTAGTAGTGGGTGAGAGTGTTGCCAAACAGCATAGGATGGTGGTGTGCAGGATGACACTGATGGTGAGAAAGGTGAAAAAGGCAAAGGTAGAGCAGAAGACAAAGTGGTGGAAGCTGAAAAAGGAAGAGTGTCGTGTTGTCTTCAAGGAGGAGTTGAAACAGGCTTTGGGTAGTCAGGAAGTGCTTCCAGAGGACTGGACAACCACAGCCAATGTGATCAGGGAGACCGGTAGGAGAGTATTTGGTGTGTCCTCTGGAAGCAAAGTAGATAAGGAAACTTGGTGGTGGAATGAGGAAGTGCAGGAGTGTGTACAAAAGAAGAGGTTAGCCAAGAAGAAGTGGGACATTGAGAGGACCGAAGAGAGTAAACAGGAGTACAGGGAGACACAGCGTAAGGCGAAGGTAGCAGTGTCAAAGGCCAAACAGAGGGCGTATGATGACTTGTATGATAGGGTGAACAGAAAGGAGGGAGAAAATGATCTATACAGGGTAGCACAGCAGAGAAATAGAGATGGGAAAGACGTGCAGCAAGTTAGAGTGATAAAGGACAGAGAGGGAAATGTATTGACTGATGACAGAAGTATGCTGGGAAGATGGAAAGAGTACTTTGAAGAGCTGATGAATGAGGAAAATGAGAGAGAAAAAAGAGTAGAAGGGGTGACCGTTGAGGAGCAGGAAGTAGCAAAGATTAGTAAGGGAGAAGTGAGGAGGGCATTGAAGAGGATGAAGAGTGGAAAGGCAGTTGGCCCTGATGACATACCAGTTGAGGTATGGAAGTGTCTAGGGAGGTAGCAGTAGATTTTCTGACAAGAATATTCAACAAGGTCTTAGAAAGTGAACAGATGCCAGAGGAATGGAGGAGAAGTGTGCTTGTGCCCATTTTTAAGAACAAGGGCGATGTACAGAGTTGTGGCAACTACAGAGGGATAAAGTTGATGAGCCATACAATGAAGCTATGGGAAAGAATAGTGGAAGCAAGACTAAGGGCAGAGGTCAGCATTTGTGAACAACAGTTTGGTTTCATGCCAAGAAAGAGCACCACAGATGCAGTGTTTGCTTTGAGGATGTTAATAGAGAAGTACAGAGAAGGTCAGAAGGAGCTGCATTGTGCCTTTGTGGATCTGGAGAAAGCATATGACAGGGTGCCGAGAGAAGAACTGTGGTATTGTATGAGGAAGTCTGGAGTGACAGAGAAGTATGTTAGAGTGGTGCAGGACATGAATGATAGATGTAAGACAGTGGTGAGGTGTGCTGTCGGTGTGACAGAAGAGTTCAAGGTGGAGGTGGGACTACATCAAGGGTCAGCTCTCAGCCCCTTCTTGTTTGCTATGGTGATGGACAGGCTAACAGATGAGGTTAGACAAGAATCTCCATGGACTATGATGTTTGCAGATGACATTGTAATCTGTAGTGAGAGCAGAGACCAAGTGGAGGAAAATCTAGAGAGGTGGAGGTATGCCCTGGAAAGGAGGGGATTGAAGGTTAGTCTTAGTAAGACAGAATACATGTGTGTGAACGACAAGGACCCAAGAGGAACTTTGAGGTTACAGGAGCAGAGATAAAGAAGGTGGAGGATTTTAAGTACTTAGGCTCAACAATCCAGCGCAATGGAGAGTGTGGAAAAGAGGTGAAGAAGCGCGTGCAGGCAGGTTGGAATGGATGGAGAAAAGTGTCCGGTGTGATGTGTGATAGGAGAGTATCGGCAAGAATGAAGGGAAAAGTGTACAAGACGGTGATGAGGCCAGCAATGTTGTATGGTTTAGAGACAGTGGCCCTGGGGAAAAGACAGGAGTCAGAGTTGGAGGTAGCAGAGATGAAAATGTTGAGGTTCTCTTTGGGAGTAACGAGGATGGATAGGATCAGAAATGAGTACATCAGAGGGACAGCACATGTTAGATGTTTTGGAGACAAAGTCAGAGAGGCTAGATTGAGATGGTTTGGACATGTACAGAGGAGGGATAGTGAGTATATTGGTCGTAGGATGCTGAGGTTGGAACTACCAGGCAAAAGGCCCAGAGGAAGACCAAAGAGAAGATTTATGGATGCAGTGAAGGCGGACATGAAGGTCGTTGGAGTAAGAGTAGAAGATGCAGAGGATAGGGAGAGATGGAGGCAGATCATTTGCTGTGGCGACCCCTGAAGGGAACAGCCGAAAGGAAAAGAAGAAGAAGTACATGTGTTATTATCGTGGAATGTTTACTGTTACATTTTTATCTGAAATATATCATCTCAAAAATACATGTTTGTGGCAGGTTATATGAGTTTGGGAGGGGGTTGGAACGGATTTTTTGGTTTTCTATTGTTTCCTATGGGAATTTTTGTTTTATCTAACGAAGGTTTTGACTTATGAGCTCGCCCTCAGAATGGATTAATTTTGTAAGTCGAGGTACTACTGTATTTTATATGAACCAGATGAAATAGAATAACAATGGGATTTAGACATTGAAATTTTACTTTTTATGTATGCTGTGTCAATGTGAATAACATGAAATAAACAATAGATGAAATAAATACAAATAACTTGGCATTAAAAAAAAAAAAAAAAAAAAAGTAATTTGGGCTTTTCACACCCAAGCCATAGTGGCTCATCAGGCTGGTGCTTATCCCCGGTTTCCATAGTATGAAGCAACTAGGGGTGAAACTCCTCCTGGATGAGACGCTAGTCCATCGCAGGTTACCGTTCCAGTATATTTTTACTGGTACCCATTTATACTGCTGGGTGAACAGAGGCACACTTGTGGTTCAGACCCTGCCCAGGGGTCTTAGCACAGTGGGGGTCTAACTGGGATTTGAATACACAAACTCCCAATCATGAGCGCAGCACCCTAATCACTACGCCACCGGCTCCACATGGCATGAAAAAAGAAGATAAAAATCTGCAAAACGTGTAAATTTTAATAAACGCAGTAATATTAAATGAGGTCTGTCAGTGATGTGTTTTTCATGTAAAATGGGAGAGTAAAATCTCAGGCATTGATAAACACTTGTAATCAGACCCGAGTTCTCACTTTCATTTTGAGAATCATTTATGCCATTAATTTCATTACATGAGGTAAAAACTGCTCGGTAGATCTGACCATGAGCCACATCATTTCTTCATTCAGTCGCGCTCTATTCATGCTATCATTATAGCATGCTAACAAGGGAATAATTGGTGAGTCATTTAGACTCTTCTAGTGGTTAAAATTCTTTTCACTGACCACTGCCATACATCTGTAAGTGTTTCCCATGGATTTAGTGAGTAATAAAGAAACATGAACATTTAGACAGCTGGGTGCTGGATCGCTGATCCTAAGGTTGGGGGTTTGAGTCCCACGTTCCACAAGGTTGTCACTGTCCCACCAGTGCAGCTAAATGGGATATAAAGGCTGGCCATGTCTCTCACTGTCTTATGGTGTGAGATTCATGTAAAAGAACCATTGCTGACTTTCAACAAGAGTAGGCTACAAAGCTGTGAGCGTGTTTCTGCCCCTGGCTAAAGGGTTGTGTCAGGAAGGGCATCCGACGAAAAAACCTGTGCCAAAGCAAACATGTGAATCATAGACTGTGGCGACTCCTGAGAAAAAGGGAACAGCCGAAAGGAGAAGAAGAAGAAGAAGAAGAAGAAGAAGAAGAAGCAGAAGAAGATCTAGACAGCTGATATCTAATCACAGATGATGAGATGAAAATAGAAACTCCTCCCAGAAACGTTCTCGTTGAACGTGGGACTCGAGCTGAGGACCACTACGCCACTGTACTGCCCAGAAAATTTTTTTTTTCTAAAAACCAGCCAACATCTAACAGGTTTTCCAGTCTTTCACACAAATTACAACTTGTTGTTTACTACACACCGGTGTTTGATGGACAGGTAAAGTCCTTAAATGCCAAGCTGACAGATCACAGTAGAAGCTTTATCAGATTATATCTTATGGTCTTGTCATCATTAGAAAAGAACCTTGGTATCTGGCTAACCTGTCACATGACTGTGCAGATGTGGCTATGAAAAACTTTTTTCTTTTTTTTTTTTTTCTGTAAGCAACAAGTGGCTTTTTTAAAAACACTGACTATCTCTAATATTTTATCAAAGTGTTTAGCAGTTTTCCAGATGCTTTTTCCCCACCAGTGTTTCCTGTGACTAATGCTAAATTGTACATAATTACATCCTAAATGATTACCTCTATCTTGACTGAAACATTTCCATACGGCTGTTGACTGCAAGAAGCGTTATACTCCTTTTACTGTGAAATTCACATCTAGTCAAAAAGCCAAATGAATAAAAGGTTAATTCAAATTCTGCAAATTAATTTCCTATGCTCTCTGAATGACTAGAATATATTCAATTCGACAAATATTTTCAGTATACAGTTTAATTTGCAAATTACATCCGCCTGCTCTTAATGAATCTTCAGTTTCTCCTCAAACGGCATTAAATAACCAAACGATAATAATGTTGTTCCAATTAAAGAAAGTTGTGTTATTATTATTACTCACTCTTTTATGTGGAATGAGGTGTTTGTATGTCACCCAGAGTCTTGCCAGACTAATGCACATGAATCAAAGCATTGTGTACTCTCTCAGACTAATGCCGAGCAGTGGCACAACACAGACAATTTTCTGTTCCTGGGCTAAAATCCTAAAAGCTCTCGCTTGGCTGTAATGAGCTTTTAGGGGATGGAGAGTCGATCCTTAGCTTATAGGTTAAAGACGGCTCAGCCAGGGACGTATTCTGTACGTCTACAAATCTCCAGGCACAAAGGCTATGCTTAGTGAAAATTAGACCATTTTCTTTAAGCTAGCATTTCATGTCCCAATCTAATGAAAGCAATTCTGTGGATTTTATCCACGTGCATGTTTTTATCAGCCTTTAGTAGAGGCTAATTGAAAGGAAGCAGAGAAAACCGTACTGACCAAATTAAACTCATTATGTCGGCTGTGTGATGTGTTTAAAAAACGGCGAAGGGGTAAAGGACTGCATGGTGATTTGTGTGTCTGTAATTTGTGTTTAGGATAAGAGAGAATATGCGCCTGCATTGTAGGAGTAGATGAATCCTAAACATTACATCCTTTTTTTTTTTCCTTTTCTTCTTGATTTTGGACTGTATGTGATAAATCAAGCTACAGAAACCATGTGCTGTTCAGCACTGGAGGAGGCAGTGGGTGGAAAGCTTCCAAAAGATTCTTTGGTGAAAGGCAGAGAAATGTAGGAAAGGGATAACAAAGCAGATGATGGAAAGCAAAAAATGTTGTATGCTTCATTACCTGCCAAGAAACAACACGAGAATATGGAACTGTGTGCATACAATAATGACTATCAATATCTATCAATATCACATCAACAATGAACTACTGCATACTGGTTGGCCACACACACACACACACACGCACACACGCACACACACACACACACACACACACACACACACACACACACACACATGCACACACAAGTTAATCACTTATTAGACATAGATTACATAAAATACAATCCCCAGTGCAGCTAACTGGGGCAGTGGTGGTCTAGTGGTATAGGCCGCTGGATCGCTGATCCAAAGGTAGGGGGTTCGAGTCCCACTCTCCACAAGGTTGTCACTGCCCCCCCCCACCCCCCCCCCCCCCTCAGTGCAGCTAACTGGGTTATCAAAGGCGGGCCATGTCTCTCACTGTCTATGGTGAGAGACATGTAAAAGAACCATTGCTGACTTTCGTAAAGAGTAGCTGCAAAGTCGTCAGCGTGTTTCTGTCCCTTGCTAAAAAGGGTTGTGACAGGAAGGGCATCCGACGTAAAAACCTCTGCCAAATCAAACGTGCGAATCAGATGATTCGCTGTGGCGACTCCAGAGTAAAAAAAAAAAAGGGAAAAAGCCGAAAGGAAGACAGACAGACAGTGCAGCTAACTGGGTTATCAAAGGCTGGCCAAGTCTCTCACTGTCCATGGTGTGAGGCTGTAAAAGAACCATTGCTGACTTTCGGTAAGAGTAGCTGCATAGCCATCAGCATGTTTATGCCCTGCAATAGCCTGGCAAGCTGTCCAGGGTGTACACTGCCCTCACCTGGAGTCGGCTGGGATGGGCGCCAGCATCCCCACGACCCTAATTAGGATTAAGCAGTTATAGAAAATGAAGTGGGGCAGTGGTGGTCTAGTGGTATAGGGCGCTGGATCGCTGATCCAAAAGGTTGGGGTTCAATTCCCACTCTCCACAAGGTTGTCACTGTCCCCCCCAGTGCGGCTAACTGGGTTATCAAAGGCGGGCCATGTCTGTCACTGTCTATGGTGAGAGGCATGTAAAAGAACCATTGCTGACTTTCGTAAAGAGTAGGCTGCAAAGTCACCAAACCCCAGTGGTATTATTTTGACATATTCCGTCTACAAACAGGTCTAATAATGTCAGATTTGATATCTTGCAATTTTGTAATAAAACCAATGCTAGATCAAGGTGTACTGGTTAGCTTCACCGCTTCATGGGTAGAAGGTCCTGAATTTCAGCCCTATGGCAGGGGAGTTTCTGTGTGGCGTTCACATTTTCTCCCTGTGCATGTGTGAGTTTTCCCGGGTTCTCCAGGTACCTCACACAATCTAAAGACATGCACATTAGGCTAACTGGATATGCTCGATTGCTTCAAGGTGTGAATGAGAGTGTGAATGGTTGTGTGCCTGTCTTGGCCCTGTAATGTTCACGAGGTAGCCTTCCTTCACACTGCTGGGATGAGCTCCAGCCTCCCCATGACCATTATAAAGGATAATACCCCCATTTCACTGGAGAGCGGAGTGCAAGGATCATGGCGGAAAGGTGCAAAACGCCCTCTACGGAGGAGCTTCAGCGTTTTTACACAGAAAATGGGTCAAAAACCTACGAAAAATTGCACCTTCAAAACACCTTCGGAATGATCGCAAAGTGTTCGGAAAGGACACGGAAAGACCGTGGTGCAATGTTGAAATACATGCGTAAAAGCGCTCGGATCACATTTCAGAACCAATGCGGACAAAAAAGGAAGACCTTCGGATAATTCATGGAACGTTCACGGAAAGGACGGAACATTTGTAGGACGACCGCAGTACTACTCCTTTTTAGTAGGAAGACCCACGGAATGATCTCAGAACAGGCGGAATGAAGGCGGAACATTCACGTTCAACACGGAATGATTGAGGAATGACTGAAGAATACCAGGCGTAACCACGTTTCAACGAGGAGAAATCGGCAAAGATCAAAGGATTTGCTCCTGATTCCGCCTATAAATACGCGGAATGATCAAGGAAGCTCATTCTCTCATTCAAACTATACGTTTAAAATGTAAAATACATTTTAAATTGAACATTATGTTTGTAATTTACCATATGTTTCTTCTGTGCAATATGTTTATAATTTACAATAAATTTAAAATTTAACTTATGTTAATATGTTTAATATCAATAATGTCAATGCATTCCTTTTATTTGCACCTCAATAAATCATTACAGACTAAAAAAAATGAACACAAGTCCAAACCACAGTGATAATAACTTTAAAACTTTATTACATGAACAGGAAAACAGAAAAAACGAACTGGAGAAATTTAATATTTATAGTGGAAGTGACTTCCTTGAGTGTTCCGCAAGTCTTCCGTATTATCTGCAACCATTCCTCAAACGTTCCGCATGTATTCTGCAAACCTTCCGTGAGTATTCCGTGGGGATTCTGTGGCTGCTTTTGACCACCCGGAAGAAGGAAGAATGTTCGCGGAATGTTCACAGAAGACTTGCGGAATAAAAGGAACGATCACAGAACGTTTGTAGAAAGGACGGAATGTTTACAGAACTTGAGGGAACACTGTCTGAATTTTTTTCCATGAATGTGCCTTTGAACATGTTCAAAACATGTTCAAAAGCACGTCCGTGGAAAATTTTGGCCTGACTGAAGAGGAGGAATACCTTCGGAATCGTATGGAAGGACATGGAAAATGATCAAATGACTGAGGAACGTTGGAGGATGACTACGGTTTTGTTTCCGCAAGTCTGCCACGCTCCAGTAAAATGGGGGTATAAATCAGTTTTGAAAATTAAATGAAATTATAATGCTAGATTATTCTACCATAATGAAGACAGTTTAACTTGCAAGGTGACATTTTTCAGTTTTAAATCATTGAGGCACTGAGATCAAAAACCCCATAAGTCACATTTCATGAAACGATTTTTGATCTCAGTGTGTCAATTATTCTAGTCACAAATGTATACCAGGGGATAAGCAGAGCGCATGGACTATACTGTATAAGGAAGAGAATGTTCACAATAACATTTTATTGACATGAATTACCACATTGTTATCTGAACATACTGACTACCAAAGTATGTTACGCAGTACCTGAATGTGACCCTATGCTAAATTGTGCTTCTCTTAGTAGACTGTTGTCCTCATTATTAAAATGAAATGACATGTGGCATCTGTGTTTATTCATTTGTACATGGTTTATAGATCATTAGCAGAACTGATGATCCCCATCTGCACCTTTTCTACTCCAGTCACACAATGATACTCCTACTAAGCACCGCTGAAGACTCAAATGAATTGAATGATTTGACTATGATATTATATATATATGTATGTCATGTCATAGCGGCCGCAGCTGAGCTACACACACACACATATATATATATATATATATATACTGTATTCGACGTAATAAACACCCTATTCCAATAAGTACCCCCTCCCCCCAGTATTTTTGATCTTACGTCCAATAACCGCGCATGTGTACTGGTAGCAAAATCATAGATCAAACTTACCAATTGTATTCGATCAGTCTCTGTAACCGTAAAATGAGGTGTTCACTGCTTGAAAAAGTGAGTTTACATGGTATTTCAAGACCCCCTGAAACTCGGGAATGTCGATAATGTTCATCAGTAAGAACACATTTGATTATTCCACCGTGCCGTGAATTTTTCACCCGATTCTCCTGTTCGCTATCTTCATAAATTCTAGCATGTTCCTGGACATGTACTTTTGTTTCTGTTCGTGTTGATTGGTTCATCGTGGCATGTGCTAAAGCTGACATTCGTGTTGATTGGCTCGATTTTACTTCCGGGAAAATGATTTAGGGAACAGCCGAAAGGAAAAGAAGAAAACCGGGAGGGAAAAGTAAGCGGTCTTTTTTTTTTTTTTAATTGCACTATTTTCTTTATTTTCAGATTTCATGAAGTAGTTTGGTTGATACCACAAAATGAATAATACAAATACCAGTAAAATTGTTTTATTGATCTATTATTATTCATGTTTTCCACCTGGATGGCAATAAGCACTTACCGTTCCACTCTGCTGATAATCATTTTAATAAGCACCCACCCACTTCAATTTTTAAAACGCCCTGGGCAATTATCACATCGAACATGGTATATCTATATATATATCTATATATATATATCTATATATATATATATATATATACCATGTTCGATGTGATAATATTGATATATATATATATATATATATATATATATATATATATATATATATATATATATATATATATATATATATATATATATATATATATATTGTTGTAAGGCAGATGTACTAACCACTGCACCACCGTTCCCCTCCCTATAATCAGAAGGATGTAAAAAAACTACACATAAAAAGATAATGTGGCGGCTGTGGCTTCATATACAATAACATAAGATATCATGATATAGTACTTCACCGTTGTGTTTTGCCTCAGGATCAAAGGTAAATATTTTATTTTTTCAATAAAATACTTTGCACACAGCTTCTATTGTAGCCTTCCATACAGTAGTTTTAAATATCTGTTCATGAACATTTATGATGCTATCAAATTCAGGATGTAAAAGACAATATAATGTACTTTGGGGCATTTTAATGACCGTAATTCTAATGTCGCCAGGACCACAAACTCTTATCACAAGCATATCATATCAGCAAAATCACAACATATTAGCTGTAGTTATTCTGAAAGGCAGCCTTCGTATTTGTTGTAATGTTGTTACTAAAGTATGGAAGGATTGCTGCTGAAGAGTTCTATAAGAGCAGACAGAAAAAAAAAAACTAGAAGCTTCTTCTTCCAAGAACCTTCCTCCAAGAAGACCTTAGAAAGATGACCTTACATTCCCTTAAATATGTTTTCTCTGGTGAACATCATTATACTGGAAGTAGCGCTCTTGAACTTTGATTAGGCTGCAGTGAAACACACGCACACACACACACACACACACACACACACACACACACACACACACACACACACACACACACACACCTTGCCGCAAGACATGCATTGATCTTTAAAGATCTGACAACAAACACTAACAAATTTTGACATTTTATCTTGTGTGTGTGTGTGTGTGTGTGTGTGTGTGTGTGTGTGTGTGTGTCTAATACCCTTGAACTGTATAAAATACTATTTAAATGATCGACACAGTTCATGCTTCATTTGTGAACAGCTGTCAGTGTGTATTCAGCTCTCACTGTGTACATCAAATGAGAAACCCGCACAGACTGGATGAATTATTTATTGCTCTTGCTATTTGAGTTTTACTTTCAGTGTGTACAAGAAAAATAAATAAACAAAACAATGATTTATTCCTTAAAGGCAATTATGAAAAACCTCCACCTCACTCATGCACATCATCCATGCCCAAGGATTTTTTTTTTTTTTTTTTTTTTTTTTTTTTTAACTGCTCTCCTTCATCTTCTTCCTCTGTCATCTACATCATGCACAGTAAACCTATGAGAAGGTACTGGGACTCAGTGTTGGCTGATAGATACAGTTATTTTATACAGTTTCATTAAAAACACAATTACTGCACACACACACACACACACACACACACACACACACACACACACACACACACACACACACACACACACACACACACACACACACACACAATGATGCATGAAGAACTGTCTGCACTAAATTAGGAAAACGATAAAAACAGCTCCAGCTGAGAAATTGGCAGTTGGCAGTTGATCGTTGATCTTACTGTCTTCCTCGGAATTCCAAATACAGTAATTTAACATGAATGGAGAAAATTCCTTCTTTTATAAGAAATTTTGTTCCCTTATCCACCTAAGAACCAAACCCTAATATTGTGTGTCTTGTATTTTCTCCACAGATCTTCTGTTCCTTTCCATGTAATAAACATCGAGCTTGATCAGCATCATTAAACAGGAAGAAGTTTGGATTAAGACTAATACCCAATGAGTCTCATATGAATCATATGAAGATCCCACAGGTACATAAAGCATTGAAGTTGGGAGAAGATAATACGTTCTACTCACTTGAGGACAGATGGGTCTCAATCAATCAAAAATATTTAGTCTGTGGATTTTTAATTGTGTTTGTATGCTCATTCAATTCTGGCAGGCACCTGTACATGGGCACAAACTGTCAGTAAGTGAGAGAGAGAGAGAGAGAGAGAGAGAGAGAGAGAGAGAGAGAGAGAGAGAGAGAGAGAGAGAATGTGTGTGTGTGTGTGTGTGTGTGTGTGTGTGTGAGAGAGAGAGAGAGAGAGACAGAGAGAGAGAGAGAGAGAGAGAGAGAGAGAGAGAGAGAGAGAGAGAGAGAGCATAAAGTAGCTGCTAAGGATTAATTAATTCATTAATTTGCTTTAGTTACCACCTTCCTCATTTTTGTTTTACTGAATTGATGACAAACACTCATTAACTTTCTCGCTAATCACAGAACACAAGGTTTACAAATTATTAAAGGTCAATGTGTGAAAGTGCACAATCCTCCTCACAAAGAGTATCAGTCATGACATCCAAATGGCCATCTGCCTTATCCACAAGCCTAGAGAGCAGCACAGGTAAGATTGAACCACCACACACACACACACACACACACACACACACACACACACACACACACACACACACACACACACACACAGTGTGTCCGCATACTTACCTCATCGACAGTTTTATAATTTCATTATGGAAGGTTAAACAGAGACCAGAAAGTTTAAAACAGCTGTTTATGAGCTCTGATGCTGTCACAACTTTTCTGAAGTTTTAAATAACTGAATAAATCCAAACAAACAACAATCAAATAGACACAACCTGTACACAGCTCCAAAAAAAAAAAAAAAAAAAAAAAAAAAAAAAAAAAAAAAAACAGGCCACGCGCTTGTAGCACTAAATTAAGTGCAATCTGATAAAGTAGCATGCAGGTTGTAATCAGGTTACGTGACGTCTTTTATCAATGTATGCACAGCGTAGAAAAAGCATGATTTATAGCCAAAATAAGGGGAAAAAAACCAAACAACAAAAAATGATGTTTCTAACATATCTCCAAGTATCGCTCATTGTATTTTCCTGCGAATCAGACTACCTTCCTGTGCCTCATATCACCTCTGAATCAGTAATAATAGTAGGACAGTGAAATTACAGAACAAAATAATTGAGAATAATTTAGTGCAATTTCATTTATTGCGGTTATCTACTATTATTATAGGGTACCTCCGGGCATCTGCCTGTCAAGGAGCGGCACCCCTGTCCTAGAGGAGCCTCTGGGGGTGGGATTTGCACCCCCGCCCTCTTAAAAATGCCAGCAAAACACACAACTAAATGCTGGAGTCTGAACCCCGACGCCTGCCTCAGGCGGCGTCGTATGAGGGGGGGTGGGGCAAAGCCTCTGGGACCCCCACTCCATGATGGGGTGAAATCCTGGAGCAACCAGGTTGGGTGTGATAGGGTGAGTGACGCGGGCGGTGCAAAGGTGTCAGACACCAGCTGCTTTCGGTCACCTCGGTTGAATCTGAGGCAGTCAGTCCGGGTCGGCGCGTGAAACGTGACTTCCCTGCGGGACAACTCTCACCTGCCTCTGGTATCAAGGGACCTTAGTCTGCTTGGCGTCGGCATTGCGGCCCTCTCTGAGGCGCGGAGGCCTGGGTCCGGCAAGACAAGTGTCGGTGGGTACACCTACTACTGGTCTGGCCGGGCCGACAGTCTTCACACTCAGGGAGTGGCCATTGCTGTCGCTGATCGACTGGCTCCCTTGGTATCGGAGGTGCTCCTGGTCAATGAGCGTATTATGCGACTGAGGGTGACTCACACAGTGGGGACGCTCTCTATCGTCGCAGTGTACGCTACGACTGGGGTGAGTATTGGATCTATGAAGGAAACCTTCTGTCGGGGGTTCCGGGAAGGGACACCCTGATCGTATTGGGGGACTTCAATGCGACCACTGGCACTAACAGGGATGGCTACAAAGCATGTGTTGGTCCTCACGGCTCTGAACGAAGCGATGAAAGCTTCTTAATGCTTCTTGACTTCGCAAAAAGTTGGGGCTTAAGGATTGCTGGCTCGTGGATCCAAAGATCGGATCTGCGACGCTGGACTTGGTACTCCAACGATGGCGTCACGAGAATGGAGATTGACCACATTCTCGTAGGTAGTTGGTGGCGGCTGGTTCAGAACTGCCATGTCTTCAGAAGTGCCCAGCTCTTCTCAGAAGACCACGGGATTCTGGTGGCAACTCTGAAGATCCACTTCAGGCACCCTCGTAAAATGCGACTTGACGTAAGCCAACTCGGGGACCCTGATGTGGCTTCGGAGTTCGCCAGTAGGCTTGGAAAATGCCTGGAGGATCTGGACATGGGTACAGGCACGGAGCTGGGCTGGTTTCAGAGACCGCATCCTGGAAGTGTCCCGTGGCTGCATACCGGGGTCACCCAGACGACCGGGAACGGCCATCTCCTCTGAGACCAGCGACGTCATCGAGAGAGCAAGACAGGCTCGACTCGACGGTAGAGCTGGACTGGCCAGGGACCTGAAGTACAAAGCTGTCAAGGTGGTGCGAAGAGATCGGGAGGCTGCGGTCCGCGATCTCTGTGAGACGGTCGAGGGCCACTTGAATCGAGTGACTCTCGCCGGCTTACAGGGCATTGCGGAGCCTCCGTTCCTCTCGGTCCACATCGCGATGCTAGACGGTGAAAGCTGCAGACGGTAGTGTCCTTACTGAGGAATCAATCACCCACACACACAGAGAAAGCAAGAGAGAGGGAGAGTGTGTGAGAGAGAGAGAGAGAGAGAGAGAGAGAGAGAGAGAGAGAGAGAGAGAGAGAGAGCATACATTGTACTATGTAAGTAATACTAATCAGTGAATGTGATGTTCTGCAGCAGCCCTTTAAAACCTGGGTGCCATAATCCTATGACTGTCCTCCCACATGAGCCTCAAAACCTCCAATACAGAGAAAAGCAATCAATAGTGTCACACTGGATCTCTCTGGCAAGTCAGAATTATCATGTAAAAAAGGGTGCAATTTGGTTTGTGGTTGCAGTGGGCTTTTTCTAAAGCCTACAGATTCTGCTTGCATATGGTCGTGGCAATTTGCATATCCATTTACATAATTGCCATAAATGATAGTTAAACTCTCTTTATTAGGATCATTTAATTTTTAAAGCCTATATTTATACAATGATATTTGGAGAAATATGATGGTTTAAGTCCTTTATTATTGTTGCTATTGTCTTTTTTGTGCCATTTTTGGAAACACACTGTACTATCCCAAATTTCATCTACCACATTGCAGATATTGCAACAGATCCCCACTGCACATTGGGGTACTGGGCTCATTAGGTCCCTCTATATCACCATTTAACTCAGTACTGAGCAAAATGATTTTAGGCATATGCAAAGAAATGCTAGAAAGGAAAGATTCCTTAAACTTACGTAGAAATAATTTAAACATCGAATGGCCACAAGACTTACACTCTCCCTTGTAGAGGTCCATAATGCCCTGAGCCGACTTAACACACCAAGGCTGCTGGCCCTGACAGAATTCCTGGTTGTGTGCTCAGAGCCTGGGTCACAGGGGTCTTCACAGGGGTCTTCACAGACATATCCATGCACATACCTGAATGACTACTGCCCTATTGGAATAACACCCATTATGTGAAGTGCTTTGATTGACTGGTCCTGGCACACTTCAAGCAAAGTCTGCCTCCCACACTTGACCTACATCAATTTGCATACCAATGCAACGGGAATATACAAGATGCTCAATCCACAGCACTATGTTTACTCACACCGGGACAACAAGTACACTTATGCAAGAACGCTGTTTGTTGACTTCAGCTCAGCATTCAA
>CM045742.1:33155000-33265000 GCA_024760905.1 Plotosus lineatus | reverse complement strand
AATTATTTTCCTGTCTGAATAATCTCTTACGTAATGCTTTTTGTGACATGCAAATGTTACCTGGAACATATAATTTTGTGAAAGTGAAAGCTAAAACCTAAAATTCGTATTGACTTACTAATGTGCAAGTCGTCAAATAAAATTTAGCAAAGTTTATATAAAAAGTTTTTACTGCTAAAGGCTTTTGCAGTTCACAGTTCTATAGGTTCTGGTTTTCTGCTCTAGAAAGGGAACATAGTTTCTCTGTACATGTTTTCATCGGTCGTCTGTCTGTTGGTGTGGACTTTCACCCCTGATCAGTTTGCCTTGGAAGAATCTGCCAAAGA
Organism: Plotosus lineatus; assembly: GCA_024760905.1. Taxonomy (NCBI): domain Eukaryota; kingdom Metazoa; phylum Chordata; class Actinopteri; order Siluriformes; family Plotosidae; genus Plotosus; species Plotosus lineatus. The sequence goes on along the minus strand of CM045742.1, from coordinate 33,264,674 downwards.
ATTTAGCACCAGGCAACACAACCCTGAGGACTACAAGTTTCTGGAGATGGTAAGATGCTGCTCCCACTGTTGCAATAGCAGCCCTGCAATGGTGTAAGTCATCTGGAGAATGAGTAAATAAACTGCATTGTGGAATAAACAATATAAATTGAAGATACAGTGGTACCTCACCTTACGATAGTCCCAGCAAACGAAAAATCCAGGTTACGAAAAACATTTTCCAAAATGTTTTGTCTCTGTATACGAAACAAGTTCTCCTTACAAAACAAGCCAAACGCGCCATTCAAACATTCAAACAATGCACAAGCTGCTTTCCCATTGACTATCTTTCAACATCCCACCTCGCTGGCCTCCCATTGGCTAGGAGGGATGACGCAGCTCCCTCCCATTGGTTATCTCTCAACATCCCACCCCACTGGCCTCCCATTGGCTATTATGGAGCTGCATCTCCCATAATGCTTTTCGTGTAAAGGATAGAGTTACTGTTTTTTGACTCGGACTTTTAACCTTCCACAAACATTTGTAAGATTATAACTCTGCTTGGAAGACATGGTCAACACACGCACGCACATAAACACGCGCGCACACACACACACACACACACACACACACACACACACACACGCGCACGCGTGCATGTGATTTCCGGTGCGAGTGAAAAGAGGAAGTGGGCTCGTGATATCGCAAAGGAATATGGCCAAACCCGTCTACCATCGGTACGATATTGAAGCAGAAGCAGGGCTTAAAAGGTGTGCTTTTATAATTTTTAAAGGGTTTAGGGGGTAGTATTGGGGCCTTGGAATGAATCATGCATTTTACATGTAAAATGTGGTTCAATTTACAAAAAATCCAGGTTAAAAAAAAAGCCTCTGAAACGGATTAATTTTGTAAAGTGAGGCACCACTGTATTATTCATCTCCTACGAAGAAAAAAGCCAAACTTGTCTCCAGTTTTTTTTTTTTCCCCTTATAATTTGTTGGTGGCTGAAAACCTTTGAGGAGAAAGCATGCTCAACTGCCTGTTTTTTTATTGTGAGTTCTAGACTTCGTCAGAGCTGACATGACTAAGAAAAACATGAGCTCCTCATGATCATGTTTCTTAATAAAACTCATTTGTAGTGTGTGGTCAGATGCAGTTCTAAATATGTCCATTTCCTCACATGCTGGAAACCCTGATCCATGCTGGGTAATGAACCTCCCAAAGCTCAGCATGAACAATCAGATCGGAGCCTTGGGTTGTTTTGTGCTGCACTTTTCCTCACTGCCCGCCTTTCATAAATGCTAAAAATAAAACGACTGGCAAGAAAGACAGAGTTTGAATATTGCACGCTGAAGGAATTCCTCACAACAGAGCCAACACTTTTAAACCACGACTTCAATCACATTTCCATCTAGCAGACGTCAGAGAGTGGCCTCAGGGTTGTACTATCCAAAGATCCGGTGTGAAAAGAAGATTTTGTTATATTTACAAGTCACAGACCTCGACTCGCTCACCTTCTGAACCAAAATACATAGCATTGAAGTAGCATGTGAAGCCAAAAAGCTTTACACTTGAAACAACCAACTGTATGTGTAAACACATTAATACAATGGGGTTTGCTTTCATCACCTCTTTCTGGAAGACACATATAGCAGTAATCGATGCTGGGGGGGTTTCTAAGCAATCCCGCCAGCGAACTACGATGGATGACATATTTGTCAAATAATGAATTGTATAACCAGTGTTATAAACTTAACAACCCAATCCAATGATCCGTCATTAAAACCATCTGCCTAATATTCTGTAGGTCCCTGTTGTGCCATCGAAACAGCTCTGAGTTCTCAAAGCATACATTTCACAAAATCTTTAAAGCTGTGTTATGACATCTGGTATTAAGATCTCAGCAGCTGATCCTTTAAGTCTTGCACATTGTGAGGTGCAACCTAGACTTGTTTCTCCAGCACATCCCACAGATGTTCCATTGGATTTGGAGGCCAAGGAGGCACCTGGAACCAATTTAGCTTGAACCAGTAACCTCCACATGAATGAGTGATCCGACATAACACATTAGGCAGGATCCAAGGTTTCTTTTCATAACACTGCTATAGAATATCACTTCCTGCGCCTTCGTGTTTTACTGTCTGTCTTCCTTTCGGCTTTTTCCCTTTCTCGGGAGTCGCCACAGCGAATCATCTGATTCGCACGTTTGATTTGGCAGAGGTTTTTACGTCGGATGCCCTTCCTGTCACAACCCTTTTAGCAAGGGACAGAAACACGCTGACGACTTTGCGGCTACTCTTTACGAAAGTCAGCAATGGTTCTTTTACATGCCTCACACCATAGACAGTGAGAGACATGGCCCGCCTTTGATAACCCAGTTAGCTGCACTGGGGGGGACAGTGACAACCTTTTGGAGAGTGGGACTTGAACCCCTAACCTTTGGATCAGCGATCCAACGCCCTATACCACTAGACCACCACTGCCCTGCCTTCGTGTTTTACCGTGTCTCACTTAAATCCTGTTGCTCCAAAAATGATGCTCTCACTATGTGCATGACTATCAACGTAGAGATGACGATTCAAATTCAGGTTGATTTACGAAGCCCATTTATTCACGACGGGCACTAATTAAATGAGCTCTTACTCTTCACCTGTCACTCAAAGTGATCACCAGCCAAACAGGGGTAACTGTGAGTGCATTAATGCGAGGGGTTCATAAAGATGTGGGTGACAGCTGGCTTACTCCCCTTTCTTGGTGGGTGGTGGTCACGTCACAGCATGCAATACTTGACAGGTGAGAATTAGCTATGACTTAATGGGTGTCACTCAGATTCTCCATTTTTCCTGCTTATAACACATTACCTTTGAGAGCTGACTGACTGTTCACTTGCTGTGTAATGTGTTCCATCCCTTGACAGGTACCATTGCAATTATTAATTACATATGGTAACTACTTAATTATTTTTTCACATCAACTCTTAATAGTTTTATCATTACATGTGATTGGTGTAACTGTTATTTCTGCAATGGACACAGATAGCCAGTTCTGTGTGAGGCTACACATTTCATGCATCAGCATGGTCCATTCATTCATTTTCTTCAACTGCTTAATCCTTAATCCATCCGAGCCGACTCCGGGCAAGGGCAGAGTACACCCTGGACAGCTCGCCAGGCAATTGCAGGGTGGAAACACGCTAATGGCTATGCAGCCTACTCTTGACGAAAGTCAGCAATGGTTATTTTACACAAACCTCTCACCACAGACAGTGAGAGACATGGCTGGCCTTTGATAACCCAGTTAGGTGCACTGGGGGTAGGGGGGGGGGGGAGGGGGGGGGGGGGGCAGTGACAATCTGTGGTGAGTGGGGCTTGAACCCCCACCCTTGGGATCAGTGATCCAGCACCTTTACCACCAGGCCACCACTGCTCCAGGCCACCACTGCTCCAGGCCACCACTGCCGCATCAGCATGGTGTAGCAGTTAATGCATTTTGGCAATTAACAATATTTAACATGTGATTTTAACTTTATGTTGGATTAAGACTATTTACTTTTTTTTCATTTTAGGAAGCAACATTCTGTATGACTATTACTGAGTTGTTATCAGGAAATGAAACGATAAAGGAAAAAAAAAAACATCAGTTACTTTTAGCAGCAAATGCAAAATTACATACATTATACGTTATACAGCAAATTACAGTGAGCATGAGGTCATCGGCTGGTATAGATTTCAACAAAATCATCAATGATCATCTTAATTTTAATGTAATTCATATGATTCCTTCATTACATTCAATGTTTGATTCTTGTTCACACGCTTCCTCTTTTCTGGTGTCATTACAGTTTATCATAGCACTTCATTTTACAGTCGTAAATATGCACGCACACACACACACACACACACACACACACACACACACACACACACACACACACACACACACACACACACACACACACACCACACACACCACACACACCACACACACTTCCAATACTACTTGCAACATTTTATACTATTGTTTTTGATTTTCTTTCTTTTTCTTTTGTGCTTGTTTGTATTTTTAAACTAATTTGAGAAGGTCAGGTTATGCTCTTAAATCAGTAATGTAAATTAATTTATAATTATATGCTATAGCCAGATAGCATTTAGGAATGTAAATAAACAGAATAAATGACAAGGTCGCAAAATATTATGAATTTAAAGGGAAAGGTTTTATGTAGTATTAATCTAATGTTTATTTTTTATTTATCTGTTTTAATGATCATATTATTTACAAAAAAAAAGATTATTGTTAGGTTTTAATTTGTAATTCTAAATCAAAAGTCACTGGGACAGTGGCGGCCTGGTGGTAGGGCACTGGAGTACTGATCCCAATGTCGGGGTTCAAGCTCCGCTATCAACAGGTTGTCACTGCTGTCCCCCCAGTGCTGCTAACTGGGTTATCAAAGACCGGCCATGTCTCGAACTGCCTATTGTGAGGGGCGTGTAAAAGAAACATTGCTGACTTTCAACAAGAGTAGGCCATTCAGTTGCCATTAGTGTGTTTCTGCCCTGTGACGCTTTGGCGAGCTGTCCAGGGTTTTCTCTGCTCCTCATTCAGAGTCGGCTGAGATGGGCGCCATATATATATATATATATATATATATATATATATATATATATATATATATATATATATAGTGAGGGATACATGAATAAACTGAAAAAGGTTAAAAGGAATAACTATTAAAAAAAAGAGGAGTGTATGTTCTTTATCTCTCCTCCTCCTCCTCCTCCTCATCCTTACATAGTGAAGTTCAGGCTATGAAACTTTTAATTCAGCATTTAGTGTGACTAACCATCACCTTAAGCCTCAAGAACTCTCAATCTCAGACACACACACACACACATGTGTTGAAAGCAATGTATAATATAGTTCCGAAACACATACACACAGGCAGCATGTAGCTCAGAATCCAGCAAAACCAAACTTCCGAAAAAGAAAGAAAATAATAAATAGTAAATGACTTACCATTTTTTTCAGTGTGTGGCTTGAAGAATTCCTGTCCTGGTAGGCAGGGGCATGGTCCATCACACATCACTAAAATGCTCTTTCCCAAAACACACGCCTGGAACTCCAGCTTACACTGCAGCCAACCAGAAGAAAATTATGTTGGTTCACACTGAGCCTTGAGTGATCAACTCAAAGCATTTTTTCATAAATTAAAAGAATGTGTGATTATAACATGACAAAAACTCATTGGTGTCTATTATGAACATCCAATTTAGCTTTAATAACATATACTGCATTATGCAGAAGCTGGTTCAGTCAAGTAGACTTTGAGGTGATTACCATTCAATGTGTGCTTTAGAGAAGAAGGGAAACGTGAAGAAAATAAGTGAATTAGCCATCCCATGCAGAACAAAATTAAAAATCAGGGCGTGAACAAGAGCAAAATCCCATAGAGTCAAACGCTTTCTGATGGAAAAGCAAGATGAGGATTTGAGTTCAGTGTGTTAATTCTGCTTCAAAAGCTTTAAATGATCCTCTCTTATTAAACATTAATCAGTGCTCCTCATTCGATCAAACATAGATAGTGGTGTGTGTGTGTGTGTGTGTGTGTGTGTGTGTGTGTGTGTGTGTGTGTGTGTGTGTGTGTGTTTGTGTGTGTGTGTGTGTGTGCGTGTGCGTGTGTGTGTGTGTAAATTGAAATTCATCACATGAATTGACTTATGAATGAGCTGAAGTGGAATGGAGCTGATTCTCCATAAATGAGTTTGTAAACCAATGCAGAATTCAGAACTCACACACACACATACACACACACACACACACACACACACACACACACACACACACACACACACACACACACACACACACACACAGAGAGAGAGAGAGAGAGAGAGAGAGATAGAGAGAGAGAAAGAAATGTGTTTTTCACTTTAAGAAGTTATAAAACCACTTTAAGTTAAAACTAAGTATATAAACAATTAAGTATAATTTCGATTCCAGCATCAATGTGTAGCCTATTATACTTTTGCACTGTTGAATCCTCTAACCTGATTGGCCAAAAGTTTTTTTTTTTTTTTTAATTTTTGTTTTTATTTTGTTTGGTCTATTCTGAGCCCAGTTTGTCGTATTTAAAACAATTAGACTTTCTGGATTGAAAGTGAAGTGTGGAATGAGTAAAAAGCTTTATTCATAGTTGTACGGCTGTTTAAGTTTTGCAGATTTTACCATAACAGCTCAACAGCAGGAGCAACCACATGGTATCCACTACAGCTTGTTGTTAATTTTACAGCTCAATGTGAGGCTTTCAAACATGCAGGTGATGTATGATGCAGATGTATTTTTACATGTTCGTTTTCTAATGCATATGTAAAAATACACAATACACGTACGCACACACACGTATTTATAGTCTACTTCCTGAATCTCTGACATATTCAGTTTCATGGTATCCAGTTTAAAATGATTGCTATATCCTGTTATATCTCTCAGGTAATTTAAGAAGCTGCTCAACTAATTAAAAGATTCGAAACAGATATACTTGTGTATAAATGGCTACACAAATGTGGCAGTTGCACCTATACAATGTAATAAATTTATCTATGATATACAGTTAATAAACTGTCAAATTGCTCAGGCAAAAAAGTTAAAAATGAGAGATTAATTGTGAAATAATAAAATCTGATTGGTAAAGGATCTAGGAAATGGTATCTAGATTTTAAATTAAATCACAGCATGGCAGATCTGATCGCACCAGGCGATACCACAGTGCTGGAATGCAGAGTGAACGAAAAAAGTATACAGTACTGTTCTTTTTTCAGGACCACTCTCACAAGACGGTAGGATATCGCTTTTAAACAAATGCTAGTGGAATGACTGCAAATATCTGTTCATTCAGCAATTAAACTTAAACCCAGACATTTTAGTAACTAACCTGGTAAGTAAAAATATACCCCTATTGGATCAGCAACTAGAATGTTTTAGCCCTCCCTCTTCAGGAGATATAATAATTTCCTCATGAAACTAATCAAACTGTATGGTAGATCCAGTAGCAACATGTTTAAACTGATACCGCCATAATTAATCAATCTTTTACCAAATGTTATTAATGTAAATGCAGTTATTTCCTTAGTAGTGGTTATGTCCCTTAATCCTAACAAGCAGCTCTCATCCGTCCTCATTAATTCATTTCATTTTCTAAACCACTTAATCCTAATTAGAGTTGCGTGGAGACGGGCGCCCATCTCAGCTGACTTTGGGCAAGAACCAATACACCCAGGACAGGTTGTGAGATCACACCAGGAGCAGTTATCATACCTCTGATTTTAAAAAAACCTAACTATGACTCCTGTCAGCTGTCTGATATCAGAGCAATATCATTTATCTCCAAGATCTCGGAATAAGTTGTAGTATAGTGGTTATGTTCACATATATGTAGGAATAACATTTACGAAACGTACCAGTCAGAATTTAGGCCTCAGCATAGCACAGAGACAACATATGTCAAGTGGTAAATGAACTGCTGTTGGCCTCTGACCAGGGCTGTGTCTCCCTGCTTGTGTCATTTGGCTTTAGTGCAGCAGAGGCCACAGCGATCCACTTGTTGATTTACCACTCCACCCTTCCCTCACTCATGAACAAGACCCTGAGATACTTGAACTTCTCCACTTGGGGCAGGACCCCATTCTCGACCCGGAGGGTGCATTCCACCCTTTTCTGAATAAGAACCATGGCCTCAGACTTGGAAGTGCTGCTTCACACTCGACTGCGAATCACTTTAATGAGAGCTGACGGTCCCGGCTTAATAAAGCCAAAAGGACAATGTTATCTGCAAAAAGCAGAAACGAGATTCGATGGCCACCAAACCAGAACCCCTCAACACATCGCCTGCACCTCGAAATTCTGTCCATAAAAATCATGAACAGACTCAGTGACAAAGGACAGTCTTGGTGGACTCACCAAAAAAAAAAAAAAAACATCCAGAGCCCTGAGATATTCAGGGCGGATATCATCCACCCCCAGAGTCTGACTAACAAGGAGCCTTTTGAATACCTCAGTGACCTCACCTCAAGTGATGGGCAACCCCCACCCAAACCCCCAGGGTCTTCCTCCTCCATTGTGCGTGTGTTGGTGGGACTGAGGAAGTCCTCGAAATTCCTTCCACCTCCCAATGACTTCCCCAGTCGAGGTGAGCAGCTTACCACTTCCACTGTAAACAGTATTTGTGGAGAACTGCTTGCCTTCTTGAGGTGTCAGATGGTGGTCCAGAATCTTTTTGAGGCCAACTGACAATTGCTCTCCAGGCCCTCACCAAACTCCTCCCACACCTGAGATTTCGCATTGGCGCCAGCTCGGGCTGCAGCACATTTGGCCTCACAGTACCTGTCTGCTGCCTTGGGAGTCCCACAGGAAAATAAAGACCTGATAGGCCTCCTTTTTCAGCCAGACAGCTCCCTTCACTGCAGGTGTCTACCACTAGATTCGGGGGTTACCGCCATGACAGGCACTGATGATAAACACTGGCTGTTTACTAAATTATTCAATTCAAATAAGACATAAATATGTGTGCCTGGGTCAGAGGCAGATAGAAATAAAAAGTTGCTTCAGTTTCATCATGTGGAGCAGTAAAGGGCTCTGATATGATTATTAACCCTCAACTAACATTTTAAGCTCATGCAGATAAGATTGCTCATATAGCCATATTTCATCTCAGAAATATATATAAAATAAGAGATATTATGTCACTGCATGATGCCAAAAAACTTATTCATGCTTTTGTTACTTTGAAATTAAATTTTTGCATTGCATCACTGTCTGTTTATTATAACAGGTGCTTAAGCAAGCTCTTGTTAGTCCAGAATGCAGCAGAAAGAGTTCTCATTAAACCATAATATGTGTCCATTACCCCATCTTATCCACCCTGGACTGGCTCCAAGTTAAAATTGGCATTGAATATCAAATAACTGCAAGTCCATAGATTGGCAAAAGAGGTGTCCACACAGGAAGCAATGAGCACCAAGCAACCATGCAAAATCAATGATAAATGATCAATGACAGGATAAATTTTCTCTAGCAAATTGAAGTAGGCAGGGATGGTGTTCACTGAGATTTTCATATGATGTGATTTGAGGAATCACCTATCAGTGATGAAAGCTACCAATCAATGGATTGTAGGACAAGGAAGAGCAGCATATTACTGTCTTTATGTACTTGAAATGTACTTTATGACTACATAATGAATTTTAATAAGGGTAACCAGAAACAGAATGTTCTAATGGTTGGCATATTTTTATAAGTATATATTTTACTCTTCTTTGTTTATGATACACAAGAATCTCAATTTTATACTTGCCATGTTACAATAACAGTGATGATATTAAGCTATTTCTAATGATAAATTAAGCCACTGTAAGTTAAAATTAATTCATTTATTTTCTGAACAGCTTAATAATAATTAGGATTGTGGGGAAGCTGGCACCCATCCCAGCCGACTCCAAGCGAGGGCAAAGTCCTCCCTGGACAGCTCTCCAGGCCATTGCAGGGTAGAAACACCCTACCGGCTATGCAGCCTACTCTTGATGAAAGTCAGCAATAGTTCTTTACAACCTCTCACCATAGATAGAGGGAGGCATGGCCAGCCTTTGATAAACCAGTTAGCTGAACTGGGGAGGGGGAGGGGGCAGCAATGACAGGGTCAACCCCCAGCCTTAAGATCGATAATCTGGCATCTTACCACCGGGCCACCACTGTCCTTAAGTTAAAATTATATAAGTACAGTGGCACCTTGACTTACGAGTGTCTTTTATAATAAATTTTCCATGATATGAGCTTCAATCCCACCAAAAATCTGGCCCGTCCAACGAGCAAAATTTTGATTTACGAGCTCTGCTGAGGAAATGTTTTTTCTGGGCCGATTAGCCTCGTATTCTTTCCGCGTGTATTCCTCCGAGAACATCTTGTGCAGTGTTTCTCATTTATTTTTTGTGACACCCCCAAAAGGTTGAAAAAGAAAAACATTTCACACACCCCGACAATTAATTCCATAGGATGTAAATCAAAACCAATTAATTTGTTCCAACCCACTCCCAAACTCATATAACCTGCCACAAATATGTATGTTGTACCTAATATATTAAAGATAAACATGTAAAAACAATAAATATTTCATAATAACACATGTACGTTAACATTAATAATAATTACCTTATTCAACATGATAAGTGCCCAGGGTGCTTTAAACAATTGGAGTGGGTGGCCGCTTATTAAAATGTTTACCAGCAGAATGGAACTGAAAGTGCTTATTCCCATGGAGATGGAAAACATGAATAATAACAGAACCATAAAAGAGTTTTACTGGTATTTCTATTATTCACTTTGTGGTATCAACCAAACTACTTACATGAAAGTAACAGCATGAATAAAAAAAAAGACATCTCCTTCCCTTACTTTTTCCTCCCGGTGCTTTTCCTTTAAACATTTCCTTTAAACATGTTCTTTAAACATTACCTTCAAACATTTTTCCAAATAAGCGGTACCAATCAGAATGTCAACTTTAGCACATGGCAAGTTGAACCAATCAACACAAATATAAACAAAAGCACATGGCCAGGAACGTCTATACATTTATGAAGTTAGTGAGAAGGAGAATCGCATGAAAAATACTCGTCATGACTTTCTGATAGATCCATATCTGGCTCATCGCTCCATTCATTCAGAACATCCCATAGTTTTGCTGTAGCCGTTTCTAATGGTCCATCGGTTGTTGAACATTTTCCAAGAGAAAACAGCAAAATCTTTTCCTGTTTTTGTAAGCACGGCAGAACAATCAAATGTGTTGTTACTAATGGACATTATTGGCATTCCCCATTGGCAAGGGGTCTTCAAATATTGTGTAAACTCACTTTTACAGGAAGTGAATGCCTCATTTTACGGTTACAGAGACTGATCAAATAAAATATGGCTGAATGCAGCCATGAGGTGGGGGGGGGGACTAACCAGTGTCTCTCCCCCTCATGCCGGTCCCAAGCCCGGAGAAATGCAGAGGGTTGTGTCAGGAAGGGCATCCGACGTAACACCAATGCCAAACATTTATGATGCAAATCAGAAGTACTACCCGCATACCGGATCGGTCGAGGCCCGGGTTAACAACGACCGCCATCAGTGCTGTCAATCAACAGGGTGCTGATGGAAATTGGACTACTGTTGGTCAAAGACGTCGAAGAAGGAGAGGTGGGAGGCGTGTCCGTAGGCAGAGAGAGAAAAGGAAAGGCATGAGTCTAGGACTGAGAGTGGGGACTTTGAATGTTGGAACTATGCAAAGAAAAGGTAGGGAGCTCGCTGACATGATGCAGAGGAGGAAGGTGGACATACTGTGTGTTCAGGAGACCAGGTGGAAAGGTAGCAAAGCTAAAAGCTTAGGAGCAGGGTTTAAGCTATTTTATCACGGTGTGGATGGGAAGAGAAATGGAGTAGGAGTCATCTTGAAGGAGGAGTTTTTCAGGAATGTTCTAAAAGTGAAAAGAGTGTCAGACAGAGTGATGAGTCTCAAGTTAGAAATTGAAGGTGTAATGCTCAATGTTGTTAGTGCTTATGCCCCACAGGCAGGATGTGAGCTAGAAGAGAAGGAGAGATTCTGGAGTGACTTAGATGAAGTGATGCAGAGTACCGCCAGAGGTGAAAGAGTGGTCATTGGTGCAGACTTCAATGGACATGTTGGTGCAGGCAACAGAGGGACGAGGAAGTGATGGGCAGGTTTGGTATCCAGGACAGAAACGCAGAAGGACAGATGTTGATAGATTTTGCAAAAAGGATGGAAATGGCTGTGGTGAATACTTTCTTCCAGAAGAAACAGGAGCATAGGGTGACTTATAAAAGCGGAGGTAGGAGCACACAGGTAGACTACATCTTGTGTAGGCGATGTAATTTGAAGTAAGTCAGTGACTGCAAAGTCATAGTGGGTGAGAGTGTTGCCAAACAGCATAGGATGGTGGTGTGCAGGATGACTCTGATGGTGAGAAAGGTGAAAAAGGCAAAGGCAGAGCAGAAGACAAAGTGGTGGAAGCTGAAAAAGGAGGAGTGTCGTGTTGTCTTCAAGGAGGAGTTAAAACAGGCTTTGGGTGGCCAGGAAGTGCTTCCAAATGACTGGACAACCACAGCAAATGTGATCAGGGACACAGGTAGGAGAGTACTTGGTGTGTCCTCTGGAAGGAAAGTAGATAAGGAGACTTGGTGGTGGAATGAGGAAGTGCAGGAGTGTGTACAAAGGAAGAGATTAGCTAAGAAGAAGTGGGACATTGAGAGGACCGAAGAGAGTAAACAGGAGTACAGGGAGACACAGCGTAAGGCAAAAGTAGCAGTGGCTAAGGCCAAACAGAGGGCGTATGATGACTTGTATGATAGATTGGATAGTAAAGAGGGAGAAAATGATCTATACAGGTTGGCACAGCAGAGAAATAGAGATGGGAAGGACGTGCAGCAAGTTAGGTTGATAAAGGACAGAGAGGGAAATGTATTGACTGATGACAAAAGTGTGCTGGGAAGATGGAAAGAGTACTTTGAAGAGCTGATGAATGAGGAAAATGAGAGAGAAAAAAGAGTAGAAGAGGTGACCATTGAGGAGCAGGATGTAGCAAAGATCAGTAAGGGTGAAGTGAGAAGGGCATTGAAGAGGATGAAGAATGGAAAGGCAGTTGGTCCTGATGATATACCTGTGGAGGTATGGAAGTGTCTAGGAGAGGTAGCAGTAGATTTTCTGACAAGAACATTCAACAAGGTACTAGAGAGTGAGCAGATGCCGGAGGAGTGGAGGAGAAGTGTGCTGGTGCCCATTTTTAAGAACAAGGGAGACGTGCAGAGTTGCAGAACTACAGAGGGATAAAGTTGATGAGCCATACGATGAAGTTATGGGAAAGAATAGTGGAAGCTAGACTAAGGGCAGAGGTCAGCATTTGTGAACAACAGTTTGGTTTCATGCCAAGAAAGAGCACCACAGATGCAATGTTTGCTTTGAGGATGTTAATAAAGAAGTACAGAGAAGGTCAGAGGGAGCCACATTGTGCCTTTGTGGATCTGGAAAAAGCATATGACAGGGTGCCAAGAGAAGAACTGTGGTATTGCATGAGGAAGTCTGGAGTGGCAGAGAAGTATGTTAGAGTGGTGCAGGACATGTATGAGAGATGTAAGACAGTGGTGAGGTGTGCTGTCGGTGTGACCGACGAATTCAAGGTGGAGGTGGGACTGCATCAAGGGTCAGCTCTGAGCCCCTTCTTGTTTGCTATAGTGATGGACAGGCTGACAGACGAGGTGAGACAAGAATCTCCATGGACTATGATGTTTGCAGATGACATTGTGATCTGTAGTGAGAGCAGAGAACAAGTGCAAGAAAATCTAGAGAGGTGGAGGTATGCCCTGGAAAGGAGAGGAATGAAGGTTAGCCTCAGAAAATCAGAATACATGTGTGTAAATGAGAAGGACCCAGGAGGAACGGTGATGTTACAGGGAGCAGAGATAACGAAGGTGGAGGATTTTAAGTACTTAGGCTCAACAATCCAGAGCAATGGAGAGTGTGGAAAAGAGGTGAAGAAGCGTGTGCAGGCAGGCTGGAATGGTTGGAGAAAAGTGTCCGGTGTGATGTGCGATAGGAGAGTGTCAGCAAGAATGAAGGGAAAAGTGTACAAGATGGTGGTGAGGCCAGCGATGTTGTATGGCTTAGAAACAGTGGCGCTGAGGAAAAGGCAGGAGGCAGAGCTGGAGGTAGCAGAGATGAAAATTTTGAGGTTCTCTCTGGGAGTAACGAGGATGGATAGGATCAGAAATGAGTATATCAGAGGGACAGCCCATGTAAGATGTTTTGGAGACAAAGTCAGAGAGGCTAGATTGAGATGGTTTGGACATGTACAGAGGAGGGATAGTGAGTATATTGGCAGTAGGATGCTGAGGTTTGAACTACCAAGCAGAAGGCCTCGAGGAAGACCAAAGAAGAGATTTATGGATGTGGTGAAGGAAGACATGAAGGTCGTTGGAGTCAGAAAAGAAGATGCGGAGGACAGGGTGAGGTGGAGGCGGATGATTTGCTGTGGCGATCCCTGAAGGGAGCAGCCGAAAGTAAAAGAAGAAGATGAGACTGATCAAATAAAATTAGTAAGTTTGATCTACAATTTTGCTCCCAGTAGACAAGGGCCGTTATTAGACACAAGATCAAAAATATTGCGGGCTGGGGGGGGGGGCTTATTGGAGCAGCGCGCTTATGTCAAATACGGTAATAATAAATAATAATAAATCAAGAATTAACAATGAGTCAACTAATCCTTTAGATCATTGACTGCAGCGAAGACGTCACGTGGCCAGGCATGAGGTGGTGCATAACAGAGGAGGTGAATTTTGTGCATGTGCCCGCTACATGTGCCAGTTTGTGCATGTGCCAGTGCTTATCGGGGATGGGGGGGGGGGGCTCACGGTGTGATGCTGAGGGGGGAGCGCATATGACCATGGGAAACATGCTTGTACTGTTCCATATTGTGCTGTTTCCCTACACCATAGCGTGACAATGAGAGTGCCATTGCCAACTGCTGTCGAGAACGCACAATTACATTTAATTCTAGTACAATACGACAAAAATGCAAAATCTTTCCTCGCTGGCATTTGTAGCGTGCACATGCACAAAATTCTGCTCCTCCTCTGTTATGCACCACCTTATGCCTGCCCACATGACATCTTCACCGCAGCCGATGATCAGAAGGGTTAGTTGACTTACTGTTTATTCTTGTTTTATTATTATTTATTATTATTGTTGTTGTTAATGCACATGTATTATTATTATTATTATTATTATTATTATTATTATTATTATTATTATTGTTGTTATTATTATTATTATTATTATTATTAAATATTTATTGTTTTTACATGTTTATGAATATTAGGTCAAATATACTTCTTTGTGTCAGGTTATATGAGTTTGGGAGGGGGTTAGAACAGATAAATTGGTTTTCTATTATTTCCTATGGGAATTTTTGTTTTATCTAACAAATATTTTGACTTATGAGTTTGCCCTCGGAGTCAAGGTACCACTGTAAATGGTAATATAAGCTATATTAGCTTAAAAACCCCTACTAATAATTCCAAGCTATTTATTCGTGAACTCACTAGATGTTACTTTCAGATATACACTTCAAGTGGGGAACTACCTCGATACTGTTCATGGATTTCACTCAGAAACATTTGGGTGTGGAAAACATGCCAGAGGGCTACCTAGGCAAACTTTGTTTGCAAGACAGTTTGCTTTCCATTTGATTAACTCTTCACTCATCACTTCCTGTGTACATGCCATTTAACACAAATGCAAACAAATATTCACACTTGAATTCATTCCTAAGGTAGCCTGTTGATCTGATGTGCATTGCTTTGGCCTATTGGCAGAAACCAAAATATATGAATTACTATTTCAAAATTTGCGCCGTTGAGCACGTCGCTCGTCAATGTCACTCGGCGTCCTCCTCAACTTTTTTTTTCTCATGTTTTAGGACTATTTTTAACTTTTCTAGTAACATGCAACACAATAATCATGACAGACAGACATTTCTGAACATCCAAGAATATTCACAATCTCTGATCCCACCAATAGCCAGTAGGTAAGGAAGAGTACAGAGAGAAGGTGGAATTCTGTTACGATGGCTCAAACGTCAGGCACATGTGAAGTGTGCTAAAGACCATCACAGACTACAAGGAGAAGGGCTTTAACATGACTGCTTCTTTGCTGGAATATCTGAACACCTTTTATGGCTGTTTTGAGAACCACACCAAGCCAGAGTTTCTGTCAGAGGAGGATAGCTGTCTTTTTCAGATTCCTCAGGTAAATGTGTGTAAATACTTTGAAAAATTAAAAAAAAAAACATTCCAGTCTATGTCCTCAAAGCATGCGCTCAGGAACTGGCAGATGTCTTCACAGACATTTTAATGGTTCCATGTGCTTGTCTATTAGCCGCATATGCTTCCAGAGGATCACCATCATCCCTGTCCCAAAGAAACCTAAAACCCAGTAGCACACACTTCCATCATCATGAAGTACTTTGAGCATATAGTGAAAGCTCACATCACATTCTCTCTGCCTGCTACACTCAACCCTTTTCAGTTTGCCTACTCTTCAAACAGACAAATACATGACATGTAATAGCGTTGGCTCTGCACACTGCCCTCTCACACCTGGACCACAAGAACACATATGTGCAGATGCTGTTTATTTACTACAGATCTGCATTCAGCACCATAATTCCATCCTGGCTTGTTATAAAGCTCCTGGATCCATGCATCAGTGTCTTCTTATTCAATTGGATCCTAGACATCCAAACAGGTAAACCACAGGAGGTACAAGTCAGCAGTGTGACATCCTCCACACTGACATAAAGCACTGGTGCCCCCCAGGTATGTGTGCTCAGCACCCTGCTGTACACCATTTTAATCCACAATTGTATGTCCACACACAGCTCCAACACCATCCTTAAATTTTCAGATGACACCACCATCATTAGCTGCATTTCAAGACAGAGATGATTCTGCTTTCAAAGCAGAATCCTTGCCATCATTTTGCTGGGACAACAACCTGCTGCTCAACGTCAGCAAGACCAAGGAGCTCATCGTGGATTACAGGACACTACGAAGTGGAACCCTATTCACATTAACTGGACAGAGTTGCTTCAGGTTCCTGAGGACCAACATTAATAAAGATCTTAGCTGGTCACAGTGCGCGGATATGATCACAAAAACAGCACGACAACTTCTTTCTTTGGTGGCTGGTTTGGCAGGAGTTTTGGTATGGACTCCAGATTCTAACCAAATTTTACCAATCCACCATTGAGAGTATTTTGTCTGGCCGCATCTGGACATTGTATGGCAGTTGTAAATGTTCTGGACCACAAACCTCTACAGGAGGTGGTCAGACCAACACAACACATCATCAGCACCTAACTGCCAGCCTCCCAGGACCTCTACACACAGTGCTGTAGTAGGATGGCCTAGTGGATCCTTTCTGATCCTGCCCACCCCAGCCAAACATTCGTCACACTCCTGCCATTGGGAAAATGGTACAGGAGCATCTGAACTTGCACCAGCAGTTTCAGGGACAGTTTCTACACACAATCCATCAGGCTACTGAACTGATGATATAATGGACAAATTGCACACAATATGTTGCACACTCATTGTACACATTGCACCTGCACACAGCACTACATCTGCACTTGAGCCATTTCACTATTTGTTTTCAATATTTTTGTATTTATCCTTCTGTGTATTTTGAAGTTCTTTTAGTTTATATAATTTCTTTATTACATAGTTTTTTGTGTTTTTTTTTTATCTAAATGTTTTTATGTGCAATACTTGTTTCCAAGTAATAGCAAAAATAATGCTTAAATTTCATGGGACTCTTAGTATGAAATGAGAAGTTTGTGCAACAATATGGTTATATCCTGCTGAGACTTGTTTTTGTTAATTTGCTTCATTTCATATGTAATTAACTTTTTTTTCTTTTCACCCCTTTTATTTTTCCAATGCATCTGAAAAAAACACACCAGAAACTGCAAGGACACCAAACAATGGTTGAAAACATCAATACATTGCAATAAATTAGTCTTCGCAAGTAAATACTCCCTTCTTCATACTATTAAGTGAACTGACTAAAGTTGTCTTCATTTCATTCAGCCATTTATCTCTCTATCTATGTTTTATCTGTACAACATGAGGGCCATGGGGAAAGCTGGAGTCTATTTCAGCTGATTTTGGGTGAGAAGCAGGCAATGCGTTGCATAGGTCGTAAGTCTATTGCAAGGCTTGGCTACATTCCCACCTGTATATTTCCTAAAGGGCTTTACTCACACTATACCAGAGAAGATGGTAAATGGGAAAGAAGGGTAATTGAGATACTGAGATCAAAAACCCCATAAGTCACATTTCATTGGTTGGGAATCCAGAATATCTATGTTTATCCATGTGTCCTGACTTTGCAATTTATACAGAAAATAATAAAGGAAAAGAAAGTACGAGGTATAAATGGAAAAACTATATTGAGTCAGTATTATAGTCATAATCGAAAGGCATGACCAAAGTTATGTTTGAAAAGGTAAAGTTACTGTTATCTGACCTCAGTGCATATGTTTTTGTTGGCGTTTCCCTTTCAGACAGCAACATTTCGGGGAGGAAGGAATTGAACTAAAATAATACAATGTGATTTTTTTTTTTTTTTTTTTTTTTTTTTTTTTTAAAGCAGCCAAATTACTGCTTACTGTGACAATGATATGTGGAGAGGGTGACAGACAAACTCTGCATGGGCAAGCAGGTGTCTACCAACTGCAAGCAAACATGACTGCACACAAAATAGATTTTTGTTTGCTCACATGAATATTTTCTTTTCAAACTATAATTAATCTGCTTGTGAATGTCCCACTGATGAATGTTTCAATGTGCAATCCAACAAAATAAGGCTAAAAATACAATTTGAACAATTTATTTGCCAAGGCATATTATTCTCTACCTGTTTATGGTCATACACTAATTTGTGCTGCTCTTGGTACATTGTGCATTGTGTTGGTCCTTATTAAAATGAACTAACTATGTTGGTATTCATTAATGTTTGCTCTGTGAGAAATTCATGTGTAGAATTGGCTACTCTCAAGACTTTTTTTTTTAAAACAGCAGCTTCATGTTATTTCCCCTGTTTATTAAGTTTGGTCTATGAGACACTAGAAAACAATAATACTAGTATCATGTCAGACTCAGGAGGCGACAACAGCTTCTTATCATTTTGTATATACAGTGATACCTCTGCTCACGAACATAATTGGTTCCCAGAAAGTGTGTGTGAGGCGAAAAGTTCATCTTCCGAACATTTATTTCCCATAAGAAACCATTAAAATGAGAATAATCCGTTCCCAGGTCCCCATAAAACATAATTTTCTACTAAATAAGCCTTAAAACTACACAAAAATATACCTTATTTTATGTATAATAAATGTGCTCTTGTATTGTAATTAAAGAAACAAACTGTACTGTATAATAAAGTCGTTTTATTTACCTTTGTGATGGTAGTTGACGGCTTGATGGAATGGAGTGGGAGGAGGAGGGAGGGAGGGACTTACTGTTTGGAAGGAGTGTTTGGAAACGCCTACTGTTTGGAAACACGCTTAGCCACACATGCACCCTTAATAGCTTCCTTGTTCTTCAGGATGGTGGTAGACTTAGCGTACTGGTACTGGGACGCTGAGTCACACAAACGCACACCTCGTTCGTGTTTTTCAATGATCTCCGCCTGTGGTGGGTCTTTTTCGGCTCCATAATAGCAAAAGTACACTCAATATGGTCCAAAATGTCTAGCAAACACAAACCACTTCCGCATTCAAAGAAAGGGGTGTGACGAACTGTGACGCCGTGAGCGTGCGTCAGCTTCTCGTGGCCGCCACTAGTTGAAAACTAGTTCGTCAGCAGAGACAATATGCTCGCAAATTTAATTTAATAAATTTAATAAAGTTCTTGAGGCGAAAAGTTCGTGAGCTTAAGCGTTCGTCAGCGGAGGTTTTACTGTACAGTATAAGTGTACAGGACAATAATGTCCTTTTCTTTACACACTAACCATCCAGAAAAAAAATAACTACACTATACTGTTTTGTTATAATATGTTGTTTTGTAGGCTGCAAAACTATCAGCGTGTTTCTGACCCTTGCTAAGGGTTGTGTCAGGAAGGGCATCCGACATCAAAGCCTATGCCAAATCAAACATGCGAATCACAGATTTGCTCTGGCGACACCTGAGAAAAAGGGAACAGCCGAAAGGAAAAAAAGAAGAAGAATATTTTGTTGGGCCACCTTTAGTCTTCATTACAGCAACAGTTATTTCCATCCAGAGTACAGTTTTCACCAACATGTTCAATTCATTCATTCATTTTCTGAACTGCTTAATTCTAATTATAGTCACGGGAAGGCATCTCAGCCAACTCTTGGGAGTACACCCTGGACAATTCGCCAGGCCATTGCAGGGACGAATCACACTGATGGTTCTGCAGCCTACTCTTGACGAAAGTCACCAATGATTCTTTTACATGCCTCTCACCATAGACAGTGACAGAATGCTTCATTAGTAGAGCTGCGTAATAAAACCGGTTTATCGGTTAAAAGTGGTTCTAACATGCAAACAATACGTATTGCGAATTAGATTTAGATTTAGAGCAAAAGCGTTTTTCTGACATGCATTCAGAAAACTTCGGAACTGTAAAAAAAACTTCGGCTATTCCTGCTAATTAAATGGGAACTAATGCTTTCGTTGAAAAGAAAAAAAAAAATGACCGCAGAGGATCACAGTTTACTATCGTGTCAATCAGTAAAGCTAAAACTTCTGTTTAGAAGCATTTGGGATTGAAAAAGCGTATCTCAGATGGAACCAGAGCTGTAGTTAGTTGGACATAAACGCGGGTATATGCTGTATTCAGTTATTTTATCAAGCACGTAGCATTTACGGAATTATTTTACCTTGTGAGATCGTTTATTAAAGTGTATTTTCTTTACAAGTGAAAAGTTTTATATATATATATATATATATATATATATATATATAGAGAGAGAGAGAGAGAGAGAGAGAGGATTTTCTGAGTAGATCCTTCCGTAGGAGAGTGCTCAATACTTTTTGGTAGAGCAAATAAACAAAAATAAAAGGACAGGACAAAAACTTTCTATTGAAACTCCATTTATCACTACAGATCTGTTTCGAGGGGTGGTGAAACCATCCTCTCTCTTCAGGTGATTATAGAAGAATCATTATAGAATTATAGAATTCTTCTATAATCACCTGAAGAGAGAGGATGGTTTCACCACCCCTCGAAACAGATCTGTAGTGATAAATGGAGTTTCAATAGAAAGTCTTTGTCCTGTCCTTTTATTTTTGTTTTTGTATATATATATATATATATATATATATATATATATATATATATATATATATATATATATATATATATATATTTCTAGCTTTGGCACTTGTCCCAGCTTGTAATCCTGTTACATTCATTCAGTGTGTGTAGAACCTGGTATCATAAGAACATGCCGTAATTGGGCAGTGCGGATTGTCATGAAGGCCCTCAGCCAATAGAATTTGTTTTTTATAGGATACGTAAATTCCCGGTAAAAACAAAACCACGGTTCACATTGCTAATTGCTCAGAAATTTTCTGACCTACTGCATCTAGATTTTCGCTTAAACATTTATTTTAAAATGAGCAAAAGAAGGAAGCGGGTCCCATAAACCTGATTTCCAACAAGCCACCTTAACCATGCTTCTTTTTTGGGGTTTTTTTTTTGTTTGTTTTTTTTTTTTTGCAAAACGCGGCAATTATATCTCTGTCAACTCTGAAATAAAATGGCGTCACACAACTTGCGAACTCAGCCTCAGGCTCAACATCCAAATCAGTCCCAGATTCCGGTACATACTGGCGTACAGAAAGGATTGGCTCTCCGCTGCGCACCACAGTGACTTGGTATTGAAAATAGATGCATAGATTTAAATGTGCGAGATTTATTCATATGTTTTTTGTTTAATTTGATGGCTTTTTTGTATTTTTATTTAAATTACAGTGAAATTATGTATTTGTTATTCTGTTAAGAAAGGCCGCCTGATTTATCAGAGAGCCAGATACAGTCATCAAAAGAGCCACATCTGGCTCGTGAACCATAGGTTCCCAACCCCTGCTCTATTGTATACTCTCCAGAATTCAGAGATTTAATATCAACTCTGGATAGAAGGTACACTATTCCTGATAGGAAGATGCTTTCTGAAACAATCATCCCAAGGATGTACCAGGAGACAAAACAACAGTTTTAATGTTGTTGATTTCTCTTTTTGAAATGAAGAATAAATACTGTCAAGAACGGGCTCACTTTTAATTTAAAATTCTTCTTGCAATATATCGCAATACATGCTAGAAATCGCAATACAGTCTGTCCCCTACTTACGAAGACCACTTTGTACGAAATCCCGGGATACGAAGATTATTTTCCTAAGTTTCTGTCCACGAGATACGAAAACAACTCCCTCTTACGAAAACAAATTCAAAATTCAAACGCGCCAATCAAAATTTCATACGACGTGCGAGTTGCTCTCTCATTGGCTGTCTCTCAACATCCCGCCCGGCTGACCTCCCAGATAGAGAAAGGAAGGTTAACTCTTTAGTTTTTAGTTTAGTTTTTAAGTTGTTTAATTCAGTAAATGTTTAATAAATGTGGGTGCATTTGAGCTCATCTGGAATTCCGATCCCTCAAGAAATCAACTTAAAGTTGAGTTTGTCAAGCAGGGAATGCGCTTTGAATTCCACGTCTTGTGGGTTGTAGGCGTGGCCCGCAGCGAGAGAGAGAGAGAGAGAGAGAGAGAGAGAGAGAGAGAGAGAGAGAGAGAGAGAGAGCGTGTATGCTTGTGTGTGTGTGTGTTAATAAAAAATGTTTAATAATGGTTTAATGAATAAATATGTTAATAAAATGTTTTAATATGTTAATAAAATGTTTAAATGGTTTAATAAATAATTTTATTTTACTTTTAACACATATTTCCTACAAAATTGGTGTACTTTTATTATTTTTAAAGGGTTTCTGGGGCTTATCCAGTCCAAAGACTGGAGCCTTGGAACGAATTAGGCGTTTAACATGCAAGATGAGACCCCTACTTACGAAATCCCGTGTTACGAAAAAGGCTCTGGAACGGATTAATTTCGTAGGTTGGGGGCCGACTGTATATCACAATAAATAAAATAAAATCTCGGCAATACCCACCCCTACTCATTAGACAGCAATTACTAGCTACCACTATTTTATAAGTTGCATTATAGCTGCTCGTGTAGCGAATGAAGGTGACTAGAACAAACAGGAGAAGGGCGCAGTAACTCTTCTGATTCAGTATGATGCCTCACATCACACTCCCAACATCAGTACCCATGAGTCACATGCATTTTTTAGTGTGAATTTCAAACTTGTCCCACACACAAGCAATTGGCAGTGAAAACCTTGATGAAATGCATGAGCAAGCCTATGGCAATAAAGCAGAGTGCCAGGCAACAAGGTACGTGGTATTTGCGCTTCAGCTGGGACTGGATGTCGCTGAAGGAAGCTGTTCTGCTACTCTTAATGCATAAATGCCACTGGAAACACCCTTCCTGGCTCATTGCTTCATTGTCATAGACTTGCTGAAGCATAATGGTACAGAATTGTGACTGATTTTCAGGATGGGTGAAGCTGACCTGAACCTAAGGAAGGATCAGTACAGTTTAAGGACATTAACATTCTGCCACAACTCTCGGAAAAAAAATCAGCTTGGGGGCTCTCCCAGTCCTGCTCATGGACGACCCCCTGTCCTACACGTTTTATAGTTTTCCTTATACATCCACTTCAGGTCAGGAAGGGATATCAATTACTGCATTAGTTGAACCAGTTGTGTTGTGATAAAATAAAATGTAGAACAGCAGGTCCCTCAGGACCAGGTTTGAGAACCTATGAGTAATAAAAAAAACAACCTAGTGGACTCTTCTGTGGAGAATCATATCTAAATATTGAAAGCCTCTCTGGTAAAAACATATTTAACAACCGAAACAACATCCAATGAGTCGTGGGTGTATACAAAGAAGTGGGGGATTGAGAGGGTTCTTCAGAGGCCAAGGTTATAGGATTGAGTCCACTTAAAAAAGTGGGGCCGGTGGCGTAGTGGTTAGGGTGCTGCACTCATGATCGGGAGGTTATGTGTTCAAATCCCAGTTAGACCCCCACTATGCTAAGACCTCCGGGCATGGTCTTAAGCACAACTGTGCCTCTGTTCACCCAGCCGTATCAATGGATACCAGTAAAAATATACCGGGAAAGTAACCTGTGATGGACTAGCGCCCCATCCAGGGGGAGTTGTACTTCTGGTCGCTTCATGCTATGGAAACAGGGGATAAGCACCGGCCCGATGAGCCATTATGGCTCAGGTGTAAAAAGCCACTTTTAAAAAGGTATCATTAAATACTTTAACATGTACGATCACATATTAGGGTGGCATGGTAGAATGACTACAAGAAGGTATTCTGAATTGTTGCCTGGTGTAAACTTGAGAGATTGTGTGTGTGTGTGTGTGTGTGTGATGGAATAGAAACCTGTTCAGGGTGTACCTTGCCATTGCCCAGAGTCAGCTGAGATGGACTCTAGTTTTCCCGCAACCCAAGTAGGAATAATCAATCAATCAATCTGGGTGCTGTTCCAGAATTCTGGCGTAGGCAACAGCCATAACAGCCTTCTCATCTTGTCATGGCTGTACAGTGATACCTCAGCTCACGAACATAATTGGTTCCCAGAAAGTGTGTGTGAGGCGAAAAGTTCGTCTTCCGAACATTTATTTCCCATAAGAAACCATTAAAATGAGAATAATCCGTTCCCAGGTCCCCATAAAACATAATTTTCTACTAAATAAGCCTTAAAACTACACAAAAATATACCTTATTTTATGTATAATAAATGTGCTATTGTATTGTAATTAAAGAAATAAACTGTACTGTATAATAAAGTCGTTTTATTTACCTTTGTGATGGTAGTTGATGGCTTGATGGAATGGAGTGGGAGGAGGAGGAGGAGGGAGGATGGACTTACTGTTTGGAAGGAGTGTTTGGAAACGCCTACTGTTTGGAAACACCCTTAGCCACACACGCACCCTTAATAGCTTCCTTGTTCTTAAGGATGGTGGTAGACTTAGCGTACTGGTACTGGGACGCTGAGTCACACAAACGCACACCTCGTTCGTGTTTTTCAATGATCTCCGCCTGTGGTGGCGTCTTTTTCGGTCCCATAATAGCAAAAGTACACTCAATATGGTCCAAAATGTCTAGCAAACACAAACCACTTCCGCATTCAAAGAAAGGGGGTGACGAACTGTGACGCCGTGAGCGTGCGTCAGCTTCTCGTGGTCGCCACCGTGGCGCTGTTCGACCGCGTGGTTTGATTCGTCCGCCGAAAACTAGTTCGTCAGCAGAGACAATATGCTCGCAAATTTAATGTTCTTGAGGCGAAAAGTTCGTGAGCTTAAGCGTTCGTCAGCGGAGGTTTTACTGTATATATGAAAGGAAAAAAAAATCCACAGTAGAGGCCTAAAGTTCTTTCTGCAGGGTGTTTTTATTGAGACACCATCTCTAGCTCGCTGGCTCGCTCGCTCGATTCTAAAGAGTTCATCCGCCCTTTGATAGATCTTGTTTTTATTCTTATTGGGTTGCTAGCCACCCTCCTCACCAAATTTGGAACCTGGTCAGGGAGCTGGTTTTGTCGCCGAACCACTCGACCATGCAACAGGTTGTACTGGCTTACATGTTGCCAGTAGCAGGCCAAAACCTGACCTGACAGGAAGTAGGAATAAGCGGTTCAGCAAATTATCTTAAATCTTATATCTGGAATCTTTACAATAAATTATTTGATCGATCTTGTAAGTAAAACATGACACACAACAAATTGTTGATGAGTCAGATTTCATCTGTCATCACAAAAATGTATTCTTGTAATCCCTTATGCATAAAATATTTGCTTCCATAACCCTGGCTGCCCTGAAACCAATTGTGATCATACTGTTTCAATAAAGATTACGAATGTAAAAGAATTAAAATAATAATAATAACAATAACAATCATCATCATCATCATCATCATCATCATCATCATCATCATCATAGTTATCTGGATTCTATCTCCTTGAGATAGCTTTAGCTAACCAGCTTGAGAGACAAAACAAGTCCGAGACATTAAATATGGGGATAATTTTCCATTTAAAGAAG
This sequence comes from Plotosus lineatus, assembly GCA_024760905.1. Classification (NCBI taxonomy): domain Eukaryota; kingdom Metazoa; phylum Chordata; class Actinopteri; order Siluriformes; family Plotosidae; genus Plotosus; species Plotosus lineatus. The sequence continues at coordinate 33,238,896 of CM045742.1, read as the reverse complement.
CAAAAATCCATTTGTAAAAAAATAAATAAATAACCATATGTTTCCAGCACTGTCTAGAAGTTCATTAGTCTTAGTGATATTTGTGAATTTGTGGAATCCCTGCTGCAGCTTTCATTAGTACACAGCGTTTCAGTTTGATGACCAATTATGTTAGCATTCTAGGAGCTTTTTGAGTTGCACCCCAGGAATGATTAGAGCAACTGATCAATCAACAACCTCTGATCAATAGAAGAGGCAAGAAAGCTGAGACTCTTCATTACTCGTCCTCAGATACCCTGCCGTGGGTCATGGAGATGCTCTGCCTTGAGTGACAAAGTGTTTTGGGCTGAGACAAACTGTTTGGCACACTTTTCATTCACCAAACCTTCACCAAGGTTTCAGCGCCGGGGGAGGGGCTTTTCTGAGAGCTGCTTCACTTAATTCAGTGTCCTAAAGTTATTAGTGGTAACCAAATCTGCAATTCTATCTCCAAGTCGAGTCGTTGTATTAATAACTTTCATGTCAATCACAGCCAGGCATTACTGTCACAAAACAAGGCTACAGGCATACATTCTGGAACTTCAGCATTATTTCTCCAGTAAACTGCTCACTGAGCCAAAAGATTTTCTCTGTAATCTCTGGATAAACAGACTTGAGACTAGCTTTGCCTCACCATGCCTCTCAATCGCAAGCCCAAGGACACACATAACAAAGGGGATTCTACTGAACTAATAAAGGATTCAGATTAAAATCTGTGCATTGAATTGATAGGTCAAGGGCTAATACTGCAAAATACGGTGTGCTTCGGTTTTGTGTGTGTGTGTGTGTGTGTGTGTGTGTGTGTGTGTGTGTGTGTGTGTCTGTGTGTGTGTGTGTGTGTGTAAAGAAGCAATAGTGGAAACACAACTGTGAATGACTTCCCTTTAAAGTTGTTTTGTGTTTGTGCACAATTTGGTTACAGTGATGACAGATGACCATGATGGCAATTATGAAGATGATGATGATGATGATGATGATGATGATGATGACGATGATGATAAACTCACCTTTGAGGAGTATGTATGGCCATCTGAGCCACACACTTGAGTCGGATGGACAACAGGACATGGTCTACAATTGCCATGATTTACCGTGCCCATCCAGTGCTTATGAAGATGACTTCCTTTCCTTGGCTTGATGCTGAAAGATATAATAATAATAATAATAATAATAATAATAATAATAATAATAATAATAATAATAATAATAATAATTGTAAAAGCTAGATTGTGTTATTTAGTAATATCAACAAGTGAAATATTGTGAAAGATTTGTGGTGACTGTTTATCTGCTGAACATCAAAGACACCATAAAAAAATGTGTGAGCCTGCATGTGTGTGTGTGTGTGTGTGTGTGTGTGTGTGTGTGTGTGTGTGTGTCTGAGACAGAGAGAGAGAGAGAGAGAGAGAGAGAGAGAGAGAGAGAGAGAGAGAGAGAGAGAGAGAATATTATAACATTAGAAATGTCAGCACGGCGTGTTGCATGTGAGTTAGGCTGATTAAACAACGAACTAATTTCAGGTAAGAAAAGGCCACGGTGCTGCCTGTGTGTGTGTGTGTGTGTGTGTGTGTGTGTGTGTGTGTGTGTGTGTGTGTGTGTGTGTGTGTGTTTCTCTCGGAGCTGAGTATCACACTATGAATGGATGAAATAGCCTTCAATCCCCATGGAGAGATCCCAAACTCTCACACACATAATACCCAAACAAATCAACAGAGTCGGAAGGGAACTGTGTGCCCCCCCCCCCCCCCCCCCAATCTCATTATTCTTCTTTTCTGCCCATCATCTTTGAAAACTATAACCTTCATGTACACCAGTAATACTGTTTTCTGATTTTTTCACACCACAGAAAAATGTGGTAATAATCACCCAACCAAATTATCTACATAAAACTAGGATTCTGAATCATGGAAAAAAAAAACAAACAAAAAGACTAGTCTCTGTTGTCAGTCGATAAGGCGTGGCCACTGAAAGTGTTGAAACCTCGCCTAACCACGGGACACAAGTGTATTTTTTTTCTATTTGTTTCTGATTAGAGTTAAAAATGGATCAATTGATGGGTTAGTGATGGGGCCAAAGGTGATGGGGCCAAACATGATGGGGCCAAAGATGGTGAAAAAGGGACTTTCACAGATGTTAACATCTGAAAACATGGTTCTTTTGGTTTTTTTTTTATAACAATAATCAACAAACACGTGGAAGATTCTTAGCACACACTTCTCTTTTTTTTTTTTTCTTTTTTTTAATGTTTATTTTCCAATACAGAGTGCCCTGCTGCATATCAAATACAAAATGACCAAATGATCCTCCAGCTATTGTATTGATCTGAATGGATTTCCATTCACTATATTCATTCTTTTATTGAAATATTTTCCAAATCGCTTTATCCTACTTGGGAGCCTAAAGCCTACCTCAGCTGTCTTTGGGTGAAAGAAAGGGCACAATCTAAACAGCATTCAAGCCAATCACAGAGTCAACACTCACACACACACACACACACACACACACACACACACACACACACACACAAAAGCAGTTCACACTCACATCGAGGGGCAATTTGAAGGAGCTAAATAGTGTAATGTGCATACCTTTGGACTATGTGGAGGAAACCAGGGTACCCTGATCAAACCCATACAAACATGGGGAGAACATCCAAACTCCACACAGAAATACTTTTTCACAGCACAGGACTTGAACCCAGGACCTTCTTGCTGACATGTGGATGTGCTAACTGTACCACTGTGACAGCTAACTGTACCAGTATCTTGCAGGGATGTGAACTCAGTACGCCACTGTGCCGCCCTCAACATCCACTGTACTCAAAAAAGGTGATACAGAACTTTGCAGTTTTTGGTCGGCCTCTGCCAGTTTATGTTCATGGTCCAACACACACACATTTTATATATATATATATATATATATATATATATACACACACACACACACACACATATATAAAACCAATGCATACACAAACAAAGATGAGCCATAACCACATCACCTAACTGGTCAGTGGATAGCCAGGCCCATACACAGCAAGCTGCAATGTACATTTTGGAGCTATAAAAAAGCTTTATATAGTGTACATTTACAGCATTCGGCAGACACCCTTATCCAGAGTGGCTAACATTCAGCTTTTTTTCATACAACTTGGCAGTCAAGGATTAAGGGCCTTGCTCGGGGACCCAGCAGTGGCAGCTTGTTGGTATTGAGGCTCAAATTGCCAACCTTCAGATCAACAGTCCAGAGCGTTATCCACGAAGCCACCACTGCCCTAGAACCTGATCATCCATAGCATTAAAATCATTATCACCACTGAGAATTGAGGTGAGCAATATTAAATACAGTGGTACCTCACCTTACGAAAGTCTCACCAAAACAAAAAATTCAGGTTACGAAAAGCAATTTCCTAAAATCTTTGTCTCAGGATACGAAACAAGTTCACGTTACAAAAGTGCCATCTTAAAAATTCAAACGCGCCATTCAACCATTCAAACAATGCACGAGCTGCTCTCCCATCAATGATGTTCAAACATCCCGCCCTACTGGCCTCCCATTGGCTAACAACTGAGCTGTCATTCATGTCGCCTACACTGAAGCACCATCTTGGACAGATCCACCTGACACCAGCTTGGACAGGGACGCCATCTTGACCTAACGCCATCTTGGACGCCTTCTTGGACATCATTGCCGAGGAGGAATGACGTATCTACCTCCCATTGCCTATTATAGAGCTGAATCCACCAAGATGCTTTTCGTGGAAAGGACAGAGTTACTGTTGTTTTATGCTTTATTTCTTGACTCAGGCTTTTAACCTTCTATAAACATTTGTAAAATTATAACTCTGCTAAGAAGACATGGTCAAGACGTGTGCGCACACACACACACACACACACACACATACACACACACACACACACATACGAGAAAACACACACACACACACACACCCACACACACCCACACACACACACACACACACACACACAGAGTGAGAAGAAGAAACGGGCTCGAGTGATATCACAAAGGAATATGGCCAAACCTGTCTACCATCGGTACGATATTGAAGCAGAAGGAGGTCTTAAAGGTATTCTTTTATAATTTTTTAAAGGGTTTAGTGGGTAGTATTGGGAGCCTTGGAACGAATCACGCATTTTACATGTAAAATGCAGTTCAACTTATGAAAAATGCAGGTTACGAAAAAAGCCCTGGAATGGATTAATTTTGTAAGGTAAGGTACCACTGTATTTCATGACAGTGGCAACTACTACTGAGTGGGATTAATTAAACCGAAAGTGATTAATCAGTTTGTGAAATTGATATGTTGGAAGCGGAAAAAATGAGCAGGCCTATGGATCCCAATGACTCTGAGAAAGCCCACCTTATAATGTCTTGAAGGGTGTTCCCAGTATGCAGTGGTAAGTAACTACCAAAGGTAGATCTAAAAAATACAGCCAGGGATCTTGCACGAGTGTGATGAGTGCCCAAGATTCATTAGTGTGCATGGAAAATGAAGCCTAGTATGTCCTAATCTCATCCTATCAAAGAAATGCTGTAGAACCACCTACTGAAACTGTTCATGCTGGCTATTACACGTGATGAGAGAGCAATGGGACGGTCAGGCAACAAGGGCTGAAGGGCAGTGGAGACTTAGTGGATAAGGCGGCGGGTTACTGATCCGAAGGTCAGCTGTTCAATCCCCGCTGTCATCACTGTTGGGTGAACTGAGGAAGGGCCTTAACCCTTAATTGCTCAGTTGTGTAAAAAAATCCCAATTGTAAGTCACTCTGGATGAGAGCTTCTGCCAAATGTTGTAAATGTAAACATGTTAGAATGCATTGTACATGGTGGTGCTAATGGCTGATCGGTCTGAACTGAGCAAAGAATGCGCAGTGATCCCTCCCGACTTTGTGATTCAGTTTCTGCGGCTTCAGTGCATCGTGAGTTTTCAAAAATATTAATTGAAAAAAATAAGGAATTTAAGGAAAAATAGGGAAAAAGTTCAGGAAAATGTCACAAAACAAGGCCAATTATGCGCAAAAAAAAAAAAAACAAAAAAAAAAAAAACCCAAGCACACAAAAACAAAAAAAACAAGAACATAAACCTCCCCAAACAAAACTACTTACATTTTTATGTGAGGTGCACATCTGTATGTGTGTGTGTGTGTGTGTGTTTATATTTTGTTTATATCTTATGCATTATTTTTTAATGTTTAATTGTTATTATTATAGGGGCAGTGGTGGTCTAGTGGTATAGGGCGCTGGATTGCTGATCCAAAGGTTGGGGGTTCGATTCCCACTCTCCACAAGGTTGTCACTGTCCTCCCCAGTGGAGCTAACTGGGTTATCAAAGGCCGGCCATGTCTGTCACTGTCTATGGTGTGAGGCATGTAAAAGAACCATTGCTGACTTTCGACAAGAGTAGGCTGCAAAGCCATCGGCGTGTTTCCGCCCTGCGATGGCCCGGCGAGCTGTCCAGGGTGTACTCTGCCCTCGCCCGAAGTTGGCTAGGATGGGCGCCAGCCTCCCTGCGACCCTAATTAGGATTAAGCGGTTACAGAAAATGAACTGATGAATTGTTATTATAAGCATTTATAGCTTTTAATATGTATTTATTGATACTATATACACATATACATGTACTGTACGTATACACCAGTCAGGGGAGTCTATCCTACTTCGCGGAAATCGTCGGCCGTGGGGGGGTGGTGGGGTTGTTTCGGTCCCCATTAACCGCGGAAAGTGAGGGATCCTTGTACTGCTGTCAGGCCGGCATATAAATATAAATTCAGTTTTGCTCAGTCAGGTTTTTATAAGGCAGCAGTTTACTATGAAGTAACGGTAAAGCTCCGTCACTGATATTTGATTAACTAACATCAGGAATGAACGCACATTAGTGTAGTGGTTAACCCATCCACCTGACAGCAAGACGATGCTGGGCTTGAGTCCCAAGCTTGGTGATATTTCTGTGTGGATTTCTGTTTGCATGCTCTCCCCACGCTTACATGGGTTCCTCCGGGTATTGCGATTTCTTCCCACAGTCCAAACACATGCGCATTATGTATATTGAGATGAAAGTAAAATCTCTCGAAATTCCCAATGGTGCCATCCCAAATAAACATGCTGCAAAAGCTATTTTCAGCCAGTCTTGAGAAAACTGTAAAATATAATAGAGATATGATTTCTTTAGCGCTCCAATATTCTGGCGGGTTGTCCCGGGTTTAATTTGCCCTTACCCAGAGTCGGCTGAGTTGAACACCAGCCTCGTTAGCAACCTTAATTAGGATTAAGTGGTTCAGAAAATGAATTAAAATATTGAATTACTTCTTTACAGGCAGATAGATTCAGACCTTCATGATATTAGAAAGCCATTCATGATTTGTTAGATGTTCTTTGAATTCGTAGAAATCAAAAACCAGAGCCGAGTGCTGTAGAACCTATCCCTGCAGCACTGGGATTTTAAAACGAGACATCTACAGATATATATCTTCCATAAAAAAAAAAACAAAAAAAAAAAACATACATGGACACATAAGGAACCATTAACATGGTATTTTGTCTTAATTAGAAGTGATGTAGCCTTCATCACAGCTTCATTCAATTCAAGCCAAGCAGCAGCATGTTAAGCGTGAGCCCTGCCATCATGAATCAGTGCTTCATTATAAGCAGCCTGAATTATTCAACGGATTACAAATCTTTCAGTATAATTCCAATCACATATCATTTATTAGTGTGTTTTACACGTTAAGATGAAGTGACTGATGCCAAGGTTTTATGAATTCATTTATTACTTACATGCAAACCATCTGCTTAATGTTTATCATCACTGTATAAACCAATAAGAAGAGAAGAACAGTCTCACATCATCTGCATGGCATTACTGACATGTTAGCGTTAGCGTTGTGGTGATGATGATGTTGAACTGGAAATTGGTGTGATGTTTTTCACACACTTCCATGTGATGTTATTGCAGGATTTGGCAGTTCACCGGGCACCGTGTGTTTGTGCATCAGGAGAGAGTGAGTAATTATAGCTAATGAACTCCTCTGTCATCTCACAGGACCGATATAAAATTAGTGTGAGTTCAATTTTAATAATGCATGGGTTTAAGATGAAGAGGCGGAGTCGTATTCGGTGCGGAGGTCAGATATCATAAAGACCTGTGATAGAAATCTGATCACATGGCTGCCGGGAATGCAGAGTTATTCGTAAAGTGTAAACAGTTCGGCCTAATTTCGGAGCTATATTAGGTGGAGTGACTCGTTTCGGTTTGCAGGAGGCTTTTTATCGTGTTTATAAAGTAATTTTCCGGCGCAGATGGCAGTCGGACGGTGATTCAATATTAATGGGAGATTACGAGAGTCGGCTGTCGGTGATAGAGTGCAGAGTGCAACTCAGCTAATATCAGTTTAGCTCTGTACATCTGTGGTAGTTTATTGCAGCCAGAGATCATTACAGAGAGAGAGAGAGAGAGAGAGAGAGAGAGAGAGAGAGAGAGAGAGAGAGAGTGAGGGAGAGAGTGAGGGAGGGAGAGAGAGAGAGACAGCGAGAGGGAGAGATTCAGTCTTACCTGTGCTGCTGTGGAGGTTTGTGATTAGTGCAGATGGCCATTTGGAGGTCATGACTCACACACACTTTGTGAGGAGGACAGCGCACTTTCATACAAGGATCTTTAGTGATGTCCAAACCTGACAAAGAAAAACAGACAAATTATCAGAAATATTGCTGCACGTGTGATGACGGGTACTGCAGGAGTGCATCTCTACATCACTACATCAAGGTACACGGTGACACGGCGAGCAACTCTAATTAAATGGTAATTACCTTCGCATATAAACAAATCACAATCAGATTCACGTTGGAAGCCTAAACGCAAATATTATCAAATATTGTCGTCTGGGACTGATTTAAAAAAAAAAAAAAAAAAAAAAAAAGGAGCAGAATTTGTGACATGTGAATGCAGAATAGTGTTCTTAATGTTTGCTTGTTTTTATTATTTTATTTTATTTTATTTTTTTCTACTGATATATGTGACGCGCTCCACCGAATGTAGGCAGTGTCGCAACTAACACGGGAGCTTTTGAGACAAAACGCGGCTTATCCGGACTTCCGATCTTTCAAGTAAGCAAGTGAATGTTGAGTACTAAACGAGTATTCAAAGTGCACTTACTTACTTGACAGATTCGGTGGAGCGCGTCACTACCAACCCCGGCCTTCTCGATTATTTTCTGTGACGCCCCCCCTTGGACAAAAACATTTCACACCCCCGACCGCCCCTCACGAGCAACTATAAAATTGTTATTGTTACACCTCTGCATAACACTGTATTAACATAAAAAATAAAAAAGAGAGAAATATAGTCCAACTTAAAATAAAGAAAAACTTCATTATCATTGTTTTTTTAATCTGTAACAGAAAAGATTTAAAGTGCACCAATGTGTCTGAAATAATTTAAAAAATACATCATTATTTAAACTCATTCACCGTATTTATGTATTTATAGCTCCGTCTCTCTCCACCTTTCTCTTTGTTCTTAGAACTTTTTCTGTGCTGTTTCTGCACTTCATATGGTTTGCTCGTGCGAAAAGCTGCTACACCATAGCATGACAATGAGAGCGCCACTGCCAACTAGTGGAGTGGAGGTGCAATTACACTTAATTTTCATACACAATTCCAGAAAAGCCAGGGTCCCCAAGGTCAAACGCGCTCTCCCGGGCATCATACACCCCCCCCTTCCCCCGGCATGATATGAGCGCTACACTATTTGAGAAGCACTGCACCAACCTAACACTTGGGTATCACTGGTACATCATACATATTACACTGCAGGCATTTACATTACTTTGTCTCAAAATAAATGTATCTCGCCATGGTTAAATCACCTTTTCTGTAGTGAACGTAAATGTTCATGTCAATCTACGCAGCTTCACCACATAAAATGATCTTTATTATATGAACAAATGTCACAGAGCCCATTAAAATAAAATTCAGATTCTTGATTCACTGATTAATTGATTGAGTAATTTATCCATTTAGTATTTTCCAGTAATCTCTGTATGCTTGTCGGGGTAATCATGGCTCTGTGGTCAACCCTGAGAACACTGGGCACAGGGCAAGAATAAATGAGCCACTAGGGCATTGCAGGGCATCATTCATAAGTACTGTAATGGTTTACCCAAGTTGTTCTGCTGGAATATTGACCAAATTTGGTTTCCGTAGATTCTTGCATTGCTTCATTTATAGTCACAGTCATCCATTTTGCTCAAGGTCTGAGTGGATCTGGATACGAAGCATGAACACGTTTCAGAGCTGTGTTCACTCCTCAGTATGTTTTTATGATGAAAGGTTATATTGGTCTTGTGGCAAAACATCATCCCCATATCTGACCCATGTCTCCACTTCATTGTGGGCAGCTGATGCCTTAGAGGTGGAAAGAAATATGATTGCAATGCCCAGATAATATTCTAAAATGATATATTTTCCAGTGAGACATCCCCTGCAGAGTAATCAAATTATTCTACAATCAGAACCGCAAACAGTAAAATTAGCCCTGCAGGAATAAAACAACGAACATCTAAGAGATGCAATCCCTGACAAGACACGCGAGTCCCATTTTCTCAAGATTCAGTTTTACTGTTTATTTTACCTTAATTCAGATGCAATACAAGATAGAGAGAGAGAGAGAGAGAGAGAGAGAGAGAGAGAGAGAGAGAGAAAGTTAAAGTTAAATACAGTGAAAATATTGTGATCATTCTTTTTGCTGCACATTGAAGCCTCCATAAAAAGTGTCTGTGTGTGTGTGTGTGTGTGTGTGTATTTGAGAGAGAGAGAGAGAGAGAGAGAGAGAGAGAGAGAGAGAGAGAGAGAGATAGAGAGGCATGCTAAAGGAAAGTCTTTAAATGCTTGTAAAGAAAAACATGGGTTTTAGACAAATTTTTAACACACATACTCTCCATCTCTGATTTCAAGAAATAGTTTGTTCTGACAGTATACAGTACTGTCAGACATAGACCTGCCTTTCAAAGAGCAAGAAAAACCGTAAGAGAAAGACATGCAGAGAGAGAGAGAGAGAGAGAGAGAGAGAGAGAGAGAGACAGACAGAGAGAGAGACAGAGCGAGAGAGACAGAGAAAAAGAGCGAGAGAGAGAGATAGAGAGACACTGAGACAGATAGAGCGAGAGAGACAGAGAGAGAGCGAGAGAGAGCGCGAGAAAGAAACAGAGAGAGCGAGCGAGAACAAGAGAGAGAGAGAGAGAGAGAGAGAGAGAGAGAGAGAGAGAGAGAGAGAGAGAGAGCTGGTTGGAAAAGGTATGCTTAGTGCAGCATTGCAGAAGAAAAAGGAGACGCATCATTTCTTGAGAAATGCTGGCTTGTGCTTTTTTCACCCCCCCCCCCCCTGTAACTTCTTCTCTGCTTTCATTTGTTATTGTTGCAGAAGGTGCAGAGACTATGATTTACTGATCAAATACACTGGGATTTCAGTCTCATCCTGCTTTCTGACCTTCACTGAGGAGTTGGAGACTGTCTTGGCTTTTAATAAATTATACAATAATAAATATAAATCAGAGTCTGTGGTTGTGTAATGTTTAAAACAAGTAATGCAATCAACTCCAATGACCAAACAGAACCAATGTAAGCAGCAGTAATGAGGTCTGAAAACAATATAGCTCAGCCAATCATAGCGGTCGACGGTACTGGCGGTACTGCAGCGCACTATGTTGGCCCTATCGCACCACACATTTTATTTATCCATTCATCCAACAACTTGCTGGACTACTTAAGCCTACTAGGGTCATGGGGAGGCTGGAGCCTATCTCAGCAATGCTCTGGGCAAACGTGGGGTATGCCTTGAACAGCTCAATAGTCCATCGCAGGGATAGAATCATTTTGATTATTCTTTGTAAAGTCCTGTGCCTGTGAAAGTCCAAATTCACTGACCCATATTTTATTCATTCGTTAATTCATTCATTTTCTCAGCTGCTAATTATGTTTAGAAAAATTAATTAGCATCTAATTCACTACAGCCCATCTCAGCCGACTCTGGGGTACACCCTGGACAGCCCACACAACCATTCACACACTGGGGTGATTTTGAACATCCAATTAACAAACAAGAGGAGAACATGCAAACTCCACACAGAAATGTCTGAGCTGGGGATCGAACCCAAGCCTTCTTGCTGTGAAGTAGACGCGCTAACCACTACACCACCATGCCATCCTCCAGATTTCATTAAAAAAAAAAAGTCCTCAGTGGGAGTTGAAAACTTCAAATACAAAAACACCTTCTGCTTTACTACCTGTTGTGGCGCCTCCAGGCAACGCTCTCTTTGTGTGAGCGCACACACACACGTGGAGCAGTGGGCTGCCTCATATTGAGAATGAGCAGTTAAGGGTTAAGAGCCTTGCTCAAGGGCACTTCAGCCATGAACGTGGAGGAAGGAAAGGTGTAGCTCACTCCCTCCCACCGCCGGACAATTTTCCTGTTGGTTCCTGAAATCGAACCAGCGATGATGTCCTAAACTAACTTCTCACACCATTACATAACAGCTTCCCCCGACTTTACTGGCAATATCTTGAATTTCTAATCTTTTTAATATTTTGAATTAGGATCTCTTTGCTGAAAAGGAAACTAACTGCTCTGAGCATTTATCTCAAGCGCGCGCACACACACACACACACACACACACACACACAAACAAACACACAAACACACACACACACGCAGACACACAAACACACAAACAAACACACAAACAAACACACACACACGCAGACACACACATACATACACACACACATATACACACACACAACACACACACACACACACACACACAAACACACAAAGACAAAAACACACAGACACACACAGACACACAAAGAAACAAACACACACACACACACACACACACACACACACACACACACACACACACACAGACACACACAGAGACACAAACACACACACACACACACACCCACACACATACACAGAAACACATACTCACACACGTCAGTTCCATCAGCAAGAATAAAGTTGTATAATATTTAGTAACCAGAAACAGCTTTGTGTATATCCTGACTGGAAGACCACAGTATGTGTGCACTGCATGTCAGATATGGTGGTCAGCAACACCGGCGCACCACAAGGAACCGTCCCTTCCCCTTCAAACTCTACACAACTGACTTCAGACACTGCACAGAAATCTGCCATCTTCAGAAGTCTTTTGATGACTCTGCTGTTTTCGGGTAGATCAGTGGAGGACAGGAGACGGAATATCGGGCTGTGGCAGATTCTGTTGCCACGTGAGAAGAATCATCTGCAGCTGAATGTGACAAAGACCAAGGAACTGATTGTAGATTTTAGGAGATCCAAAACAAACACCATTGACCCCTGTTTCCATTCAGGGTGACAATGTGGAAATGGTGGAGGATCACTGAAACCTTGGAGACAATTTACTGACAATAAACTGGACTGTGATAAGAACACTACCACACTCAACGAGAAAGGCCAGCACCTTCTCCATTTTTTTTTTTTTTTGAGAAGATTAAGGCCGTTAAACATCTGTTGAACACTACTCAGGATGTTCTATGAGTCTGTTGTGGCCAGCGCTATCCTGTATGCTGGGACAGCACACTGAGGGTTGCAGATGTAAACCGACCCAAAAAACTGATCCGCAAGATCACTATTGTTGTAGGGAAGGAGCTGGATTCTGTCGGTCGTGTTGGAGAGGCGAATGCAGTCCAAAATAAAGACAATATTAACGATACCCCCCACCCATTACACAACCTGCTAATCAGTCACAGGAGCCGTTCAGTGAGAGACTGATACCACTGAAATGCACCACCGGACAACACAGGGAACCATTCCTACCTGTGAACAGTAAACTGTACAACTCGTCCACATAGCAACAGCATCACCTGTAATGCATTTACATTCTCCTGTTTATCGTATTAATACTGAACATATCCCTCACTGACACCATTCATTCTGTATTTGTTTATAGAGATATTATTAACTTCTTATTTTAGATACATTTATATATATGTTGACTTTGCATGAGCGCAGTGATGGCCCAGTAGAAAGTAACTGGCTATCCGATCCCAAGGTTTGTGGTTCAACTGTCCAACGGTTGTCAGTACTGCTTCCCCAGTGCACCTAACTGGGTTATCAAAGGCCGGCCGTGTCTCTCACTGTCTGTAGTGAGAGGTTTATGTAAAAGAATCATCGCTGACTTCCGTAAAGAGTAGCTACGTAGCCGTTAGCGTGTTTCTGCCCTGCGATGATTTGGTGAGCTGTCCAGGGTGTATTCTGCCCTTGCCTAAAGTTGGCTGAGATGAGTGCCAGCCTCCCTGTGACCCCTAATTAGGATTAAGTGGTTCAGAAAATGAATGAATTGAATTTGTCCAAGATCCCCCCGTGATAGCCGAATTCCGCAAAGTAGGATCGAACCCCCCCCTCCCTGACTGATGTATATCTTCTTCTTTTCTTTCGGCTTTTTCCCCGTTCTTGAGAGTCGCCACAGCAAATCATCTGATTCGCACATTTGATTCGGTATGGGTTTTATATGGGGATGCCCTTCCTGTCACAACCCTTTTAACAAGGGGCAGAAACACGCTGACGACTTTGCAGCCTACTCTTTGTACGAAAGTAAGCAATGGTTCTTTTACATGCCTCTCACCATCGACAGTGAGAGACATAGCCCGCCTTTGATAACCCAGTTAGATGCACTGGGGGGGGGGGGGGGGGGCGGCGGCAGCGAGAACCCTGTGGGGACTCGAACCCCCAACCTTAGGATCAGCGATCCTGCACCCTATCCACTAGACCACCACTGCCCCTCATGTATATGTGTATATTATATCAATAAATACATATTCAACGTTATAAATACTTTAATAACAATTAAACATTCAAAAAGAATGCATAAGACATAAATAAAATATAAATACACACACATACAGATGCGCACCTCACATAAAAATGTAAGTAGTTCTGATGGGGGGGTTTGGGTTGTTTTTATTTTTGTGTGTTTGTGGGTTTTTGGCCTTATTTTGCAGCATATTCATTAACCTTATTAAAAGTATTAAAAGTCCCATCTACTCTGCACTCAGATACATTACACTTTAATATAGGCCAGTCTATAAAGTCGTTCCCTTCTTTTCTTTTATTGTTTATTAATTTATACTATTTATGTATCTATTTATTTATTTACTTATATAATATATATGTATGTATGTGTGTATGTTTGTATATGTATCTATTTTTGCACCCCCTACTGATGGTACCTCAAGAGCCTGTAACAGTGAATTTCTCCATTGTAAGATTAATAAAGCTGTATCTGTATCTGTATCTGTAACCTTTTACACTATTCTTCCTTAATGTCCTTTTTTTTTAATTTACATGAATATTTAAAAAAAAAAAAAAAACGCAATGCACTGAATCCGCATGAATTGAAGTGTGAAGTAGCAAAGGATCCCTGTATATAAATATTTGTAATTTTTCTGTATTCGACTTTTTTTATGTCATTCTTACTTTGTATAGAGCAGCTATGTGCACACAATTTCCTCCGGGATCAATAACGTATTCTGATCCTCATTCTGCTTCTTAAAAAAAAAAAATCACGCCTTTATTATACTTATTGTTGTGTCAATAAGACAAGACAGCTTGCCTAAAGAACAAAATCCCAGCGGTGAAGAATCTGCCTAACCACTCGCCCATGTAATTGTGTCTCAATCATACTCCATCTGGATAAGGATTTTTAGTTCTTGGGAGAATGCCAAAACTCGAGATGGCATGGACACTAACTAGGAGAGTGTCAAAAAAATTATCAATGTTAAACCTCAGCTTTTTATTAAACAGTGACAATTATTGCCATGATTTAACCCATTTTATAGCACCCGCTGTCTCTGAAGCAGATGGAAAACTTAAGGATCACGATGCTCTATGTGCAAGTCAGGATCATCCATGACAAAGAACCCATGTCTCTGATTTCATTATATGAGTAGAGACCAGCAGGAGCTTCTACTATCATTCTAAACACAGAACCCACAGGGTTTGTTGTGGATGCAGTTCATGAATAAACAAATTTATATAAAATTATTTTAGAATTTCATTTCTCCAAGAACAAGGCTAGTACTCTAGAGGATTAGCATCCCAACCTCGCTCTTCAGTTCAACAGAGAGCTTGATGCTTTAGGGGAGTGAGAGAAATGTTATTACCTCTCTGATGTAATAATATAAAACAACACAACTCGCAATATGCACTATATATATATATATATATATATATATATATATACACACACACATGCATGCATACATATAGGGATCCCTCGCTACTTTGCGCTTTAATTCAAGCAGTTTCAGTGCATCACGTTTTTTTTTTTAATGTTAATACAAACCCCCCCATCAAAACTACTTACATTTTTATGTGAGGTGCACATCTGTATGTGTGTGTATATTTATATTTTCTTTACATATTATGCATTCTTTTTGAAGGTTTAATGGTTATTATAAGCATTTATTGCATTGAATATGTATTTATTGATATTATATACACATATATGTATACGTCAGTTGGGGGGGGTTGATCCTACTTTGCGGAATTCGATGTCATGGGGGAATCTCAGTCTCAATCAATCACGGAAAGTGAGGGGTCCCTGTATGTGTGTGTGTGTGTGTATATATATATATATATATATATATATATATATATATATATATATATATATATATATATATATATATATATATACATACATACATACAAAAATATATATATATATACATATACATTATGCATATACATATATGTATATATATATATATATATATATATATATATATATATATATATATATATATATACTTTTTTCTTCTTCTTCCTCTCCATGCTTTATCCCAATTATATGACTGCTCTCCTTAGAAAGCTTATCTCAGCCAACTCTGGCTGAAGGAGAGTTATATCCTGAACAATTCGCCAGACCATCTCAACACGAAAACCATTCCATACCACACTCACATTTACACCTGGTTGAATTTGAAATATCCAGTTTCATGTGCCTGTCTATAGACAGTGGGAGGAAACCGGAGGACCCGGAGTAAACCCTGAATAGAATGAATAGAACATGCAAATTGCACACAAAAACACCCTTGTTGGGCATGGGGTTCAAACCCAGAACCTTCTTGCTGCAAGAAAAAATTGATTGCAACTGTGCTGCTCTTTTGAGGGGGCAGGTTTTGCAATTGTTGATATTTCTGGTATATTTAGGAGTCCACCTCCAGAGCCCTTGAAAAGAAAGTTCAGTCATACAGCAATTTTGCAAGGACCAAAGACATAAATTCATTTTCTGACACCTTTACAGCACCTTAAGTATGACTAACTTGCCACTTTTATAAGCTTTCATCAAAATGCAACCTGTAGACAATTAACTTATAATAACTTATAATAACATGCTGTTTCTCTTACTCACACTCACATATTTGCCAACCTGCCTGATTCTGTTAGGATCACAGGAAGAATAAAGCCTACACAGTCAACATTGGGAAAAATCAGGGTGCACCCTAAACAGTGCACCAGACCATTGCATTGTTTCATTAAACAAAATTCTTTGTCCATTACATTTCAAGTTCTAAGGAATGAATAATGAGATTGCCTAGTATAGCATATTTCAGTATGCCACACTATTCCTGATTCAAATTCAACATTTGAGGAGCCTTTTAAGACATTTGTGATAAGCCTAATCTTTGGCTACCACCTACAGTATTTTCCGGACTATAAGTTGCATTTTTTCATACTTTAGCTGAAGGTGCGACTTATACTACAGAGCAATTTATATGTAAAATTATGAGAATAATCACACTGATAAGACATGTTTCTTTTCACACTCAAAACCACGAGGGCACTCTAGGGTTGGGTACCAGTACCTGCTCATTCACCACTGAAGAAATGTCCCCAAAAAGAAAATCCTATTTGGCGGATTACAAGCTGCAAGCAGTGAAATATGCAGAAGAAAATGGTAATCTAGAAGCAGAAAGAAAGTTTGGCGTGAACGAGAAACTTGTGAGGGACCGGAGAAAAGCGGATATTATTATTACTGCAATGAAGAAAACAAACAAAGCTAATCGCGGACTAAAAGCTAGATGGCCACAGCTAGAGAAATGAGTTTGCACATGGATGCTTGAACAATGTGATGCAGGGAGAGACTTGTCAACAGTGTAGCTGTGTCTCCACGTCCAGGTGGTTGTCAAGGAGATGAATAGAAATGACTTTGCATGAGGACTTTCTTGGTGTTACCGCTTCATGCAACGCAACCCCCTCTCTCTATCAGAGCGAGGACCACAACGTTACAAAAACTGCCAGCAGATTTCCAAGCCAAGGTAGACAGTTTCCATGAGTTTGCGACTTATAGTCCAGTGCGACTTATACATGTTTTTTCTTCTTCTTCTTCTTTATTATATGCATTTTTTTTTTTTTTTGGCCAATGCGACTTGTACTCCGGAGCGATGTATAGTCCCGAAAATACTGCAAATTCAGGATATTTCTTCACTTGCTGTTGCAGAGGGTAAGGATATCAGTTTCATAGCCAAATCTGAGATGAATATTTAGTATCACAAAAATCTTTGTACTAAAAAGTATCAGCCCATTTGGCTAGAATAACTGGGCATCACAATATGGCCTTTTCAAGATTGTCCATGGGGTCAAGCAGATGATTTCTGAAATAATTTCCATTTGCTTCAAAGGAATTTTCTTTGATTTTGTTATCCTTCTGAAATTCCTATTTCCTGCATGTTGATACAAGGGAAGCTGACAGAGTATCTGACTAATGAATAGTAACGTGTACTGAAATGCTGTTGGTTTACATGCTCATTTATTGCACATGCATTGCCTATTTTTTTTTTATTTTATTTTCTGTGTGTCACTGCTGTTTGCAAAATCTCTGCAATCATGTTCAGGGCCAAGCTCTGCTCACTTATATGGGTAAAAACATGGCCTCCAAGAGACACATAGCCCCAATGACCCCCCCAAGGCCTCTCTGAAATGTTCTTCTTCGCTTAGTCACCACGACTACATGCAACTCAATGTTTGAAGAGCTTGTGGCACCAGTCCAATTATGAAGTTTTCAACCAATACTTCTCTTTCACTGTCTTAATTCTGATCTCTTTCTTTTAACCTTTATAACTTTCCTGCTCTCTCTCTCTCTCTCTCTCTCTCTCTCTCTCTCTCTCTATTAACTTGATGCCAAACCTGCTGTTGTTCTGGAGTGCAGCCATGCCAGCTGGTCAGTAATTCTGCTTTGCCAGTCACTGATCTTACATTCTGTCACAATCTCGATGTCTCTGCTTCGTGTCATTGCTCCCTAGGCAGAATCACCATGTGCCCTTTGCTTTTTGATTTAGTTCCTGTATTGGACAGTGGGGCCATTGGTGTAGTGGTTAGGGTGCTGAGCTAATGATCCGGAGGTTGTGTGTTCAAATCCCAGTTAGACCCCCACTGCTGAGACCCCTGGCCAAGGTCTTAACCACAAGTGTGCCTCTGTTCACCCAGCAGTATAAATGGATACTGGTAAAAATATACTGGGAAGATAACCTGTGGTGGATTAGCGTCCCATCCAGGAGGAGTTGTACTCTTGGTAGCTTCCCGCTAATGAAACCGGGGATAAGCACTCTCCTGATGAGCCACTAGGCTCGGGTGTAAAAAACCACATTACTTTACCTGTATTGGACCAGCATCTGGCCCCAGTTAGTCACTTATTCATTTTATGGATGTTTTTTTTTTTTTTTTTTTTTCTTTACGTGTGTTGCCCCCAATTAACTTGTGCATTTGTACAGTTTTGTGTGTTGTTGTCTCTTTGCAAAACCTTTGTGGCGTATATAAGGTGTTAGCCATTTATGATTACCAAACAGCACTGTAAGGTAAGAAGGAGGTTCTACAATGCACTTTTCGCAGCCAAAAAGATACATTTGTTAATGACATGGGTTTTTTTTTTCGAACCAAGTATGAGTTGTATGATTCAAGAAGGTTGATTAGAAGCCTAAAATCAGTCAATTTTACGGTCCAAGCAATAAATTGTACCAAGCTGTCGGAACGCCGAGTTCTATGAGATACAGTAAAGAATCACTGCTTTAGAAATAGTCACATTTTCTGATTAGTTCAACATACAAACAGCTTTTTCTAAAGCATTCCACTGCTTCAAAGGGTAACTTAAAGTAAATAATTAAATACTGCATCACAAAGGCTACACAAATGTTGCTTGTACGTCGTGGTTGCAAGAAAAAAAAAACTGATTCTTCATTAAGCTTCCCCAAAACATAAAGATTCTGATGGCAAAAAAATGTGTTCTGGTTAAATGAGACCAAATTTTGAAGTATTTGGTCTCAATGCCAAACAGTTTCTATGAAAAAAAAAAAAAAAAAAATCCAATAAAGCTTACCATTTAAAGGTAAGGATAGGAAGCTGCGTTTCTTTGCAGCATGAACTGGGGAACCTGTCAAGTTTGAGGGAAAAATGAATGTTACCTTCTGCCAGAAGGTTATAAAAGGGTTGAAGGTTCACCTTCAAAATTGATAGTGACCAGAAGCTGATAGCTGATAGTGAAAGAAGAATAAAAGTGAATGTCCTTGCATGGACACCAGATTTAATCCCTATTGAAATCTGTGAAATGACCTGAAGATTGCAGTCCACCAATGGCTTCCATCCAGTTTGAATGGTTCTGTAAATAGAGTGACAAAATGTTATTTTGAAGGTGGATCATTCTTGGACCTACAGCAACACTGAAATGTTAGTGCGTGTGTGTGTGTGTGTGTGTGTGTGTGTGTGTGTGTGTGTGTGTCCTTTGCATTTTTTTTCACCCGAGCCTAGTGGTTCATCAGGCCGGTGCTTATCCCCAGTTTCCATAGCGTGAAGGAACAAGGAGTTCAACTCCTCCTGGATGGGACGCTAGTCCATCTCAGGTTATTTTCCCAGTATATTTTTACTGGTAGCTATTTATACTGCTGGGTGAACAGAGGCACATTTGTGGTCGAGACCTCGCCCAGGGGTCTTAGCACAGTGGGGATCTAACTGAGATTTGAACCCACAACCTCCCAATCATGAGCGCAGCACCCTAACCACTGGCTTCACTGTCCAAAACAGGATGTTTACAGCAGTATTGTGTGATATGATCCTTGTGCAGCATGAATGTAAGAAAGTAAATATAAGCTAAGGTGTGTGTGTGTGTGTGTGTGTGTGTGTGTGTGTGTGTGTGTGTGTGTGTGTGTATGTGTGTGCGCGCGCGTGTGCACGCAACCAAATTGTAGTCAGAGATCATCATGTACTGTTTATGAATAAATAATGCTTACCAACATATTCTTCTGTATAATGATAATATTTTATATACAGTACATTCATCATGACAACTTAATTGGGAACTAAATGAATGTTGTTAATTGGATATTTTATGGATATTATGAGTGAGCCAATGTTATGTGACCCGTGACAGTCAGTATGCCAGTGTTACATGTGTGTTGACAAACAAAAGGTTCAAGTCAACAACCATATCAATGTTTTTGATCACATAAAATATAATTAATGGGAATAAAATGCACTATTTTTCGATGGCACCATACTGGTGCTTATTATAAAAAATTCCAACGCAAAAATCTCAACTGTGGTTTTGCAGGCTGTAATAAATTCAAGACTTTAACAAAGACATAAACCTGCAGGGAAAACACCCATGCCACTGAAGTTAACTCTCACAAACATCACCCTGAATACTTCAGAAAAACATGTTCAGTTTGAAGAGGAAATCACTGTTCTCGGTAAAAAGCAAAGGTGTGTGTGTGTGTGTGTGTGTGTGTGTGTGTGTGTGTGTGTGTGTGTGTGTGTGTGTGTGTGTGTGTGTGTGTTCGTTCATATATTCGGGGTTCTACAAAATGCCAAATCATTTCATGTTCTTCAGAAGAAATTAGTATTAAATGAAAAAGCAGTCACTTGATCACTTGAAACAATAGGAGAAGATTTTCACACAAATTAGCCAGGTATTTTTTTTTTTCTTTTTGACTTGGCCCTCACGACAAAAAAAAAAAAAAAAAAAAAAAAAAAAAAAACATTTGCTTTAAAGACCAATCAAAATATTGAAAGTTCATTAATGTCCATGTATGACTTTCCAGCTTCTTGCCTTTATGAGTAGCATCGAGCTGACAGAATATGCCATGAATCCTTCATTCATTTTCTGAACAATTAATTCTAATTAGGGTCACGGGGAGGCTGGTGCCCATCTCAGCTGACTCTGAGTGAGGGCAGAGTACACCCTAGATGCCAGGCTATTGCAGGGCAGAAAGACACTGCGGCTATGCAGCTACTTTTGACCGAAATCAGTAATAGTTCTTTTACATGCCTCTCACCATAGACAGTGAGCGACATGGCCGGCCCATAATAACCATGATAACCCAGGTAGCTGCACTGGAAGGAGAGCAGTGACAACCCACGACAGTGGGGCTTGAACCCCCAACCTTCAACCTTGGGATTGGTAATCCAGATCCTTACCACCAGGTCACCACTGCCCTCGATATGCCATGATACTGTTGAGAATTTCAATAAAATAATGAACTATAATGAAAATTTCTCTCTACCTATCCTTCCCTTTTCCTTTCCACCTTCTTCCACTTTGTTCTCCATATATATTTATAGAACTGATGTAATGAATCAGTGTTTTGTTTTGATTTTTAATAAAAATTAGAAGTAATTTATTACAGAGGAAAAGGAAAAGAGTCCCTCCAATTTGTCACTATGGAAACATAAAAGACAAAACAAGTAGAGAGAACGGGGGAAATACAGAGAAAAAGAGAGAGAGAGAGAGAGAGAGAGAGAGAGAGAGAGAGAGAGAGAGAGAGAGAGAGAGAGAGAGAGAGAGAGATGACAGACAGAAGAAGAAAATGCCCAATTGTTCAGAGGACACCCTGGACAGTTCACCAGCAATGCAGCCTACACTTGACAAGAGTCAGCGATGGACCTCTCACCACTGAGAGTGAGAGACATTGCTGGCCTTTGATAACCCAGTTAGGTGCACTGGTGGGACAGCAACGGCAACTTTGAGATCAATAATCCAGCACCTTAACACCGAGCCACTACTGCCCCGTACCCAAGTATTTTAAATAAATAAACTGAAATACATCATAATGTAATACAATATAAATAAATTATCTGGATCGACCCAATACTACAGATATAAATATATACAGTGATCCCTCGCTACTTCACTCTTTAATTCATGCAGCTTCAGTGCATGTTCTTTTTTTTTTTTTTTTTTCAATATTCATTGAATTAATAAATAAGAAAATTAAGAAAGAATAGGGGGGAAATTTTAAGGAAATGCGGCAAAACAAGTCCAATTATGCAAAAAAAAAAAAAAAAAACCCAAACAAACAAAAATAAAAACAACCCAAAACCCCCCATCATAACTACATACATTTTTATGTGAGGTGCTCATCTGAGTGTGTGCATGTGCATCTGTATGTATGTGTGTGTGTGTGTGTGTGTGTATTTATATTTTATTGACATCTTATGCACTATTTTTGAATGTTTAATTGTTATTATAAGCATTTATAGCATTGAATATGCATTTATCTATATTATATACACATTGCTTGACAGAAGCCTGACGGGCAGTGATGGTCTAGTCTAGTGGATAGGGTGCAGGATCGCTGATCCTAAGGTCGGGGGGTTCGAGTCATAACAGGGTTGTCAATGTGCCTCCAGTGCAGCTAACTGGGTTATCAAAGGCGGGCTATGTCTCTCGCTGTCTATGGTGAGAGGCATGTAAAAGAACCATTGCTGACTTTCATAAAGAGTAGCTGCAAAGCCGTCAGGATGTTTCTGTCCCTTGCTAAAAGGGTTGTGACAGGAAGGGCATCCGACGTAAAAATCCATGCCAAATCAAATGTGCGAATTAGATGATCCGCTGAGGCGACTCTCGAGAATGGGGAA
This sequence comes from Plotosus lineatus, assembly GCA_024760905.1. Taxonomy (NCBI): domain Eukaryota; kingdom Metazoa; phylum Chordata; class Actinopteri; order Siluriformes; family Plotosidae; genus Plotosus; species Plotosus lineatus. The sequence continues at coordinate 33,215,912 of CM045742.1, read as the reverse complement.
AAACCCAAAAAGGAAAGAATAAGAAGGGAAACGTCAGTCCGGGGGGGGTTGATCCTACTTTGCTGAATTCTGCAGTCACGGGGGGATCTTGGTCCCAATTAATCGCAGAAGTGAGGGATCCTTGTGTGTGTGTGTGTGTGAGTGTGTGTGTGTGTGTGTGTGTGTGTGCACGCATCTCCAGTGTTTTCCAGTATCTGATGAGACTTACTATGTACTCATAAAATAATAAATAAATAAATAAATTCTAAAAAGCAGAGATCAAAAGAAATGGAGAGTATTACTCCTTGGCTCTCAGAAATTCTGGTGCTCATTTGGATCTAGAGCTATATCCATTTTTTGAGAGCTGTGTGTGTGATTTAATGTGCATAATCAGCAAATGCTCCACTGGAAGTGTTAATATGTCTTTAGGAACTAGGTAAATTGTCACACACTAACTTCCCCTGTGGAATTACCACCATTCCTTCAGTTCTACTGATGTGTGGCTTCTAATATCCGCCTGCAGAGACTAAAATTAAAACTTTGCTATATATTTCTCAGCACTTACAGGGATATTGGACCCAGAAATGACTATATCAATGCACTATGGAATGCTGGACTATTGTTCTCATTTTTTGTTAGAATATATCTCTGACCTAATACGTACATGTTTATTGAACCATGAAGCAAGTAGTTCTCCTTATCCTGTTGTACCCCGATGTCCTAAGTTTTGTGTAAAACATCAGCCAGACCTAACTGGATGTTCAAGGCTGTCCCCTTCTATCTTGACCTACTTACGTACGAATGCAAACAGTGACGCAAGTAACATGATATGGTGCTGTCCACACACACATACATCCACACACACACATACACACACACATACATCCACACACACACATACACATACACACACACATACATCCACACACACACATACACATACACACATACACATACACACACACACATACACATATACACACACACATACACATACACACACACACATACACATACACACACACATACACATACACACACACATACACACACATATATATACACACACACACATACACATACACACACACACACATACACATACACACACACATACACACACACACACCCCCACCCTATGCTATGACGAATGTACTTTGACCAAGGACATATGACTCTGTTACTATCTGCTTGCAAACACAAAGAAACTGCATAAAAAGCTTGTGCTCAGAAACATACTCTGAGCAGTAGATGAATAAACCAGATTGATTTTACTCGTGTGGTTTGTTGTCTTCTGTTCCCGGAGTACTCTAAGACGTTGAGATACAGGAATCCAGATCGTGCAGGTTTACATGAGAGCTTCTACAGAGAGAGTTCTTACATTTTTATTACCGTATTTGATGTGATAAGCGCCCAGGGTGCTTTAAAAATTGGAGTGGGTGGGCACTTATTAAAATGTTTACCAGCAGAGAGGAACGGTAAGTGTTTATTACCATCAAGGTGAAAAACATGAATAATAACAGAATAATAAAAGAGTTTTACTGGTATTTGTGTAATTCGTTTTGTGGTATCAACCAAACTACTTACATAAAAACTGAAAATAAACAGAAAACAGCATAATTAAAAAAAGACCCCTTACTTTTCCCTCCAGGTGCTGTTCCTTTAAACATTTTCCTAGAGGAAAAATCAACGAGCCAATCAACACGAATGTCAACTTTAGCACATTGCACGTTGAACCAATCAACACGAACATAAATTTAAAGACATTCCTGGCCATGTGCTTTTGTTTATGAAGTTAGTAGGCAGGAGAATTGGGTGAAAAATATTCATCATCACTTTCTGATAGGTCCATATCTGGCTCATCGCTCCATTCATTGAGAGCATCCCATAGTTTTGCTGTAGCAGTTTCTAATGGTTCATCGGTTGTTGGATATTTACCAAGAGAACACAGCAAAATATTTTCCTGTTTTTTAAAGTACAGCAGAACAATCAAATGTGTTGTTACTGATGAACAGTATAGACATTCCCCAGTAGCAGGGGGGTCTTGAAATACCATGTAAACTCACTTTTACAGGCAGCGAACGCTTCATTTTTATGGTTACAGAGACTGATGGAATAAAATTGGTCAGTTTGATCTACCATTTTGTGACCAGTACACATGGGCAGTTATTAGACGTAAGATCAAAAACATTGGAGGGGGTATTGGAGCAGGGCATGTATTTCGTCGCATACAATATTCACTATAATGCCACACAGGTGCTCACTGAATGAATTCTATTACATCTGTCCCACCAAATACAAAGAGAACTCAGAAATAATACTAAAATAATCCCAACACGAAGACCCATAACCTGAATTGGTAAGACTAGTAACCCATGAGCTTGTTTTTTTTCTTCTTTTTTTGTGCACAAGTGTTTGTACTGGCATGGTGGCGCCTCCACCTCATGGCAATAAGGTCCTCGATCCCATTGCTCGACTGAAGTATTTCTCTGTGGAGTTTATATATTCTCGCTGGGCTTGTATGGGTTTTCTCTGGGTACTTCAGTTTTCTCCTTAAGTCCAAAGACATGCACATTAGGCAACTGGCTGGTCCAAAATGACAAAAACGAAGTGTGAGGGAGACTTGCAGTGGTCTGACAAGCTGTCCAGAGTGTACATGACCTTAGCTCAGCATAGGCTGAGATAGGTACCAGCTTCCCCATGTCTCCAGTAGAATTAAGCAGTTTGGTCACTCATTACCTTTTTTTTAAAAGGAGTTTAATTAGATCAGCAATCTATCAATAGGTACAGCAATTGAGAGTTCAATTTTTAGATGTGTGCTGTTGGTGAAAAGACAGGAGGCGGAGCTAGAGGGAGCAGAGATGAAAATGTTGAGGTTCTCTTTGGGAGTAACGAGGATGGATAGGATCAGGAATGAGAACATCAGAGGGACAGCACATGTAAGAGGTTTTGGAGACAAAGTCAGAGAGGCTAGATTGAGATGGTTTGGACATGTGCAGAGGAGGGATAGTGAATATATTGGTAGTAGGATGCTGAGGTTGGAACTACCAGGCAGATGGCCGAGAGGAAGACCAAAGAGAAGATTTATGGATGTGGTGAAGGAGGACATGAAGGTCGTTGGAGTAAGAGTAGAAGATGCAGAGAATAGGGTGAGATGGAGGGGGATGGTTTGCTGTGGCGACCACTGAAAGGGAGAAGCAAAAAAGGAAAAGAAGAAGATATACACATATACACGTACATATACGTCAGTCGGGGGGGGTGTCAATCATACTTCGCAGAAATTCGGCGTTTGCGGGGGGTCTCGGTCCCCATTAACCACAGAAAGTGAGGGATCACTGTACGGTAAAGTCTGTTGGGTTTATTGTTGGGTTTATAGTTAATTGGGGGCAACACATGTAAAAAAAAAAACATCAATAAAATGAATAAATGACTAACTGGGGCTAGATGCCGGTCCAATACAGGTAAAGTAATGTGGCTTTTTACACCTGAGCCTAGTGGCTCATCAGGCCGGTGCTTATTCCCGGTTTCTGTAGCGTGACGCGACCAGGAGTTCAACTCCCCCTGGATGGGACGCTAGTCCATCGCAGGTTACCTTCCCAGTATATTTTTACTGGTACCCATTTCTACTGCTGGATGAACAGAGGCACACTTGTGGTTGAGACCTTGCCCAGGGGTCTTAGCACAGTGAGGGTCTAACTGGGATTCGAACACACAACCTCCTGATCATGAGTGTACACAGTAAAATAACTAAAAAAGATCATTGAGTGTTGATTATTCACCAAACACTACAAATATAAGAAAATTATAATCATTAAAAGTATGTATCTTTGAGAGAGAGAGAGAGAGAGAGAGAGAGAGAGAGAGAGAGAGAGAGAGAGAGAGAGAGAGAGAGAGAGCTGCAGAGTATTTTATTCATATTTTATGTTATAGACCAACCCAAAGTGGGACATACTTGTAAATTGGAAAGGAAATTATAAATTGTTATCAAAGCTTTATACAAATAAAATTCTAAAAATTTTGCGTGCATTTCTATTCAGCTCCCTTTAATCTGATTCTCCTAAATAAAATCCAGCCCAGATAGCCTTCAGATGTCTCCTAATTAGTAAACAGCGTCCACCTGTGTGTATCTCAGTATAAACTGAGCTGTTTTGTGAAGGCCTCAGAGGTTTGTTCGAGGGTATTAATAAACAAACAGCATCATGAAGCTCAAGAAACACTCTTGCCAGTTCAAGTATAAAGTAATGGAAAAGTTCAAAGCAGGGTTGGGTTATTAAAACATATCTCAAACTTTGATACTCTCAAAGAGAGTTCAATCCATGGTCCGAAAATGGAAGGAGTAACGTACAATTGCAAATGTACTCCGACATTGTTGTTCACCTAAACTGACAGCCTGGGCAAGGAGAGCGCTGATCAGAGAAGTAGAAATGAGGCCCATGGTATATCTGAAGAGGCTGCAGAGATCCACGGCTCAGAGGGGATTCTATCCACAGGACAGCTATTAGTCATGCACTACACAAATCTAGCCTTTATGGAAATGTGTCAAGAAGAAAGCCATTGTTCAAAGAAATACATAAAAGTTCTGTTTGCAATTTGCCACAAGTCATGTGATGGATACAGCAAACGTGTACAATGTGTTCTGGTCAAATGTGGTCAAAATTGACCTTTTTGGCCTAAATGCAGAACAATGTATGGAAGAAAAATACAGTAACATCATCCCCACAGTTAAGCATGGTGGTCACATCATCACATTGTGGGGATGCTGGTCAGAGCTGATGGATAGATGGATGGAGCCAATACGGTGCATTCTTGGAAGAAAACCCGTTGGAGTCTGCAAAAGTCTTGACAGTAGGGCGGAGGTACGCCTTCCAGCATGAAAGCAACCCTAAACTATTTACAGAAGCTAAAATGGAACGATTTAGTTCGAAGCATCGTCATGTGTTAGAATGGCCCAGTCAAAGTCTTGCCCTAAATTCAAATAAGAGTCTGTGGGAAGACTTGAAAATGGCTGTTCTGATGCTCTCCATCCAATCGGAGCAAGCTTGGGCCATTTTGCAAAGAAAGAAAGGGCAAAAATTTAAGTCACATGTTTAAAGCTGGTTGAGAAGAACTACAAAATAATTGCGGCTGTAATTGTAGCAAAAGGGGCGTGTATAAAGTATTGCTCTGGCAGGAAGGGGGTCGCTGAGTTTTTGCAAGGAATACAAAACACCCCACAATTTTCTGACTTTTTTTTGCTAAGAAAAGAGAGAGAACCACGTATAAGTTTCCTTCAACTTCACAATTATGCATTACTTTGTGTTGGACTGTTATATAAATTGCAATAAAATACATTAATGTTTGTGGACGTAACATGTCAAAATGCGGAAAGGTTCAAAGGGTATGAAGACTTTTGGAAGCCACTGTAAGTCGTCTGGGATATCTCGCAAATACAGCGATCATTAATTTTTGTGTATTGCACTGATTTAAATTTGTTGTTGAAAAATTTTATAAACGGCTTGCTGTAATTGGTAATATTACACTAAATTAAAATACATATTAAATTGTGATAATGTCAATATGGTGACTGATGTGAGAGTGTTGGTTCCATACACAGCATGGAAATTCATGTCCATGAACACGGCCCCTCTTACAGTTTAAATTTTCATTCCAGGCATACAAAATAAACATGAAATACAGTGTGAGCTTTCTTAAAGCATTTGCTTACTCCTGTACATAAGTGTCAACAAACCCTGCATGGGGCATGATGATGGTAGTAAACATCGCCATCTTGAGGCAACAAGACCACAGAACACTTGATCTTGGATTTTTTTTTTTTTTTTCTTTCTACATTCTATGACGTCAATAACTCCCGGATTTTCATGATCCTTGGGAAGGGCCAGAACTGAACCATCGCAAAAAAACGTGGGCCTACTGTATGCGCAAGATCACTCATAGTCACATGGTGTTATTATTGCTATTGTAAACAGACTCCGAACCAAAATAAGATTCAAAACAGGTGAATAAAAGATACTAAACCCATGAGCTGCAGTGGTTTTCCAGGAAGCCTTTGGATTTATCCAAAATTAACTAATGACTAGTGAATGGTGACTAGTGACTTTAATGAACAGCCCTTTGTAAATGGAGGATGCTATATCAACAGCTTTGTGTATAAAATATTTCCAGGCTTTCATGACCTGAGAGGTGAGTCAGTATGTTCAACTCCAGCCTGCTTGGTTCCCAATTAGCCAAATTGGTTTGGACTATAAAGTGCAGCCGATGGTACACAATGCAATATTTTTGCATAGTGTTGGATATGATGGAGTTTATTATGCCCATGTGTGATTTTATTTAACTTTTAAAGACAACAAATATGAGAGTACAACAGATTGATCAAAATAAGTTTAGTGGAATATTGTTCCTATGTACACATTTAAATTTTATACCCAATAATATGTACACTGTGTGGTACCAGTTCATTAAAGCAGAAAAAAAAATACATTTCTCATCATATTCTTAAAGAATAATCTTGTCTGATATGTACATTTATCTTTCTTTATAACCATCTGCCCTGCTGCCGATGTTGTCTATGTTAATTATTTGATGTATCACATTTCCCGTAAAAATGTTCAGCTGGCAAGTGGTTCGGATCAGAATCTAAAGTAGCTGAGTGGGATTGAACAGTCATGATGTCCATGTGAGTGGGAACAATGGATTGGTGGGCAGAGAATGCCAATAAATGAATAAAATTCTATGTACTGCAGGTAGAGATGGAAATCGTTTGTCGTACAAATGAGAAATCTGAGAGAATATTCATTCTGTATGTGTCAGTGCTTGAGTTAATAGCTTTTGTGTTAGCAATGTGATCATTAGAGTAATATAATGAGCAGAGAGGACTGATTTACTGTGACTCTGTGTATGTGTATGCTGCGGTGTGTGTGTGTGTGTGTGTGTGTGTGTGTGTGTGTGTGTGTGTGTGTGTGTGTGTGTGTGTGTGCATGGTTCAGTTCTTGAGTCGAGTGTTGTAGGGGTCAGCAGCATGATAAGTGCAGTGGTATAAGGGGGGGAAATTAATGTGTGTGTGTGTGTGTGTGTGTGAGAGAGAGAGAGAGAGAGAGAGAGAGAGAGAGAGAGAGAGAGAAAGAATGTTAGATGTAGAGTTAACAGTTTCATTTAAGTCATTTTCCAAATCATTCCATCTGTCATTGTCAATTACTCATCTCTCTCTCTCTCTCTCTCTCTCTCTCTCTCTCTCAGGACTTTATCAAACTAGGGACATATTGTAGGAGCCCTGCATTGGCAGGTAATCCTAAATTGGTTAACTGCAAACAGAACAGCAGGCTGGTGTTACTTACACCTGCATTCCCCTCCTCTCTGGCTCACTGATATAAAACGATATGTCGTAAATACAGCTGATTCTGTGGTCGTATAGTGTATCTACAACACGTGGCAATGAACCTTTGCCAGCATGTATGATTTCCCTTACACAATTAAAAACGCTTTACAAATAACAATATTGTTAAGTGAACTGAAAATGTACCTGGTGATCGCCCTGTAGTTGCGGCAGAAGCAGCACGGATTGTAATTATGGAAATGATGGCCCAGACAGAGCTATGATATAACCACAGGTGGAACATCCAAACAAAGATTATTAGATCAGAGTCAGGCTGTGATAAGCTAGCCGCTCGGTGTAAGACTATCTCACCGTGTCCTTCAGAGTGTCTGTGGGTTTAAAGTGAGAAAGCACGCAGCAGGTGAAGGTTAATCTATCACTGCATGGTCACCTCAGTAATATGTGTGTCCTTCAAACTGAGGATCAGAGAGTATCCATAATCACACATTGCGAACCACGGGGATCCTTTAACCTCAAGCGGCTTCTTTCAACAAAACATCATTCTGGAGCCTATCTCAGCCGACTCTGGGCGAAGGTAGGGTGCACCCTGAAAAGCTTGCCAATCCATCACAGGGCCAACACACATAACCATTCACACACACACACACACACAGACACACACACACACACACACACACACACACACACACACACACACACACACATCCCTAGGGAAAATTTGTCATTAAACTTACCGTATTCCACGTAATAAGCACCCTGCTCCAGTAACTACCCCCAGTGTTTTTTTGATCTTAGGTCTAATAACCACCCATGTGTACTGGAAGCAAAATGGTAGATCAAACTTCCCAATTTCATTTGATCAGTCTCTGTAATCATAAAATGAGACGTTCACTGCCTGTAACAGTGAGATACATGGTATTTCAATACTCCCTGTCACTGGGGAATGTCTACAATGTTCATCAGTAAAAACACGATTGTTTTGCCGTGCTTTAAAAATCAGGAAAATATTTTGCTGTGTTCTCTTGGTAAATGTCCAAAAACCGATGAACCATTAGAAACTGCTACAGCAAAACTATGGGCTGCTCTGAATTAATGGAGCCATGAGCCAGATATGGACCAATCAGAAGGTGTTGATTCTCCTGCTCATTAACTTCATAAATCTAAAAGATGTTCCTGGCCATGTGCTTTTGTTTATGTTTGTGCTGATTGGTTCAATGTGCCATGAGCTAAAGTTGACAGTGTTGATTGGCTTGATTTTACTTCTGGGAAAATGTTTAAAGGAAATGTTTAAAGGGAGGGAAAATTCAGAGGTCTTTTTTTTTTTTTTTTTTTATTATACTGTTTTCTGTTTATTTTCAGCTTTCATGCAAGTAGTGTTGTTGATATCGCGAAGTGAACAACACAAATTCTATTAAAACTCTTTTATTGTTCTGTTATTTTTCATGTTTTCCACCTTGATGGTAATAAGCACTTACCATTCCACTCTGCTGGTAAACATTTTAATAAGCGCCCACCCACTCCAATGTTTAAAGCGCCCTGGGCGCTTGTCATGTCAATTACGGTAAAATTCATGCCTTTGGAGTATAGGAGGACAACAAAGAACCCAGAATAAACCCATGCAAGCATGGGATGAATATGCAAACTCTACACAGGAACACCTTCTTGCTGTGAGGCGGACATGCTAACCAATACACCACCGTGACTTCCACCAAAATAATAGCTGAAACTAAGAATACACTTCATGACCCCCCCCCCCCCCCCCACCTCCACTGTAATTCCCACATAACTATTTCTAAGCTGTTGTAGATCCTCCAATATTTTCAAGCATTCAGCATTCTGGAAATTTGGAACAGTGAATAACATAATTCTTGAGTGACAAGTTAGCAACTGCCAATCATGACTCCTCTTCTTGAAATCCAGTCTGTGCAGCATATCTTTTTATGCAGACTCATTGTACATCTATTTGCAAGTGAAAAACATAAACACAACAATCTTATGTTCCTAATAAATAATTCAATCACACACCCAAATGGCCATTGAGAGCAGCAAAAATAAACATAAGTACAATACAACCTATTAACCCGGTTCCCTCCCACAGTCCAAAAACATGCACAGTAGGCTAATTGGCTGTTCCAAATCCCCCTCTACGTGAGAGAGTGGGTGTGAATAGTTGTGTGTGTCAGACCTGCAATGGCCTGGTGAGCTGTCTAGGGTGTACCATGTGCTAGACACGCTTTTCACCTCACCTCGAATCGCTTCTTTATTGTGAAAACATATTTCAACTAATTACAGACCTGTTTTGTAAAGAATGCAGTCATTCTGAGGGTTTAAAATTCATCTAATGTTCACCTAGTGCTATGTACACGTTTCTGAGACATTCTGGGTTCTACCTTCCTTACTAAACATTCTGGGGTGCGTTCAATGAGTTCTATAGCTGATCCTGTAGAAAACTACAAAAAAAAAAGTAATGTACAGTAATCCCTCAGTACTTTATGCTTTAGTTTTTGTGGCTCCAGTGCATCGTGGGTTTTTGAAAAATATTCATCGTAAAATAAAAAAAATAAGGAATTTGAGAAAAAATAGGAAAAAAGTTATGGAAAATTCCACAAAACAAAGACAATTATACAAAAAAACCCACAAAAAACAAAGTCCCCCAACAAAACTACTTATATTTTTATGTGAGGTACGCATCTGAGTGTGAATGTGCGAATATCTGTATGTGTGTGTATTTATATTTTATTTACATCTTATGCATTATTTTTGAATGTTTAATTGTAATTATAAGCATTTATCACCCTGAATATGTATTTATTGACTTTAAATACACATATACATGTACGTATACGTCAGTCAGTGGGGCCGATCCTACTTTGCGGAAATCGGTGGTTGCGGGAGGGTCTTGGTCCCCATTAACCGCGGAACGTGAGCAATCCCTGTACTTGCATTAGGAGTGAGCGGAAACTCTCAAAAATTAACAAATCGGACCGGTGTTGCATGTTCTTGTAACACATGTGAACGTACTGTACATTTGCTATTTGCACAGACACTGTTTCGCCTCCATTTCCTGAAATTTGGAACCCGGAAGTTACTGGCACATGATTCAAATTTAGCCAATGGCTGAAAGCTTTTGTTTCTCCCTCCTGGTTATTGGTTGCAGATGATGTGTATACTTCTTTTTTCTCCTTCGCATACATGTCATGAAGTGACTGCTTGAATTGTGAATTCACTTTTTTCATATGTTTTTAATTATTATTATTTAAGCCCTATTGTGCCACTCAAACGCCCGGCATCTTCTCCAGCTTCTGGTAAGGAGCCTAAGCGCTTTATGTATTAATAAATATTATCACAGTACAAAATTAAAAAGTTTTTACTTAATCATTACTACATTTTACTGCATTATTACTGTATTAATGAGTAAGACTGTCTATAGAATGTGTTTAAGAAGCATTTTCTAGCGCATGTAATATCATACATAGGGTTTTAAAACCGCGTCAATAACTCTCGGGTTTTCTTGATCCACAGGAAGGGCCTGAACCAAACCATCATGAAAAATGGGGGCCTACTATATGTAACTAAGCATGAAGGGCTTATGCATGGGTCAAACAGTGAAAACCAGGTGGTACTGGGTATTGACCCTCCAACCTTCAGATCAGTTAACCCGGAGCCTTAAGCACTAAGTCACCACTAAGTGACATAGAGAATTATCGACCAGACGGGGGGAAAATCTTACATTTTCAGGACTCACTCACAATGATGTATCACAGCATTTCCTTCTGTACTGCAGGTACAACACATTCACACAACTGTCCTAAGAATGTGCTTAATTTTCTATCATGGACCTGCTGTATGTATAGCAGCTGTGCTACATATGTTTTATTATTATAAACATTACTTATGCTCCTATATATGTGCGGTTTTCTTGGGGGCAGCTGTAGCTTATTGCTTGGAGAAGTGCCTTTGAGACTGAAGGGTTGCTGGTTCAATTCACAAGCCAACAGGAAAACTATGTGGTGATGAGGGAGTGAGGTGAACCCTCCCTTCCTCTGCATTCATGGCTGAAGTGCTCTTGAGCAAGGCCCCTAATCCTCAACTGCTCTCCAGATGGCCCCAATGTGTGTAGCAGCCCACTGTCTGTGTGAGTGTGTATATATGTGTGTGCTCACTTTGAATAGGTTAAATGCAGAGAGGTTAAAATACTTTCTAACCAACAATAGTTTCCTTTGCCAGATTAATACAGTGGCGCAGGCACTCTATCCCTCATCTGTCTCGCCACTGCTCAATCAACAACCTTAGCTATAGCCTTATCTGTGGTTATTTACCTCAGTCACAGATGACTCTTTTTTTTTCCCCGTTATTGGGTAGAGAATATAAATACCTAGAGGGATAAGACATCGCATTTTAAAGTATAGGTTAGAGTGGTCTCCTCAGGATCCTCTCCCCGAGGGCAGGACCATTCAGTACTCCAGGCTATAAGATGAAAACTGTGAAAGCCACAAAAACACAGCAATTATCTCTTCTGCAGCACCACCAGTGAAGCACCTCAGACAACTCCTCAATCAAACTGACAACAAATGCATCTGGGCTGAAATTCCCATGGCTAGAGTTCACTAACTGTGCTAACTCATGGATAAAAATGCCAATCATCAAAAAGTTAGGAAATCCTAAATAGAAAAGAAAATTACTAACACTGCTTAGATTTTTGGTTACAAACAACCTCTCGAGTCCATGTCACACATTATTGATTTGCAGAACTTATGCAGTGTATGTTGAAAAAAATTTCGATAAAATGCTGGCATATGATGGCCAATCAATGTCATTCCAGTTTTGAACGTTAAGTACTACGGTAACATATCCAGAACCTATCGAAAACTTAAAGCTTATATCAAGTTATACTCCAGCGTATAGTGACGTATATAGACGTACCTGGCATGTTTCAGACAACCACACAACTTTTACTGAACATCTTTCTAACTTACAGCTAGCAAATAATGAATGTATTGATGGCTTTTAGGACAGAGTTCGGCAACAGAGGCTCCGGAGGCAAAAACAGAGGCTTCGCTGACAAAACTGGTTTACCAGCGTGCTTATTATGTGATGCAAAATTATCACATAACAACCAAACAAAATCAAACATTGAAAGACATTTCCAGAATAAAGTCCCGTTCATTGTAGCTCCTGTCACTTATTGACGATTTAGCCAGTGTATGTTGATGTATGCAAAATTTGTTGAATACGCTGCTGTACACTGCATACAAGTCATAACATGGCGAGGTCATGGAAAATTTTTATTTTGTGCATGCACAACAATTTTGAGGTATATCGGTATATGTCTCATACATTCTGCATACGCTGGCCAGAAGTTGTAGGTAAGTAAGCTACTTATAAGTCGAATATGTCTAGCGTACTTCAATTATACTAACAAATGCTTTACGTGTTGGCAATTTATGACCAACAGTAACTTAATTTATGCAGCAGTGTATCCCTGATGATGACTCTTGTGAGGTATTAAAGGCTGCAGATTTCACTGACATTGTAAAGTCTCACAGCAGCAGCATATTCACGGTCATTAATAAAGGCAAACAAAAATGACCACTTTATATGTTAATGTCTATTTCTATTCAAGGAAAAGTCTATTGGGCTTTTTACACCTGAGCGTAGTGTCTCATCAAACCAGTGCTTATTCCTGGTTTCCGTAGCGTGAAGCAACCAGGAGTACAATCCCTACTGGATGGGATGCTAATCCATCACAGGTTACCTTCCCAGTATATTTTTTACTGGTACACATTTATTCTGCTGGGAGAACAGAGGCACACTTGTGGTTGAGACCTCGCCCGGGGGTCTTAGCACAGTGGGGGTCTAACTGGGATTCGAACACACAACCTCCTGATCATGAGCGCAGCACCTTAACCACTACGCCACCGGCCCCACTAATTTCTAAAATAATAGCTCATTAAATTATTTCTTTCTCCTGGTTAGTATGATGTTTGCTGCTGAACTGGACTCCTAACGCATATTTTTTCATGTTTATGTGTTGGAAATGGCACTCCATGGATCGAAGACAAAGAGTGGAAGTGAATCACAGACTTTTCAGGCATCTGCAAGGCTGTGTTTTCTTTACGCCTTGCTTTCCAGAAATGTTTTTATGTGCCCCAGGAACGTTGCAAACCATTTCAGCACCTCCAATGTGGACAGCCACCAGACTTTGTAGAGCAGCCAAAGATCTCAATACAGGGATCCCTCGTGACTCCGTGCTTCAATTCATGAGGCTTCAGTGCATCGCGGTTTTTAAATAAATAAATATTCACCAGGTTGCTGCCCCCGCGACCCGACCCCAGACTTAGCGGATGATGATGATGATGATGATGATGATGATGATGATAAATATTCATCAAAAAAAATTTAAAAATAAGGAAATAAAGGAAGAATAAGGAAAAAAGTTAAGGAAAATACCTCAAAACAAGGCCAATTATGCAAAAAAAAAAACAAAAAAAAAAAACAAATAACCCAAAATCCCACAACAAAACGACTAACATTTTTATGTGAGATGTGCATCTGTGTGTGTGCGAGCGCATCAGTATGTGTGTCTATTTATATTTTATTTACAAAATATAAATACACACATACAGATGGTATTGCATGAGAAGAAGACGACACACATACATATCCGCGGGCGTGCACAGATGCGCGTGCACACACAGATGCAACAGTTTTGGGTTGTGTTTTGTTTGTGTCTGTTTAGTTTTTTTTTGGTTTTTTTTTGCATAATTGGCCTTGTTTTTATGCCATTTTCGTTAACTTTTCACCTATTCTTCCCTAGTTTCCGTATTTTTTAATTCGATGAATATTTATTAAAAAAAAAAAAAAAACGTGATGCACTGAAGCTGCATGAATTGAAGTGCGAAGTAGCGAGGGATCCCAGTACATTTGAATGTTTAATTGTTATTATAAGAATTTACACGTATACATGTACATATACATCAGTCGGGGGGGGGGGGGGTGTTGATCCTATTTCACAGAATTTGGTGGTCTCGGGGGGTCCTAATTAACCACGGAAAGTGAGGGATCCCTGTACTTCAATCCATAATAAATTGAACTTTATTCTGGAAATGTCTTTCAACATTTGATTTTTCCTTCTGTCTCACCAAACATTATGCATTCCAGTTTTGTTAGCAGTGAAAGCAAATGAATCTGTCCACAACACACTCAACATTCCTTTTCTTTTCAGAAACTTTTTGCCTTCCTAGATTTCATTGCTAGCTTGTGGCAGATCAAAAGGAGTCACTTGTCTGGTGGCAGTGTTGGCCACAAAGCCACAGCAGAGGGATGAAAGAGCCACATGTGGCAAGATAGCTATGGGTTGCCGAGCTCTACCTTAAATGCTGCCAAGACATGTTCAGTGTGCTAGACGTTATATTTAACTTATGTGTAACCTACAAATAACATGTGTGAATAAGCACATGCCTTACCTACAACTTCTTGCAACTTATCTACAACTTCTGATCAGCATGTGCGAAATGTATGAGCCATAAACTAGCATATATCAAAAATGTTCGCATGAATGCACAGAAGTTTTCCACAACCTTGCTGTACTATGACGTCAACCAGCGTGCTGTTAACTTTCACCAAACATTACTATAATATCTTCCACATACACCAGCATATTCGCCAAATTTCTCATAAATTGGTATACAGTGGCTAAACCATCAATATGTGACAGGGGCTTCAGAAAAAATGCAGATCTCCGCCACACTCAACCCACACAGCCACCTCTTCCACAACCTTTTACTTCAGTGTCATAAAAAACTGTGCAGTAGCTGTGCTATGTGTGTGTGTGTGTGTGTGTGTGTGTGTGTGTGTGTGTGTGTGTGCGTGTGTGCATGTGCGTGTGCGTGTTGCTCACACTTCCCCATAAGAATGTACCACATCACAGCATAGATACATACTGTTCTTGCTAGTGTCTATACAGCATAAGAATCTTTCACACATGTACACAATCACCTGAATCTTGAGTCCAGTGTTCAGAATATAAATAGCAATTCACTTTTCTTCAAGAACTTTTTTCTTCATGAGCAACATGAAATGGTATTTGTTTTTCTTCTGAATCTCCAGGCATGAAAGTCTCCCGATCACGTCTACACATTCTCTCTCTCTCTCTCTCTCTCTCTCTCTCTCTCTCTCTCTCTCTCTCTCTCTCTCTCTCTCTGTCGCTCTATCACCCACACACACACACACACACACACGCGCACACACGCGCACACACACGCGCACACACGCGCACACACACGCACGCACACACGCACGCACACACATGCACAGACACGCACAGACACACACACAGACACACACACAGACACAGACGCAATGCTTTAGAAATAATTGGTGTTGATGTCACAATCCTTTGATGTAATAATAATAATAATAATAATAATAATAATAATAATAACACACATTAATCCACTTTCCTTGTGTGTGTGTGTGTGTGTGAGGGGGGGGGAGGGGGGAGGGGGGAGGGGGTTGGATCATAACTAGGCAGCACTAACAGAGGTAGCGTATGGGGGCACTAACAGTGCTGCCCTCTTTCTGTGCAGCATAATTGCTATTTCACATTTCATTATAGGATAAAGGAAATAAAATGGCTGTGTCCATGGCATCAGTATTGAAAGATGTTTCATTTAAAGAATGTAATAAGATTTTAAGAGACATGTTCAGCATTAATGGAAAATAAGCCCTAATAACAGGTGAACAGAGAGGGTGAGGATGTCGTTCCAGCCAAAGTACTAGAGAAGAACACACCTCACTTTCAGTGTGGAAAAACATCAGGTCTGGATTCAGAGGAAAGAGTCAATATTTGTGGACACGGTCGTATAAGTTTACTGTAAACATTATAATAATGGGAAAATATGTCGTTATTCAGGTTATGCGTATTTACCTTAACAACTTCAAAAGCATTACACCAAGTCAGCAGCAATCAACGCAAACTGATTGATTTCTGTAATCATTAGCTATTTCTGTTGGGGAGACATGAGATGGTGGAATGAAGTGAGACCTACTTGTGTTATCTCTGGCAATGTCTGAATTGGACACACCTAAAAAAACTTGCCCACATAAGTGCACACACAGCCCGAAAATAAGTCCTGTTATCAGGTTAGTGTTGCATAATGGCACATCAAAAAGACACCAGCAAAGCAAAATCACCTGAGCCTCCAAATACATTTCATATAAATTCATAGAAGAAGCTATAAATCAAATCCTGGTGACTGAAGCAAGAAACAAATTGTATTACATTACACAATGTCCTACTTAACTATCACATTGTTTTGAATACAGTAAAATCCTGCATGAGGAAACCTATATTAAAATAAATAAAAATTTCCAGAAAACAGAATTTCCCACGCAGGGGTGATGGAAATCACAAACAGTTACAGCAGACTATTTATTTTTTATTTATTTTATTTTTTATTTATGTATTTTTTATCTGTGATTGTAGACTGTACTAGACTTATTGGTCTGGGGTTCTCTGCGTTGGCTTACAAACTAATTTAGACAGTTTACTGATAGATCGGTCACACAGCATTTTACGGCTTAATCACGGCCAAAACCCGGCCAAAAATGGTTTCCCGTTAAGCAGACGGTGTTGTTTGTGTTGATGTTGAGTTTAAGATGTGCTACAGTTGATTTTTAGACGTGGCAGGACGTGGGGAAAAATTTGAACGGCGCTGGACGTGGAAAAAAGTTTTGAACTGCTGAAAATTTTAGACTGCAGACAACCACGTGGTAAAGACGTGCTAAAGACGTGCAACACACGTGAAACACAAGTAATAATCCGTGTTCTGGCAGTGACAAAAACTTGGGGAGACGTGATAGGACGCAAAACTTTAGGGGTCTGTCACGGTCTGTCACGGCCAGAGCACGTTGGTCATTGGGCGGGTGTTACACGTTGGTATCAAGAGAAATAGCGGCTTATCACTGACAAATGGATTTTGCTATGTACATAGCACGTACATAGCACTACCTAAACCCGTTAAACAACGTCTCGATAACGTTCTAAATACCACTGATCACTGCCGAATCACTTCTGATTCACGGAATATAAAATACCGTAATTTTCTGAGACCTCGGCACGTGCAGTCTCGATGTCAAGGGGTGAACATGAATCCTCAATGCCGTGATGTCCTCATCTTCATGCTCCAACACCAACAGAACCAACTGATACAGGCCCAACATATAAGAGAAGAAGAAGAAGAAGAAGAAGAAGAAGAAGGAGGAGGAGGAGGAGGGGGGGTGGTACGGAACATCTGGGCGCGTAACTGGATTGGGAGGAGACCTAAGCTGAGGCTTTATGACCGTCTCATGAATTAAAACAACTTAAAAAACTAAACTAAAAACTAAAGCATTATTCCTTCTCTCTCTCTCTCTCTCTCTCTCTCGCTCTCTGTCACGCGCGCTGCGGGCCACGCCCACAAGACGTGAATTCAAAGCGCATTCCCTGCTTGACAAACTCAAATTTAATTTGATTCCTTGAGGGATCGGAATTCCAGATGAGCTGCGCAACAAAGATCAAAGAGCCTTTCAGAACTTTATGAGGATGCCTCCTGCGATTAGGCAGTGCTATGGCAGTGCTATTACAATGGAGTGCCCATTTTACGTCCGCTCTCGAGATGTGATCAGCAGTGATACTGACGTGATGAGACCGTGATTAGCCGTGGTAACTTGCATTTGTTTTTCCCACGTTCGAACACGTGTTTTGACTAAGTTGCCTTACACGTTCCTGGACGTGGTTAGCCGTGCTTAGGCGTGTTTTAACAGTGGAACAGCCGCCGCCGGCCTTACCACGTAAAAAGCATGTACAAAGCACGGCCAAGCCAAAATTGACCAAAAGTTATCACTTACGACCATGTCCACCAGATTTTCAAAACTTTTTGTACGTGATTTAGACGTGGAATGCTGTGTGACCGGGGCTTTAGTCTCCAGCTTCTCTCTGTGGCACACACACACACACACACACAGAGCTCACATAAGAGTTTCGTACATATTACATGGAAATGTAAGTGAAGGGCAGTGGTGGCCTGGTGGTAAAAGGTGCTGGATCGCTCGCTGAGCTTAAGGTTGGGGGTTCGAGTCCCACTCTCCACAAGGTAGTCATTGTCCCTGTCCCTCCAGCGCAGCGAACTGGGATATTGATATTTCCTGGTCTTTTCTGACACGTTTAGTGGTTGGACTCTGGCCATACTCTATACTGTATAAGTTCCTTAGCTATAAAGGAATGGAAAATAATAGTCAGTCACATGGTTAGTGTGCAGTGGTGGCCTGGTGGTAAAGGCGCTGGATCACTGATCCTAAGGTTGGGGGTTCAAGTCTCCACAAGGTTGCCACTGTCCCCCCAGTACACCTAACTGGGCTATTAAAGGCCGGCCATGTCTCTCACTGTCTCTGGTGTTAGGCTGTAAAAGAACCATTGCTGACTTTCATCAAGAGTAGCTGCAAAGCCGTCAGCGTGTTTCTGCCCCTTGCTAAAGGGGTGTGTCAGGAAGGGCGTCCGACGTAAAAACCTATGCCTAATCAAATATGCGAATCATTAATATCAGTGGTCCCCAACCACCGGTCTGCAGACCGGTACCGGGCCGTGGCTCAATTGGTACCTGTCCGCAGAATAAATAATTAATTATTTCCATTGTATTTATTATCTGAGTCTGAACGAACTTTAATTTTGAAAAAGTTTTTTATTTTGAAAAATGACCGGTTATTTGAGCACTAAAATGTAACCCACAAGGGGATTTTGGGTGAGACTGAGCCTGAGCCTTCATTCTCCCAGCTGGTGCATCACACCTTTGTTTTATTAAGAAAAGTTCAAACTCTACTTCCCAACGAACTTTATTTTAGCTGTTGAAAAATAACATTCATGGAGTGCTTATTATTATTATTATTATTATTACTGTATTATTAACAATATTTTATATAAATGTGATATTTACAATACAAACAACCTATGGAAACACCCCCCCCCCCCTCCCATCCCGGTCCGCAGTAAATTTGTTAAGTGTTGACTGGTCCGTGGTGATAAAAAGGTTGGGGACCACTGATTAATATGACTTCCATGAAGATGGAGGCAGATGATTCGTTGTGGCGGCCCATGAGAAAAAGGGAACAGCCGAAAGGAAACGAAGAACTAGCCAGATAAAGTACAAAAAATGTAGCACAAACTTCACCACAGTTTAACATCATGTCTAGTTAGTCAGTTTGTAAAGTCCTAAATCGTTTCAGTAAAGGAGTTGATATCCCCAGCACTGGAGAGTCACTGTTACAGTTTCTGAGTGTTGATACTGGAGCGAGGAGCTTCCTAGATAAGAACCCTCAAGCGCTGGGTCAATACTTGGAGAGACTGTTGCATTTATTCAGTAGTAGGTCTATCCTTCCTTCTTCACATAAATTGCACGCATGTGACAGCCACCGGGTGGACAGCTGGAGGAATGCAAATGAGGCAAACTCTGTCCATATAGCAGTTTATTTAGGCTCGTAATGTCTCAGTGGTCTATGGTTCGATGTGGTCCACGCATGTCGCAATGGCCTTGCATCACAACCACTGTGGGGTCTGTCCGCTGTGTCACACTTCACTCCTTAAAGAAAAAATGGAAGTCCTGACCGCTTTCAGGAAGATAATAGAATGTGAAACAAAAGA
Organism: Plotosus lineatus; assembly: GCA_024760905.1. Taxonomy (NCBI): domain Eukaryota; kingdom Metazoa; phylum Chordata; class Actinopteri; order Siluriformes; family Plotosidae; genus Plotosus; species Plotosus lineatus. The sequence continues at coordinate 33,195,927 of CM045742.1, read as the reverse complement.
TTTGTAATCATGGTTGTGCTTTATTCGGTATTTCCCTTCGTGGGAATCGCCACTGTTTCTACTCAGATCATCAAAAGACTCAGAACACCAAATTAAAGCAAGAAGCAACACAACAAAAAGCCCTGCAGATAGAATGGCCCAAGGTGGTAGTGCCTCTCTCTGTGACATCACAGAACTCACCACAGTGTTTCGGTCATGTGATCTGTCATAAGTGGTGGTGGAGATAGGAAGATGTCACAGTTTGTGTGGATTACGGCGTGACGCTGTGACCGAGAGACACAGAGTCTGTCCACCAGTGAAGCACTTGCTAAGTGGTCTGTCCATTACATTGGACAACCCACAATTACAGTTCAGTGTATTAAAATAGAGTTCAAGATATGTGGGTGGATTTTCTAGACTAATTATTGGTAAAATGCTGCCTTTAATAAGCTGTTCGGAGAAAGTGAAGTGAGCAGTGATGTGTCTCGGAAATTAAAGAAGTTTGGGCCAATAGAAATGAAGAGACGAGAGGTCTCTGCACCATGGCTGGTTGACTCACATTGCACACCAACACAAACCGACACCCACCCACCCATCTGACTCCGCGCTGGAAATTATATGTGCATGAGTGGTCCCTTTTAGCCGTGGTACTTGATCTAATCTATAATTACATCACATCTGCAATTTTACATGTCATGAATAATTAATGCAAAAAATACATTTGCAATGAGACCAGGGCAGAAGGTTATTTATTTATTTATTTATTTTTTAATAAGATACTTTTTTGTTGCATCCTACATGATTCCACTTCACACCTTGAATGAGGAAAAATAAAAACAATTAGCAGCGTGCGGGGGGGGGGGGGGGTATGTGGGGTATGTGGGGTGTATGTGCACCTCCTGTTCATATCTGAAATTGTTGCTCTATCAGTTTAGAACAGATTCCCTGTGACATTTCTAATACAGATTAGCTCTGAAGTGAAATATGAAGAGTCAGTTAAATAGAATTAAAGACAAAGAACAGGAACAGGCTATCTGAGGATATGGAGGAAGTGTAAAAGAATCAGAGAAAGAAAGCATCTGCGTGTGAATAATCAGCTCTGACAGGAAGCTTTCGCTCTCAGAGCTTTGTCTGTAATTGCTGATAGAGTAAAAAGACTTGAATTACTGCTGCAGGATCTAGGATGCCCTCATGTCTCTACAGGACAGAACCGGATTAGTCACTCCTGATTATCAACAGCGGCAAAGACTCCATGCTCATCTATCATGCGATGCCTTTTTTTTTCCCCCCACCTCATATATGCATTAACCATAACAAGACGAAGAGAAAAGAGCATCAGCTCAGTTCATTTCACAGCATTATAATATTGTAGGTGTGCAGGAAGGTGATACAATGAGTACAGTAATGAGTTGTTCCCTCAGAGCAGAAGGAAAAACTTTCAGGGTAAAGTGGTGCAATGTGCCCTCCCTGCCATCCACACAGTAAACTAGGTTTGCAACTCTTCTTTATGTAAATCAAACAAAAAAAAAAAAAAAAAGAAAAGAAAAGAAAAAAGTAAGCTCGAGCGCAATTCCCAGCTTGTTCCCTGGTTCTGCTGGAGAGGACGGGGGGATTCTCGTCTTTGTGACGGGACACACTGGGAATTACTGCTGCAAAACAGCCTTTTGTCTTAAGTTCCATCGCATCTTTTTACCTTCTCCCAGTCAGTCATCTCTAATTAGGATAGTCACTGCGGCATCCAGGCATAACCAAACATCTCATGCTTTAGTATTTAAACTGATAAAGAAAAGCACTCTGGCCTGAAAACAGAAGCTCGGAGGCAAATAAAGGTAAGAAGAGATGAACTGAAATGGATGAGTGAAATCCTCATTCATCATTCATTTTGCGAACCGCGTAATCCTAATTAGGGTCACGGGGAGGCTGGCGGCATTCTCAGCTGACTCTGGGTGAGGGCATAGTACACCATGGGCAGTTCACCAGGCCATCACAGGGCAGAAACACGCTGACGGCTATGCAGCCAATGGTTCCTTTAAATGATTTACACCATAGACATTGAGAGACATGGCTGGCCTTTGACAACCCAGTTGGCTGCACTGGGGATAGCAGTGACAACCTATAGGGGATCGTGAACCCTCGACTCTAGGATAAGAAATCCAGAACGTTACCACCAGGCCAGCACTGCCCATGAAAGAAATCTAGACAAGTAAACATGAATGGAGGTGAGTTTAGGCAGATGAATGAAGTTGAGTATCGTAATTTCCAGACTATAAGCTGCTACTTTTTCACAAGCTTTGAACCCACCGTTTAAACAATGATGTGGCTAATCTATAGATTTTTTACAGGCTAACAGCCTCCAGGGGGTTCTCTAACAGGAAGCGCAGGAGCAAGGCAGACACCTGCGGCTTATAAAGACATGCGGAATATACAGTGATCCCTCGCTACTTCGTGCTTCATTGTTTGCGGCTTAAGTGCATCGCGAGTTTTTCAAAAATATTCATCAAAAAATAAAAAAATAAAGAAATTAAGGAAAAATAGGGGGAAGTTAAGGAAAATGCCGCAAAACAAGGCCAATTATGCAAAAAACAAAACAAAACAAAAAAAAAAAAAAAAAAAAAACCAAAACCCCCCAACAAAACTACTTACATTTTTATGTGAGGTGTGCATCCGAGTGTGTGCACGCGTCTGTATGTATGTGTGTGCGTATTTATATTTTATTTACATCTTATTCCTTATTTTTGAATGGTTAATTGTTATTATATGTTTTATTGAATATGTGTTTATTAATATTATATACACATATACATGTACGTATAACATCAGTGGGGGAGGGGTGTCGATCCGACTTCACGGAAATCAGTGACCACGGTGGGGTCTCGGTCCCCATTTAACCGCGGAAAGTGAGGAATCCCTGTATATGTACAAAATCTTTTTTCTTTTTAATTTAATTGGTGTGGCTTATATTCAGGTGCACTCAATAGTCCGGAGATTACAGTGCCTTGATGAGTAGGGATAAACTGAGATGATTGAAGGTAAATAGAGATGAGAGATGAATAGTGATGTAAGAAGTTAAGTAGAGATGAGTAAAGATGAATGGAGATGAGTGGAGATATACACAAAGAGTTAAGTACTGATAAATGGAGTACAGGGGTCAAGTAAAGATTACCGGGGATGAGAAGTGGCAAGTAGAGATAAAAGGAGAAGAATGGAGGTAAGAAGCAAGATGAGAGATGAGAGATGAGTGAAGAGTGGAGAGTAGATGAGATGAGCAGAGATGAGTGAAGAGTGGAGAGAAGATGAGATGAGCAGAGATGAGTGAAGAGTGGAGAGAAGATAAATAGAGAAGAGTGAATACCAGAGAGGAGTTGATTAGAGATGAAGAGGACGCCGGTAGAGATGAGTGAAGAGTGGAGAAAAAATCAGGACAGATCAGTAAAGATGAGTGAAGAGTGGAGTCAGTGGTGACCCGGTGCTAAGGTGCTGCATTCCTCATCCAAAGGTCAGGAGTTCAAGCCCCACTATCAATGAGTTGTCCCCACTGTCCCCCCTCCGATACAGCTAACTGGGTTGTCAAAGGCCGGCCATGTCTCTCAATATGTGTGGTGGGAGACATGTAAAAGAAACATTGCTCATTTCTGTCAAGTGTAGACCGCATAGCTGTGAGTGTGTTTCTGGCCTGTGATGGTCTGCCAAGCTGTCCAGGGTGTACTCTGCCCTCGCCCAGAGACGGCTGAGATGGAGACCAGTCTCATCGTAACCCTAATTAGGTTTAAGCTGTAAAAAAAATGAATGAGTGAAGAGTGGAGAGGAGATGAGTATGCGTAAAATAAAGATTAATAAAACTTTATGAAGTGTATGTGGGTGGAATGAAGATTTTTTTTTTTATTAAAATAGACATAAATAAAGATGAACATGAAGTTCAGGGCTGCAAATAAAGTGAAATAATTTCAGTAGATAAGACACTTGATTGTTAGGTTTTCTTCTAAAAAAAAAACTTCTACAATTTCAACTGTCCAGTTCAGTGGGAGATTTTTGTAAAATACAGGGATCCCTCACTTTCCGCGGTTAATGGAGACCGTGATTCCCCTGTGACTGCTGATTACTGCGAAGTAGGACTGACCCCCTGACTGATGAATATGTAGATGTATATATAATATCAATAAATAGTCAACGTGATAAATGCTTAGAATTACAATTAAACATTCACAAATAATGCATAAGATGTAAATAAAATATAAATACACTCACATATAGACGCGCATCAGATGCACACCTCACATGAAAATGTAAGTAGTTTTGTTGGGTTGTTTTTTTTTTTGTTGTTGTTTTTTTTTTTTTTTGCATAATTGGCCTTGTTATGCAGCATTTTTCTTAACTGTTTCCCTATTTTTCTTTAATTTCCTCTAAAATTTTTCGATGAATGAGAGATTTCCTTTCGGCTTTTTCCCTTTATCAGGGGTCGGCGAATATTTTTGAAAAGAATGCGATGCACTGAAGTCACAGAAACTGAAGCACGAAGTAGCGAGGGATCACTGTATAATTATGAACATTATTTTATCTTTTCCTTTTTGGGGCCGGAAAGTGGTGCAGTGGTTAGCACGTGCACCTCACAGCAGGCAGGTTCTGGGTTTTAGTCCCCAGTACAGGCGTTTTTGTGTATTCTACACAATTGTGTATTGTTTTTGCCTTGCATGGCCACCCCATGCCTGCGTGGACTTTCTGTGGGTACTCAGGTTTCTCCTTCAATCCAAAAACATGCACATTAGGCTAATTGGCTGTTTTTCAGTGTGGGACTGAATGGTTTTGAGTGTTTATGGACGTGTGTGTGTGTGTGTGTGTGTGTGTGTGTGTGTGGTGCACACATGTGCTGACCCAACAATGGTCTGTAAAGCTGTTTAACATGTACTCCACCTTCATTCAGCCCCCTCCCCATGACCCTAATAGGATTAAGTCGCTTGGCAAAAGTGGTTAATTCAACTTGAGGCAAGCTGACATTTTTTAAATAATTTTTAATTATTGTCATAATTTTATGTTGGAAAGCTTAGCCTAAAAAGTAATAATTTGCCTGACTGACTCATACACTTAGCGATGGTCCTTGACCTTTCTGCTTATGGCAAGTTGCTTATTTGTCTTGAAGTGGTATTAAATATAATTAAAATGTCCAAGCAATTGGATTACCCAAATCATGCTTTCCCCTGAGTTACAGCCCTTGATCTGGTCTAAGGAGACTAATGGTTTTTAGACTACCGAGGCAGGACTAATTGGCAAACGAAGCTAGTTGTAATACCCTGGTTCTTGCACGCTGTCTATTGTTAAAGCAAAAGAGTTTATGCCACCTGTACGCTGTTCATCACCACAATGTCGCTTTGGATTTATTCTTACAGAGAAACATGTTTAAGAACAAGTTTGTCCTAAAAGTATACCTTCGTTAGACTTAAAAGTTAAAGAGCGCTTCATTTTAAAAATATCAAGCAGTGGCTGCTTCTCTAAAACTAAAGAAAAGACTAGACAAAATTCATTTATTCATTCAACTTCCTCCGCTTAATCTGGGGTCGGGTCACGGGGAACAGCAGCCTAAGCAATGAGGTCCAGACATCCCTCTCCCCAACCACTTCCTCCAGCTCTTCTGGAGGGACACTGAGGCCCAGACCAATCGAGAGGTATAATCCCTCCAGCGTGTTCTAGGTTGACCCCAGGGTCTCTTCCCAGTTGGACATGCCTGAAACACCACACCAGGGAGGCGTTCAGGGGGCATTCTAACAAGATGCCCGAGCCACCTCAACTGGCTCCTCTCCATGTGGGGGAGCAGCGGTTCTACTCCGAGCTCTCCCCAGATAGTTGAACTTCCCACCTTATCTCTAAGAGAGAGAGTCTCACTACCCGGTGAAGGAAGCTCATTTTAGCCGCTTGCATCCGCGATCTTGCTCTTTCGGCCACTACTCAAAGCTCCTGACCGTAGGTGAGGGTTGGAACATAGTTCGACTGGTAAATTGAAAGCTTCGCTTTGCCTCTCAGCTCCGTCTTCACCTTGACAGATCAGTACAGCCTCCGCTTTACAGCAGAGGGTGCAGCGATCCACCTGTCGAGCTCCATCTTTTGCTCACTTGTGAGGAAGACCCTGAGATACTTGAACTTCTCCACTTGGGGTAGGACCTCTTCCAGACCCGGAGGGTGCATTCCATCCTTTTCCGACTGAGAACCATGGCCTCGGACTTGGAGGTGCTGATTCTCATTCGCTTCACACTCGGCTGGAGGTCCCGGATTAATGAAGGCAAAAGTTCTACGTTATCCGAAAAAACAGAGATGAAATCCGATGGCCACCAAACCAGAACCCCTTGACACCTCGGCTGCACCTAGAAATTCTGTCCATAAAAATTATGAACAGAATCGGTGACAAAGGACAGCCTTGGTGGACTCCAGCTCTCACCGGAAATGAATTTGACTTGTTGTTAGCAATGTGGACCAAACACTGGCTCTGGTGAATGGCTAGTATCAACAGGTTCGGGACACCGTACTCCTGGAGCACGCCCCACAAGATCGCCTGAGGGACACAGTTGAAAGCCTTCTCTAAATCATAAAAACACGGGTAGGGATGACACATGACTAGAAAAAGTTTTTTTTTTTTAATCAAATATGCACTGTTGAATTTACCGTAATATTATATAGACATATATACATATATATGTACAATAGTAAGCTAATTGTTCATTCAAAATAAGTAAAACTTTCTCACAGGGTGTCGCCGCCATATATTTCTGACACAGCTTATTAGCATTCTCATGGTATTCATGATATGCTCTTCATCCATTGTAGTAAAGCAAGATATTCATTGAAAAAACATCTTCTCATGCTCATCTTCTCTGTATTTTATGTGGAGTGGGCAGGTCAGGACCATGACTTGCTGATTGGAGGAACTGCCAACATGTAGTTGAACACGGATTTTTAGCAAATGATTGCTGAAATCCTTATACTGTAATAGCTTTTATTTAAATAAACAAAACTGCATTGGGAACACTACACATTCTATTACAAATGAAAACATGAAGAAAAATAGGTCAAATTCATGTTATTCCTTAAAGAAATTGAAGAAAAGTGAATGTTAGACTGTTAAAAAAATATCAGTGTCTGCTTTATTCTTTACAAACTCAAACACTAACCCTGTTTAAATTGAAATGTTGTCAGGTTTTATTTTCCTTTGAATCTCCGAACTAATATTTATTTGTATAAACACTGTTTGTGAGAACTGCTGCACATCTGTGTTGTGGAGTCGACCAACTTCTGGTACCTGTGAGCAGGTTTTCTAGCCCAAGATGATTGGTCGACATTCCACAGTTCTTCTGTATCTCTTGATTTTGCCTCAGAAACTGTATTTTTGATGTCACCTCACAAGATTTCTATTAGGCTTTCGTCTAGGGGTCCAATAGACCCAAAAAGAACAATCTTGCTTTCATCAGTAAACAAAATGCTGTGCAGTTTCTCTTTATGCGAGTCAATCTGCTCTTTGGTAAATTGTAACCTATTCAGTGCGTCTTTTTTTCAAACACTGGGACTTTGCAGGGGTTTCTTGCCGATAGCTCGGCTTCACACAGGCATCTTCTAATTGGAACAGGACTCACAGGTAACTTTAGACCTTCTTTGATCTTGCTGGAGCTGATTGTTGTCTGAGTCCTCGCCATTTTGGCTTCTTCCATTCATTCAAATGTTTTTTTTTTTTTGTTTTTTTTTTATTTCTTCCATATCTGTCAGGTTTTGACTGCTATTTTAAAGCATTTGGGATCATTTTAGCTGAGCAGCACATCATTTTCTGCTCTTCTTTACGTTTTCACCTCCAATCAACTTTTTAATCAAGGTACGCTATTCTTCTGAACAATGTCTGGAACGACCCATTTTCCTCAGAATTTCAGAGAGAAATGTTCTATAACCAGCATGGACAACATTTGCTGCCTTTCTTCCTTAAATAAGGGCAATAAATGGGACCTGTTTTTCAGAGAATGAATGACGTCACTAATTGAACTCCACACTGCTATTATTTTGAGCACGCCCCTTTCAATTAGTGATTCAATTACATAGAGTCAGCAATAGCATGTAAAGACTGTCTGTTGGTTTCTATTCCTCTGCTACACATGCTAAATTATTAATTTATAAACATATAATTTCTACCAGAAACACTAATTTATCAGGTTAGTGATCTCTGACTGGTATTATTTTGAACACAACTGTACATATACATAACCCGAAGCAATAATTGACACAATTTATGATATTGACCTAAAATGTTCTTCCACTGTTTGACAGACCACCATCCACAACTGGTATCAAAGTGGGCAATATGATATGTTGGAAAGTTGCTGATTGTCCAATGAACAAAAGTACAACAGAAGAAATATGCAGTATGCAGGCATGGAAAGCACGGCACAGATAAATACAGGGACCCCCCCCCCGTGACCACTGATTGCCGCAAAGCAGGATTGACCTCCCTGACTGATGTATACATATTAATGTAAATAAATACATATTTTTTTGTATTTTTTTTGTATATTTTTTTTATTTGTATATTTTTTGTATATACATGTATTTATTGATATTATATACACATATACATGTACGTATATGTCAGTCGGGGGGTGGGGGTGATCCTACTTCATGGATTTCGATCGTCGCGTGGTAATCTCGGTCCCAATTAACCGCAGAAAGTGAGGGATCACTGTAATGCATAAGATGTAAATAAACTAAATACACACACATACGGATGCGTGATAAAACATTTATGATTTGAGATAGTAACCCACCATCGTAAGGAATATAAAGAAATTAATAGCCTTCTTGTATTTAAAGAAAAAAATACTTTTATCAAACTTAAAGTTTCAAAATATAGGCTCACAGTGTCAACTAACTATGCTGAACTGATAACATTTCTGTCTAAAATTTAAAGTTTTGATTTGCTCTTTACAGGCCGCACAGTGGTGTCGTGGTGAGCGTGTCTGCCTCACCACAAAAAGATCTCGGGGTTTGAGTCTCGGGCTCAGGCGTTTCCGTGTAGAGTTTACATAAGAGCGTAGTTTGGACAGTCGGCTTAATTTCAGACAGAAACACAAGATATGAACGAAGTTTTACAAGTGAATATGTAAATTTCATCTTTGTGCGAGAAGCCAAAGTGATGCTTACTACAGCAAAGCAAGTATCATATAACCATCCATTTTCTATTGTAGGCAGTCCAGATTTCACTGGACCCAATAAAGCCTTAAATGAAATAATAAAAGATTTCAACAATTCTGAAGCAATTTGGTCATCAATCCATAAAAATGCCTTGACCCTTGAAATCTTGTACAAAGCCGGTGAAGTATATGAGGTAAACTCTCAAGATCCATCTAAACTACAACAAAAGACTCTTTTTTTAATCAACTCTGTGTTCAGAGGTATCACAAAACTACAGCTAACACAAAGACAACAACATTCATACCCACAATCACACCTGCGGCCAATTTAGAGTAACCATTCAACCTCACCTGCATGTCCATGGACTATGGGAGGAAACTGGAGTCCCCAGAAGACCTCACTTAGGCTAATGAGGAACAAGCAAAGTCTACACAGAAACACCCGAGTCAGCTGTGAGGTTCTACTTAGAACGTTTCATACTGTGAGGAAATCTGGTTCTTCTTGTAAAATAAATCTAGGGAAGCAATACTGAAGTATATCCTGTTTTCATATACAGCAAAGCCACATAAGATTCCCCCAGCATGGTGAAACAAACAGTAGCAGTGTGGCAGATGTTGGGGTGAGAGATCACATAAGGAATTGTACTGTTTCCTCGTAGGTTGCTTTTCTGCAGGTTAATTGGATCAGATGATACAACCATGTTTGGCAGTGTGGTCCACACACCTGGCTTGTCAATGGCCCACACACATCTGGCGGAACACAAACCCATTGTTTTCACAGCACTTTGTCTCTCTATTTTTGCAACTTCATTATATTCCTAATCAAAAATAACAATAATAATAAAAACAGAGCATATGTGCAAGCTTGGCGACTCAGTGGTGTAGCGATTACCAAAGCCACCTCATAGCAAGAAGGCCTGCGTTCCATTCTCAGCTTGGGAGTCTCTGTATGGAGTTTGCATGTTCTCCCCACGCTTGTGTGGATTTCTTCTGGGTACTCAAGTTTCCTCCCACAGTCCTGAAATATGCACAGTAGGCTGATTGGCTATTCCAAGCTGTCCTTAGGTGTGAGTGCGAATGGTTGTGCGAGTGTTGGCCCTGTAATGGTATGATGAGCTGGAGAGCTGTCCAGGCTGTACCCCACCCTTTGTCTTGAGTTGACTGAGATGGGTGCCTCCCTCCCTGCAACCCTAATTAGGATTAAGTGACTTAGAGGAAAGGATGAATGAGCTTTCAGATGCCGACCATGTTGTGATAAAAGAGCCTGTACTTCTTTTTTGAACATGTTGCTTTTGTGTCAGACAGAACACTTGCTGCGCAGATGTCAGTCATCAAATATATGCATGAATCTTTCGGCTAACATTAGCATTATGCTGATATTCATCAGTGCTGCACACATGATCTTTTAAAGTACACGGGTAGCAATATTCTTCCTGAAAATAACAAACGGTGGTAAGACAACCCCAGAATTCCAATTGTTTAGCACTCAACAACAGAGACACTCAGATCCTGAGAAATCTGGATGAAGACCTTGATCCCTAATCAACAAGCCAGGGGCAGCAGACTCAGAACCAGACTCAAAGGAAACCCCATCTGATTCTGGATTAGTGGGTTTATAATCTTTTTAGGAGCTGTAGCTGTAGTGTAACTTTAGTGTTGCTGCACTGGCACTGATGGCTGGAGGAGGTATTAGGCTCTCTTCGCCGTTTTACTCTGACTCATACATTTACCCCCCGCCCCCCACCCCCAGTCCTGCTGTCACGGCAGTATGGAGGTCAAGTGCCCTAATCATACCTATTCAAAGGAAGTTTGGGTGCAATTGGGGCTCCTGAACCCCAGGGGTGAAATGTCAGCAATCTTCCCACTCAGTACAGAGTGTCACAATTACTGTTGTGTGGGGGCTACTGTCACCATGACAACACAGTTCGAGATTGGAGGAACATTGCAGAACAGACACCCATTAAAACCACTTCTACACCAGTAATGAATTAATTCAGGTGAACTTTACGAGTCCAAAAAGTTTGATTCCAATACCAGGAGGTGTTGGTTATTGTAGCCAGTATGATGAAACTGAAGTAGTTCTTCATTTGTAGAGTCAGTTCGTGAATTTTTGAGTCATTTCTTGTGTTTTAGAGTTAGTTCCTAAAGTTTAGAGTCAGGCCTTCAGTAATAAAATAATGTTGGGCTCCTGAGTATGGAATCAGCAAGGTGTGCAACTATAAACCTGAAGATTGTGGGTTCAAATTCAGGTTGATGCTGCAGCCAGACATGACCAGGAGTCCATGGGAGGGTGCTAGCTAAGTTCTCATGGGAGGAAGGGATGGTATATGTTCATCACCCTTTCAGTTACAACAATCACTATCATCAAACATGGGCGTCTGTGACACAAATGTGCATGAGCAATTAATTTGTAAAGATGGAGGTATAATCTTACTCCCACTCCTCATTGGTTGTTGCTGGTTGTGTGATATTAAGGCTATACAGTCGGCCCTCTACTTACGAAAACCTCTGAGTACGAAAAATTCAGGTTACGAAAAACATTTTCCTAAATGTTCATCCTCTTTTTACGAAAACAACCTCTTTTTACGAAAAGCGCCAAACGCACCATTCAAAACTTCAAACAATGTGCGAGTTGCTCTCTCACTGGATGTCTCCTAACATCCCGCCCCGCAGGCCTCCCATTGGCCAGGAGGGAGCTAAACTGTACCCATACTTCCTGTACCCATACTCCCTGTTTGTCACACATGTGAAGGAGAGTTGAACAGGACTGCTGGCTTGTTTTGAGATTGATTATTGAAGTATTATATTTCGTTATCCATCATGGACCCCAAGAAAGTGATTCCCGGTGACACAGAAAAGAAGAAGCGGTTCAACAGTTTCATTGTCAGTTCTTGAATTTTCAGGTGCGTTCTTGAGTTTTGAAGTAAGGTCATGAGAAATTAAATCAGTTCTCGATCTAGGAACCTTACGCCATCAATCACCGCAGTATTACAGCACTGAAACTGGGTCATTGGTATAAACAATCACCAAAAATCAGAGCTCATGTGAAATCTCAACTCTACAATTTGTACCTAAGTGCATATACAAGGTTCACGCCATCTTCTGCATTTAACAGTTGACCGGCGCACACAATAACACACACTGCATTATAGACACACACCGAAGCAGTAATTTAACAGAAAACTAAAACACCATTCAGCATGTGAAATACATCCCAAGTAACTCACCATCATCAGTTCTCCATTTACCCTGTGCCGGGTGTGTTTTGAATCCTGGTTCCCCATGTCTTCTGGGCCTGTCCTCTGGCTCTGTGGAATAAACAGAGCCATTAGAACCACTGCTGATCAACCCAACAGGACCACCAAAACTGTGTCTCGATTAATGCAGATTATTCCGACCGTGGTGTTTAAGTTCAGGTCTTTAACCCATACATTCATGCCATTAACACTTATCTCTAATGCAGTGTTTCTCAATTATTTTCTGTGGCGCCCCCCCTTGGAAGAAAATAACAATTCACACCCCCCGAGCGACTAATTGTTATTAGTACACCTCTGCATAAAACTGTATCTTTATTAACATTTAAATTAAAAAAAGAATACAGTTCAACTTACAACAAAGAAAAACTTCATTAGCATTGTTTTTTTAATCTGTAATAGAAAAGATTTAAAGTGCACCAATGTGCCTGAAATAATAAAAAAAAAACCATCCTTATTTAAACTTATTTAACTTACTCATGTCTTAATATCTCTGTCTCTCTCTCTCTCTCTACCTTTCTCTTCATTCCTGTTAGACATTTTTTCTGGGCTGTTTCTTGAGAGTTTGTTTACTGCACTTCATATCATTTGCTCGTGCGAAAAACCGCTACACCATAGCACGACAATGAGAGCGCCACTGCAAACTAGTGGAGTGGAGGTGCAATTACACTTAATTCTCATACACAATTCCAGAAAAGCATGTTCCCCAGGGTCAAACAAGCTCCGTCCCCGGCATCACCCCCACCCCCCCTATTTGAGAAGCACTGCTCCAATGCCTAAGTAACTGAGATACAACTTTCATGTCACACATCTTGGTTGCTAAACATCACCTGTATTACTATGGAAGACGATGGACACATAATATGACACATGATGATAATGCTTGCTGAGAAGGTCAGGTTTTCATCAGGGTTTATTTATTTATTTATTTATTTATTTATTTATTTTTAGTTTGGTTGTCCTTTTTTATCAATTAACTTCTAGCCTGTCCACAGGTTTTAACAGATTTAGATTTGACATTTTATGATGGGCGGATGATCACCCAGAGCTGTTCCCATTAAAATTTGGGAAGGGCTTATGCATCGATGACCACCTGAAAAATATCATAATATCATTAATTCCTATCTCTAATAATGGGATTTTTTTTATCATATATTGAACAAAATTTACAGTCTATATTCAAGATCAGACATGTTGACATCAGCGCAAGTTTATTCCTGATTGTGCGTGTGATGGCAACTTAAATTTAAGGTAAAAAAAAAAAACAATCACAATTTTGAAACTGGGTAGAGTAGGCCCAGCAGAGCGTAATGTGTAGAGGTTTATACTCTCTAATCGCTCATATGAAGAAATGGCTTCCATCACAGCCACAAATCTTCTTGTCTTTCTACTACTATACAATGATTCTTTTTATTTTGCCTTTTTCTCCACCTGTCTCCATCCACCCGTCCTTGATTCACCATCTTATCGTGGTGGAGGGGTTTGTATGATCTTAGGAGCTATGTTGTTGGGGGCTTTATGTCCCTGGTAGGGTTGCCCAAGGCAAACATGTCCTAGGTGAAGGTTCAGACTAAGTGTGGTTCACATGACCTTTATAGTTATAAAAAAGAAAATGACACAATTTTCTTTGCCCTTACACGGCTCACTGGGGCACCCAAGGAGCCAGACCTGGGGTAGGGGTTGGACTTGTTACTTGTTACTTGTTACTTGTTACCCAGCTGGGCATACCCTGAAAAGAAGACATAGGTCAACCCTCCCACGGACCCACCACCTGTGTAAGGGGCTACAGGGGTCGTGTGCGCCAGAGGCATGGGTTTTGTCGGGCCAATCCTTGGCTACTGACGCTGACTCTTGAGACATGGAATGTCGACTCTCTGGCGGGGAAGGAACCTGAGCTGGTGCGTGAGGTGGAGAGATACCGACTAGATATAGTCGGACTCACCTCGACGCATTGCTTGGACTCTGGAACCACCATCTCGAGAGGGCTGGACCTTATTCCATTCTGGAGTTGCGCATGTGGAGAGACGGTGAGCCGGTGTGGGCATCCTTGTTGCCCCCGTCTCGGTGCAGACATGTTGGGGCTCTCCCCGGTCAACAAAAGGGTAACTTCCCTCTACTTTCAGGTGAGGTTGCGGGTCCTGACTGTTATTTGTGCTTATGCACAAAATGACAGTTTAGAGTACCCACCCTTCCTGGAGTCTTTAGGGGTGTGTGTTGGAGAACGCACCCCAGGAGACTCACTGGTTGTCATGGGAGATGTCACATGCACCCATGTGGGCAATGACAGTATGACCTGGAAGGGTGTGATTGTTAGGTACACCCTATACAATCTGTACCCGGATAGTGTTTCGTTGTTGGACTTCTGTGCCCATCACAGTTTGTCCTTCATGAACACCATACCATGTTCGAACATAAGGCTGTCCATAAGTGCACTTGGATCCAGGACACAATAGGCCACAGTTCGATGATCAGCTGGAGGAAATGGCTGGTTGGAGGGAAGCCTGGATCTCACTGCTTAGGCTACCCTAGATTAAGCAGAAGATGATGATGATGATGATGATGATGATGATGATGATGATGATGATGTCTCCATCCTCGTCAGTCTTCTTGTTCTCACTCAGTCCTGCTGTGCAGAGAGCTGAATGTCCACAGCCTGACAAATAGAACAAATCCTAAACCAATTTCCCAATATTAGTTCATTCAATTGCATCTTGCCTGTGGTGTGTTTGTGGGTGTGTGCTTGTGCATTGTGCGTGTGTGTTTGTGCATGTGTGTGTGTGTGTGTGTGTGTGTGTGTGTGTGTGTGTGTGTGTGTGTGTGTGTGTGTGTCCAAATACAGAGCAGCAACACTCATGACAGAGACCATCCAAAGCAATCCTCATTTACCTTATACACCCCCCCCCCCCTCTTTCTCTTGGATTGATTTTGTGGTTAATCTCGGGTGTGGGTTTGCAGATCGCTTGGTTTTCAAGTGTCTCTTGCAAATTGATAGGCCTGCGCACAGAAAATCAATTTACCAAAACACACACATGCATGCACACGCTCACACACTCCTGATGCTGCTCTCTTTTAAAACAGTGCAAACAGAATTCTGATCCTGTGGGTTACTCAAGATTCTGTGCTGTGCATTAACTATAAGAAATTCTAATTTATATGCACAGTGTTTGCTAAGCGTGAAACCAGAATTTGAATATAGTTGATTGTTAGTGTGCGCGTCTATAGCTTTGATATCATGCAGTTTAAATGTTTTCACTACTATACTACAATCCCTTGCAATAGTTTTTTTTTCCTTTTTCAAATCAGTGGAAGTAAGGAAGGAAACTGTCACACACAGAGAAAACCCACACAAGCATGGGTAGAACATGAAATTTCATAAAGAAACGCAGGGAGCATGAGGCTTGAACACAGGACCGACCCCACAAACCAACCCGGATGAAGCAGAAAAATATGACGATGAGAACATTGTGTCCAGCTATGTATACAGTAGATGCTCGTTTTAGATGCATTGTATACAGTAGCTGTAGAATATATATATATATATATATATATACATGATACATATACATATATATATATATATATATATATATATATATATATATATACATGATACATATACATATATATATATTCTATGTAATTATATATAATATATGTGTGTGTGTGTGTGTGTGTGTGTGTGTGTGTGTCTGTAAATATCTGCATATTATCTGCATATGTCTCTATCATTGTTCTATTAGATAAGCAACATCTTCAGAGCGCACCCTGCTTCTTACCCAAAGTCAGCTAGGATTGGCTCTAGCTTTCCATGTGACCCTAATAGGTCAACTGTCTAGATATTTGATTAATAATAATAAAGTCTTTCAAAATAGCTTAAGTCAAAGGATAATTTTAATAAAAATATTCAGGACAACATTTTGAAAAAAAAAAAATGACTATGACCCCCTCCTGTAAACAACCAGATGAATGTGGTACCTAGGTATTATTAAACTTAAAATATTGTGTCAAATATTTAAATAGTTGTCAGTCAGTCATCTTCTTCCTCTTAATCTGGGATTGGGTCACAGGGGCAGCAGCCTAAGCAGTGAGGTCCAGACACCCCTCTTCTCAGTCATTTCCTCCAGCTCTTCTGGGGGGGGGGGCACCGAGGAGTTCTTAGACCAGCTCAGGTGCATAGTCCTGTGTTTTGGGTCGACCTCGGGGTCTCTTCCCGGTTAGCCATGCCCAAGGGGATGTGTTCAGGAGGAATTCTAATCAGATGTCCGAGCCACCTCCGCTGGCTCCTTTCAATGTGGAGAAGCAGTGGTTCTACTTTGAGCTCCTCCCAGATGGCTGAGCTTCTCACCCTATTCCTGAGAACGAGCCACGCCATCCTGCAAAGGAAGCTCATTTCAGCTGCTTGTATCAATCGTGTTCATTCGGTCACTACCCGAGGTAATGTGCCCATAGGTGAGGGTACGAACATAAATCAACGAATAACTTGAGAGCGTTACTCTTTTATAATAATATTTAGATATTTGTATTCTTCTTCTGTTCCTTTCGGCTGTTCCCTTTTTCTCAGGGGTCGTCACAGCGAATCATCTGCCTCCATCTTCATGGAAGTCATATTATTGATTTGATTAATGATTTACATCGGATACCCTTCCTGACACAACCCTTGAGCAAGGGGCAGAAACACGCTGTGGCTATGCAGCTACTTTTGTCGAAAGTCAGCATGTCAACATATTCTTTTACATGAACCTCTCACCATAGACAGTGAGAAACATGGCAGGCCTTTGATAACCCAGTTAGCTGCACTGTGTGTGGGGGGGGGGGGGTGGGGGTGGGGGGGGGGGATCGTGACAATCCTGTGGAGAGTGGGACTCGAACCCCCAACCTTAGGATCAGCGGTCGAGCAGCTTTTACCACCGGGCCACCACCCCACCAGGCCACCACCGCCCTCACCAGGCCACCACTGCCCAATTTGTATTATGTACATTAAATAAATCTTTAAGTTTTTTTTAACATCTGATCTCAAGATGCTTTGAAAAACCCATTCGGTGAGAAAATGTTAACTGCATATCAGTGAAATAAATCATACTTCTCTCTTGCAATTTTGGTGTAACAGTTACTATGCTCAAGCCCGAGGATGAATTTTCATTCGACGTTGTTTTACAGGGAGAAAATATTACCATAACCATATTTTTGGATAACATCTATTTAAAATAATCTGCTCCAGAGCTATAATGGAAATTAAAATCTATCTACTTTAATTTACTTTATAGCTACTTATACTCCCTCTGGCGCGCTACTCTGCAGCTTTCTTCTCTCTACATTAAATCCTGATTGGCTTAGTGAGAAAAATGCGCTTCATATTATTCAGGGTAGTGATTATGCAAAAATAGATTATTTAAAGATACATAAAGATATTACTCAAAGAAAGTACTGAAGACAGGTTTTTTTTTTTTAATGCTACCACATTGTGATCTTATCCTATTGAATAAAGAGTGTGTTAAATATTAAAAGAAAAGGCTTCTGTAGCATTAGTTCATTCATTAATTTTCTGAGTCGCTTAATCCTAATCGCGGGGAGTCTGGCGCCCATCTCAGCTGACTCTGGGCAAGGGCAGAGTACACCCTGGACAGCTCCAGGCCATCACAGAGCAGAAACATACTGACGGCTATGCAGCTACTCTTGTCGAAAGCTAGCGATGGTTATTCTACATGAACCTCACACCATAGACAGTGAGAGACATGGCCAGTCTTTGATAACCCAGTTAGCTGTACTGGGGGGGAACAGCAGTGACAACCTGTTGACAGTGGAGCTTGAACCTGCAACAGAAACTCTACTTATGTGTCAGTGTGATCAACATAAACTGTAGAATGCAAAGAGAACAACTTGTTCAGCAGGTAGTCCTTTGGGCTTTCAAAACCAGACACTTATTTTCATAGACATTTTAGGGATGTGTAGGGATTGTAAAAATGTTTAAACTCTTAAACTTTATACAGGAATACCTCGGCTTACACCGTTAATTGGTTCCAGGAGAGATGACTTCAGTCGAAAAACAACTTAAATTGAATTAGCTTGTCTCTAGGCTAGCATAGGCTAGGCTACGCCAAAATTACTTGTAATATAATACAGTGATCCCATACTACTTCATGCTTCAGTTTTTGTGGCTTCAGTGCACCACAGGTTTTTCAAAAATATTCATTGAAGAATAGGGGGAAAAGTTAAGGAAAATGCCACAAAACAAGGCCAATTATGCAAAAAAAAAAAACAAAAAAAAAAAACAAAAAAAAAAAAAAAAAAAACAAACAAAACCAAAAAAACAAACCCCCCTCCCAAGAAAACTACTTAAATTTTTATGTGAGGTGCCCATCTGAGTGCTCACGCACATCTGTATATGCGCGTGCAGGTTTGTATGTATGTGTGCACAGTATTTTTATTTTATTTACATCTTATGCATTATTTTTGAATGTTTGTTATTATAAGAATTCATAGCGTTGAATATGCATTTATTAATATTACATACACATATACATGTACGTATACGTATACGCGGAAATCGGCGGTGGCGAAGACCACAGAACCGCAGAAAGTGAGGGATCCCTGTGTGTGTGTGTGTGTGTGTGTGTGTATATATATATATATATATATATATATATATATATATATATATATATATATATATATATATATATATATATATAAACCGTACCGACGTGATAAGCACCCAGGGCGCTTAAAAAATTGCCGTGGGTGGCGCTTATTAAAATGTTTTCCAGCAGAGTGGAATGGTAAGTGCTTATTAGCATCAAGGTGGGAAACATGAATAATAACAGAACAATAAAAGACTTTTACTGGTATTTGTGTTCTTCATTTTGTGTTATCAACCAAATTACTTATATAAAAGCTGAAAATAAACAGAAAACAGCATAATTAAAAAAAAGACCCTTTAATTTTCCCTCCCGGTGCTGTTCCTTTAAATATTTACCCCCCCGATGTAAAATCGAGCCAATCAACATGAATGTTAACTTTAGCACATGGCACGTTGAACCAATCAACACAAAAGTCAACTTTAAAGCACATGGCCAGGAACGTCTTTAAATGTATGAAGTTCGTGAGCAGGAGAATCGGGTGAAAAATACTCGTCATCACCTTCTGATAGGTCCATATCTGGCTCATCGCTCCATTCATTCCGAGCAGCCCATAGTTTTGCTGTAACAGTTTCTAATGGTTCATCGGTTGTTGGACATTTACTTGGAGAACACAGCAAAATATTTTCCTGTTTTTTTATAGCACGGCTGAACAATCAATTGTGTTGTTACTGATGAACATTATAAACATTCCCCAGTGGCAGGGGGTCTTGAAATACCGTGTAAACTCACTTTAACAGGCAATGAACATCTCATTTTACCGTTACAGAGACTGATCGAATAAAATTGGTAAGATTGATCTACCATTTTGCTCCCAGTACACATGGGCGGTTATTATACATAAGATAAAGAAAAAAGAAAAGAAAAGAAAAAAAAAACACACTGAGGTGGGGGGGCCTTATTGAAGCAGGGTGCTTATTACGTCGAATACAGTATATATATACATACACAATATTTAACATACTAAATATATATATATATTATAATCATACTGACATAAACTTAAGTTTTATTTATTTTTGTAATTTTTTTCCATATTTCTTTTGAAAACCAGCAAATAGCAATTGAGAACAACTTAACACGAAACGACTTAAGTCGAGGTATAGCTGTACTTTGTAAACTCCTACTTTTGCTGTGTAAAGCTGCTTAGCAACAGTGTCAATTGTAAAAAGCTCTATACAAATAAAAGTGAACTGAATTTTATCAAATCATTCACACAACATCTGACAGCACCAGAGCTGAAAGTTACACCAGACAGCTTTCTGTTATAACAGAGTCACACCAGACAGCTTTAATAAAGCCTTCAGTCACACCTAAACATAATCTACAACACCATGTCCTTCACAGAGCTCCATTTCAACCTGGTCCTTCAAATCGCTCCATTTCTCACAGATTCCTCTTCTCACAGATCCTTGTCTTTCACAGATCTATTTCTCACGATCCTTATTGTTCTCAGAGGTCTCTGTCGATCAGAGATGTTTCTCAAAGATCCTGGCCTTTCAAAAGCTCTGTTTCTCATAGGTCTGGTTTTTTTCCTTCACAGAAATGTTTCTTACATATCCCTGTTTCTCATTGATCCCTATGCTTCACAAACTACTGTTTCTATCAGATCCCTACTTCTCACTGATCCCAGTCTCACACAGATCTCCCACTTTAAAAAGTTCTTTTTTTTTCCACAGACCCTACACACATCCTTGTTTGTTTAAGTTCATGTTTCTTTCAGATGTTTATAACATTCACATTTTTCTGAGATCCTGACCCAACAAAGATCACTGTTTCTTACAGAAACAACGTCCATTATAATTTACTATTTTGGACAGCTTTCTGTTCTTTATATGTCACTGTTTCTCACGGAAACATTGTCCTTTATAGATCACTATTTCAGGCAGTTTACTGTTCTTTATATATCATTATTCTGGACAGATTCCTGTCTTTTATAGATTGTTACTTCTGACAGATCACTGTCCTTTTAAGATGACTGTTAATCACAGATTCCTGTATTTTATAGATCCTTCAGAGATTCTTCTTTTAAAATTCTTGTTTTTAGCAGAACTTTGTCTTTGATAGAGCCTCATTTCTCACTAATCATTGTCTTTCCACTTTATTTTCAACTTTTAAATAATAACATGCTCTTTATATTTAAATTAAAATTAAAACCCTCTCTCTCTCACATACACACACACACACACACACACACACACACACGCGCGCGCGCGCACACATACACACACATGATAATAACAGACCACATGCTGCGATAATTACGACATCATGGTTTCGTAGGAAAAGGATCCAAGTATTCAAACAGCCAGCCTGCAGTCCAGATCTTTCACTTATCTAAACATCTGAACTGTTGTAAAACACTCCACTATTAAAGTCTTTTTCAATTATTATTCCAGTACAGTACCTAAGTTAATGTTTAGAATGTTTATGTGTGATTTTATGTACTGTGGTGCATGTTTATCATTTTGTTTATCCAATTTGTTACATTTCTTGTTCTTTTATGTCCTTTTTGTTATGGTCTGTGCTTTTGGAGCACATTGATTTTTGCGCTGTGCCTCGAACTAACGGGTTTCTCTCTGCTTCAGCTGAGGGGTGTGGCTGAGCTGCTCAGTGGCTCACACCTGAATTCACTATTCTCAATTACTCCCAATAAACACAAGCATGCTCACCTCTGCACCAGAGGATTAACTCACATCACATCACCGCTTCTTTGGTTTGTAACGCTCTCTAACTATCTCATTCTAAAACTCTGTTTTCTATCCACTCTGGCTGAGGGGCGTGGCTGAGCTCCTCAGACTGAATGCAGCCCATACCTGAATTCAGTCAATATCAAGCCTCACAAATAATGCAATACCTTCCTCGAGTGGGCATTTTTGAAAACTACAGTGCTGTATGTTTCAAGGAGGATGCATTTAAAGGAATTTATATATATATATATATATATATATATATATATATATATATATATATATATATATATATATATATATATATAAATGTTGTATAATGTGTATATTTTATTATTAATAAATATCACAGTAAAATATTAAGTTTTTCTGAATCATTACTACATTTTACTACATTAATACTGTATTATGAGTAAGAGTGTCCATAGAATGTGTTTAAGATGCATATTTTAGCGCATGTAATAGATACATAGTATTTTACTTCCGGTTGATCTTTCACGCATGTAATATGATACATAGAGTTTTACTTCCGGGTACAGAACTCGCGGATTATCTTCATTCGCGGGAGGGGCCAGAACCAAAACCCCTGCAAATGCCGAGGGCCTACTATATATATATATATATATATATATGTCTGTCTTCCTTTCGTCTTTTTTCCCTTTTACTCGGGAGTCGCCACAGCGAATCATTTGATTCGCACGTTTGATTTGGCAGAGGTTTTTACGTCGGATGCCCTTCCTGTCACAACCCTTTTTTAGCAAGGGACAGAAACACGCTGACGACTTTGCAGCCTACTCTTTACGAATGTCAGCAATGGTTCTTTTACATGCCTTTCACCATAGACAGTGAGAGACATGGCCCGCCTTTGATAACCCAGTTAGCTGCACTGGGGATATATATATATATATATATATATATATATATATATATATATATATATATATATATATATACACGCAGGGGTTTGGTTCTGGCCCCTATATATATATATATATATATATATATATATATATATATATATATATATATATATATGGTGGTCTAGAGGTAAAGGGTGCTGGATCGCTGATCCAAAGTTTGGGGGTTCGAGTCCCACTCTCCACAAGGTTGTCACTGTCCCCTCCCCCCAGTGCAGCTAACTGGGTTATCAAAGGCGGGCTATGTCTCTCACTGTCTATGGTGTGAGGCATGTAAAAGAACCATTGCTGACTTTCGTAAAGAGTAGACTGCAAAGTCGTCAGCGTGTTTCTGTCCCTTGCTAAAAGGGTTGTGACAGGAAGGGCATCCGACGTAAAAACCTCTGCCAAATCAAACGTGCGAATCAGATGATTCGCTGTGGCGACTCCCGAGTGAAAGGGAAAATGTCGAAAGGAAGACAGACAGACATATATATATATATATATATATATATATATATATATATATATATATATATATATATATATAAAAATGTGTGTTATATATACACTGTAATTCGATTTTAAGTTAAGATTTTTTTAAATTAACTTCTTTTTAACATTACATGCAAAATATTTAAATTACCCTTATTTGAATGTGTGTGAAACAGAGACAGCAGCATATCACATAGCTTATTAGTCTAATTATGCAAAGATCCAACACAGATTTTACACGCACACCCACATGCACATACTTGCTTTTAACATTCTGAAATCAGAGATAACGACTCAGCAGGGAACATGCATTTAAGATAAAATGCAACACCAACCTCTCTCTCTCTCTCTCTCTCTCTCTCTCTTACACACACACACACACACACACACTCACACACACAGACACAGTGTCTTTCTCTTTCTTTCACACACACACACACACACACACACACACACACACACACACACACACACACACAGTGTCTTTCTCTTTCTTTGTTGCGCGGGAGTAAAGTCAGCTTGGGTGACAGAATTTAACTGTCCAAGACTACAAAGAATTTCCAATAAAATACGCATTCATTTTTGCACACATTACAATCTGACATACTGTATATGCTTTTCATTGTTTGATAAGAGGTCCACTTAGCAGACGCTCATAATGCATGTGTCAGGTGAGTGTTTCACATTGTCAGTGTCTCGAGTGCTACATTTCACTCATTAGTTTAGCTGCTCGCTAATAAGGCTCAAGTAGGAAAATAGAAGTCTCTATTAGAAAGAAGGGGCAATTAACCCAGAGATCGCAAGTTCGAGTCCGGGTTAATGCAACAGCCGTCTGGAACCAGGAGTTCATGGGAGTGAATTGGCCAAGCTCTCACGGGGGGGAGGGATGGCATACGCTCACGTCACTGTCAGTCAGAGTGATCGGCAGCAAATCATGGGAATCTGTGAGCTCATTTGTATGAGTGGGCGGATAGCGTTTTCCCTCCAAGTGTGTTAGACTGTCCCCGAATGCGTATGAGCCGCAGTTTGAGAAGAGACAGGTGACTGGCACTGCATATCATGAAGGGGGGGCGTACATACTTTCACCCAGCAGTGGTTGGTGGTGGTCATGTGATAGGGAAGGCAATACCTGATGTGAGGGAATTGGATATGAATAAATTAGGGAGAAAACGGGGGAAATTAAAAAAAAAAAAAGAAGAAAAAATAAAGAAGGTCCTTGTGCTCAATTCCAGGATTGAAGTCTAATGCAATCGACAAATCCAAAAAACAATGCAAATTTTGTCACATCAATGACTTTCCTGTTTCTGTATTAGACTTTTAACAGACATTACAATATTTGTGTTTCTTGGTGGAAGTGTTTAAGCATGTTTAATGTGTGTTGATGGATTTTGAGGTGTTTGGGCAGGTATATTTGGGTACAGTAGTGAGGTCAGGCACCGATGCCAGGTGGGAGTATCTGGTTCACAGTAGGGGTTCCAGTTCATCCAAAAGATTTAGTGGCGTTGAGGTCAGAGCTCTGTGCAAGCCACCAATCACTTCCACACCGACCTTCACAAATCAATTCTTCATGGAGCATTTTTTGGAATTGCCTTCCTGTAACAAATTCAAGCTTCTGAGTCCCAGTGACGGGAGTATCCAATTTTTTTTCTGTATACTGTCCATACAAGCACAGATTTTGATTTAAAAAAAATACTTTTACAATATGGTCTGGTACTAGTAATACATTCCAATCATTTCATTCATTTTCTGAACCACTTAGTCCTAATTAGAGTCACAGGGAGGCTGTCGCCCATCTCAGCTGACTCTGGGCAAGGGCAGAGTACACCCTGGACAGCTTGCCAGGCCATCAGAAACACGCTGACGGCTATGCAGCCTCCTCTTTAGGAAAGTCAGCAATGGTTCTTTTACAGCCACTCACTATAGACAGTGAGAGATATTGCTGACCTTTGATAGCCCAGTTAGCTGCACTGGGGGGGGGGGCTTGAACCCCCAACCTTAGGATCAGTGATCCAGCACCTTACCATCAGGCCACCCCTGCCCTGAGACTATAATATGTAATATTGGTGGGGGGGACCTTTGACATGGGACAAAGTGTTTATCAGATGCCCAGTAGATGGCGACAATTTATTATAACTATACCAAGCTATAAAAAAAAAAGTCTTGGTCAGAATTTTTTAAGGTTAATCAATGCACTTCTCACCAGCATCTATTCGTGCGTGGTGAAGGTACCTTGTTCTTTATGAGTGTCACTCTAGTTTATTACGGTTTGTGCATGTTTGGCAACAGGCCAGTGCACATCTTCTAGAAAGCGCATTCGCACCAGCCTGACTGGCTTGTAATGTTTTACTGAGTCAGCATTGAGCAGCAGATAAGGATGCAGAACCTGCTGAGTAAGCATATGAACCTTACACAATCATTACACCTCACAATATACTCCAGGTGTAGGTCACCTAGCAGCACACACCCTCACACCATCGCCATAAAAACGCAAACATAAGGAAGGGCAGTAAAGTTTGTGTGTGTGTGAGAGAGAGCGAGAGAGAGAACGAGAATGTTGGATGATGCTCTAGATAAGGATAATAGACTCTATAATACTGTCCTCTGATTCTTGAATTACGCACCATCTCTCTCTCTCTCTCTCTCTCTCTCTCTCTCTCTCTCTCTCAGTCTACAATTGTGAATTGTAAATTTAGCATTATTAGCCTGATAATACTGATTAGCATTATGGTGCTAAACGGTTATATTAGTCTGCTACTCCAGCGGTTAGAGTAATTTCATTCACCATGTGGTAAATTACCACTGCTGTTATCTTGGTGCTAACACTGAATAACACTGAAAATCCCTTAGTCACACTAGCATAAATTACCATTATCTTCTCAGCAGTGAATTGGCAAGCAACGGTTTCGTATAAAGTGAACGGTAAGCTTTCAGCTTATATTCATCTACATTCTTACGTTTTGTCCATGAGTACGTACCTATAGACAAACATATTTCAAATTGGGTATGCGGCACTCACACCTTGTCGGATAGAAGCAAATTTTCAATCATTTATTTCCATTTCTTGTCTGTTTCCCATTTGGTAAATGTATTCCTGGTCAAACAGGGTCTGTCGAATTTGATGGACATTTTTGTGCATGCATAAACCGTGTCAGCATAGTTTTGCATGCACAAAACTTGGAAAATAATCCACTGGAAAAACATGTCCACTAGTTGGGCATGTGTGTTTTTTTCAGTACATATGTGTTCCTTGTCAGTTAACATCTGTTGATGTCTAGACCTGGCTTGTAGCGGAACAACTACCTGACATGCATGATAAACCAGGGCAGCTGACGATGACTGACAAGGAATACGTCTGAACTGATGAACAATGTGTGTGATATGTAACAGGGACATAACTATCAATGTTGGGATAAGTACACTAAAAATACCATACCAGTGGTGGCCTAGTGGTAAAGGGTGCTGGATCACTGATCCTAAGGTTGTGGGTTTGAGGCCCATTCTCAACGGGTTGTCAAGGTTGTCACTGTGTCCCCCCAGTGCAGCTAACTGGGTTATCAAAGGCCGGCCATGTATCTCACCGTCTATGGTGTGAGGTTCGTGTAAAAGAACCATTGCTGACTTTCGACAAGAGTAGCTGCAAAGCCTTCAGCATGTTTCCGCCCTGCGATGGCCTGGTGAGCTGTCCAGGGTGTACTCTTCCCTTGCCCAGAGTCAGTTGGGATGAGCACCAGCCTTCCCGTGACCCTAATTAGGAGTACGCAGTTACAGAAAATGAACTGAACTGAAACTACCATACATGTAACAGGACCAATCCACGACACTGGTCACCAAGTCTGTTACTGGAAATCTAAATTCCTGCAGATTTTCTCTTCAACCAAAGTCTCTCGTGCCACCACCGACTAATCAAAAACTTCTGAAGTCAATTATTAAATGGTCACATCGGCATGATTTCCCAGGTCTTAAGTCAGAAAGCTTTACAGGAACAACATAGATGACCACTATTCTAAGAGCGATGCTGTCTCACACATGCATTGACTGCTGGAAGAGCCTCCCATGTGGAAATCCTTTTTTCCATTCATTCATTTTCTGAAATGCTTAATCTTAATTATCGTCACGGGGAGGCTGGCATCCGTCTCAGCTGACTCAGCTCGCCAGGCCATCGCAGGGCAGCAACATGCTGACAGCCTACTCTTTACGAAAGTCAGCAGTGGTTCTTTTACATGCCTCTCACCATAGACAGTGAGAGACCTTTGATAACCCAGTTCGCCGCACTGGGGGGACAGCAGTGACAGCTGTTGACAGTGGAGCTTGAACCCCCCCAACCTTGGGAGCTGTAATCCAGCACCTTACCACCGGGCCACCACTGCCCTCACGTGGAAGTCGTCTACACCAAAATCAAAACGTAGTTCTGGCATTCCAGAAGCCAATCTATGTTTGAAGCAGGAACATTCACACAAAACACCTGAAACATTTCAGCAATATCATGTGGACATGCTGGGTTTGGTCAGCGCAGACACACTGGGGCTGGGAAGATAAAAACGTCCACAGGGGAAACAGTACTCTGGCAGAATTAATAACATTGGATTGAAACAGCTATTATTCTGCAGAAAGGTATTCAGGGTATCCTAATGGAGTGGAGACCTGAAAATGGCAGCCTGATGAAGGCAGAGATTAAAGCCAAGCATACAGACCTCACTATCATCCAGTGATACGCTCCAAGTAATGACAGAGTAAAAGGAAATAATAATGAATTGCTTGATCAACTCCAGTAGTAGTGTAACCTGTACATGCACTTCACTGATTTCCAGAAAATTGTGATAGCGTACATCAGAGGAGCTCATGCAAGATCCTTTGCATATGAAACATGACATTAAACAATATCTCAAACTATCCGTAACTGTGACCAGCATTCATTCATTCGCCAAAGCACTTTATCCACTTGGGTCATGGGGAGGCTCGAGCCTACCTCAGCCATCTCTGGGTGAAGGAGAAATGCAGCATGAACAGCTCACCAGTCCATCACACAGCCAACACACACAAACTATTTCACACTCACACCTAGGGGCAATCTGGAAGCTCCAATTAGCCTAATGTGCATGTGTTTATTATTATAACAATTTATTGCTAGCCTTGTATTCCATGGTATGTCTATGTTATATAAAATATTTCCTTGTGAATGAGCTACTCCTATACAAATAATAATAATGTAGTAGAAATACAGGGATCTCTCGTTATGTAGTGCTTCAGTTTCTGCGGCTTCAGTGCATCGCTGGTTTTTCAAAAATAATCATCGAAAAAAAGAAATAAATAAGGAAATTAAGGAAAAATAGGGAAAAAGTTCAGGAAAATGCTGCAAAACCAGGCCAAATATGAACCCCCCCCAAAAAAAAAAAAAAAAAAATAAACCCAAAACCCCCCAACAAAACTAGTTATATTTTTATGTGAGGTGCGCATCTGTGTGCGTGTGTTTATATATTATTTACAACTTATGCATTATTTTTTAATGTTTAATTGTTATCATAAGCATTTATAGCATTGAATATGTATTTCTTCATATTATATACGTATATGCGTATGCGGCAGTCAGGGAGTCGATCCTACTTCGCGGAAATTCGGCGGTCGCGAAGGGTCTCGGTCCCCATTAACCATGGAAAGTGAGGAATCCCTGTAGTTGATTAGTGAGTATGTTATATAAATTTATAAAATGCATTTTTATCATGCTGCAGGATTTAAACCTGCGCATAACTGAATCAATACTACCTACAGTAAATAACACAGAAACTAAACCAGACTGTACCATCAGGAGGACGTCTGAGCAGACATCATTGGAATAAAAAATTGTGGTACGTTCTTGATCTTGGATAGCTTAATGACCGATAGAAATGTTTTTTAATCATAGGAAGTATATCTTGGAGACACGGTGGCATAGTGGTTAATATGAACACTATACGGCAAGAAGGTCAAGGGTTCACGTTCCAGGCTTAACAAGGGCGTTTCTGGGTCTAGTTTGCATGTTCACCCCATGCTTGCCTCGGTTTCCTCCAGGTGCTCCAGCTTCCTCCCACACTCCCGTCGCTAGTACAGGAATCACAGGACATTATTCCTAACATTACATTAGGATATCATGGTAGTAAAAGTGGTGAAATTAAGTTCCACAGTTCTGGAAATGCGTAAAATAGTGAATATGTTAAAAAAAAAAAAAAAAAACAGCCAACTTCCTCAAAGAACTTCTTTAAAAACACTTCAGAGTAAAGCGAGCAAAGTAAAGTGTTCCAAACTAAAAGTCTCCGGAGCTACAGAAAGACTGGCAGGATGTGGAACACTGTGGCTGTATTAAAACTAATGGAAATGCCTACATTACTATGATAGGTAAAGGTAAACTCTGTTGGGTTTTTACACCTGAGCCATAGTGGTTCATCAGGCCAGTGCTTATCCCCGGTTTCCATAGCGTGACGCAACCAGGAGTTCAACTCCTCCTGGATGGGACGCCTAGTCCATCGCAGGTTACCTTCCCAGTATATTTTTACTGGTACCCATTTATACTGCTGGGTGAACTGGGTGAACAGAGGAACATTTGTGGTTAAGACCTTGCCCAGGGGTCTTAGCACAGTGAGGGTTTCACTGGGATTTGAACACACAACCTCTCGATCATGAACACAGCACCCTAACCACTACCCCACCGATATGATATAGTAGGAGTAATAAGATCGATAATTAAAAGGAAAGAGCTTTTGGGTGGCCTGATGGTGTAGCGGTTAGCATGCTCGTCTCACAGCAAGAATGGCCCGGGTTCAATTCCTGGGCCCGGTGAAGGAGTTTCTGTATGGAGTGTGTATGTTCTTGCCATGATTATACAGGTTTCGTCTCTGTACTCTGGTTTCCGTGCAGTCCTAAGATATGCACATTAGGCTTTCTGTCTTTTCCAAATGCTTGTGTTTATGTGATGGCCCTGGGATGGAATGCTGAGCTGCCTGCTTTCACCTAACGTCAACTAGAATAGGCTCCAGCCACCATATGAGCCTTGAAGGACACAACAATGAAACTTATCACAGAGAGTACTAGTAGATCGCTAATGGGTTCTGTTGTCATCAATTAGTTTACGTTTCAATGCAAAAATGTTTACTACCATAAAACCTTGAAGAAAACGTATTCTGTACTTGGACGCCATGATTCAGCTCAATGCTCACTTTCAGTTTTTATCTCGATACCATTAGCAGCTGAAACTCAAACTACATTATCATCCTTTAACCTCGCTGCATATTAATACTAATCTCCATTTTCCTCCTCCGCTGTCCATCTCCTTTCTGCCTTTATCTCTGGGACCTGCTGTTTGTGTGTGTGTTTGTGTGTGTGTGTGTGTGGAATTTGGAACTGCCAATCAGCCGACTATGTATGTTTTTTAACTGTGTGAAGAAACCAGAGTACCTGGAGGAAACCCATGCTAGCACAAGGAAAACATTTAAACTATACACAGAAACTTTCCCGGTCCGGGAATCGAACCCAGGCCTGCTTGCTGTGAGTGGAATATGTTAGGACTGTGCCACTGAATTACAATTAAAACTCATTCACTCTCCGAACTGCTTAATCTTAATTAGGGTTGCAGGGAGACTGGTGCCCATCTCAGCCGGCTCCAGGAAAGGGTGGGCTACATTCTGGTACAGCTCGCCAGGCAATCGCTGGGCCAGCACTTACACAACCATTCATAAACCCCCCTCACACCACGGGATTATTTGGAACAGCCAATTAACCTGCTGTGCATGTTTTTGGACTGTGGGAGGAAACCAGAGTTCAGTTCAGTTCATTTTCTGTAACCGCTTAATCCTAAATAGGGTCGCGGGGAGGCTGGAGCCCATCCCAGCCGACTCCGGACGAGGGCAGAGTACACCCTGGACAGCTTGCCAGGCCATCGCAGTGCGGAAACACGCTGACGGCTTTGCAGCTACTCTTTACGAAAGTCAGCTTTTACCTGAACCTCTCACCATAGACATTGAGAGACATGATGATGAGCCTTTGATAACCCAGTTAGCTGCACTGGGGGGGGACACAGTGACAACCTTGTGGAGAGTGGGTCTCGAACCCACAACCTTAGGATCAGTGATTCAGCGCCCTGTACCACTAGGCCACCACTGCCTTGGAAACCAGACTACCCAGAGAAAACCCACATTAGCATAGGGAGAACATGCAAACTCCATACTAACTGGGACTCGAACCCAGACCTTCTTGCCACCGTGCTGCCTAAAATTAGAATTTGGAATTAAAACAAACCAGAAAGAAAGACCAGAGGGCAAAGACAACATACATCTCTTTTACACTTGTGCTTGTTATAGCCTTTAAAAACCACCTGCTCACACTTGGCGCGTTTCCCGCCTTCGTACCCAGCACACCAAATCATGTCCGTTAGGGATCCTAGTGGCTGGAGCCGACCGCGGGGACAGCCACGTGCAATATGGTTGTCGCAGCTGAGGGCTGCCCTGCCGGGGGTTATGGGCCCTGCGCGGGCTTGGTCAATTGCCAGGAGACGGCCGAATGAGTGGAGGCAGCTGATCGATGCAGCGAAGTGCCGTCCCGGCGCATGCCCTCATACCTGACCTGACCTGACCTGGCTGCTCACCGCATCATAGCATTCTTCTTCTACTACTAACTAATCACTTGCCTGGATTAAGCGGCGGGAAAAAAATGTGTAAAACTTGTAAATGTCAATCTATTCTATTTAAAAATAAAACTCGTAAATGTCAAGTCTATTCACAACATCATTACACACACCTCTTTTCAATCCAGAAGGTAATTCTGAATTAAAATCAAGTGTGAGGGTCACAAGGCGTTAGGAATGCTCGGCTACTGTAAGCCTGGGTGAGTCCCAACAGCCTTCACCACAGTTATAAAGACCAGGTCAAAATAACACGAAGCACATACTGTATTAAATCTTATTTTTTAAACAAAAATATTGGATATTTTATTAATTTACGAACTGCGAAACTCAAAGTGTCCTTGATTTTCATTTCAGAAACCTGATTGCCTTACATTACGTAATTACAATTCAATAAGCCCAATAAATGAGTTTCTTTTTCTCTCCACTGAATAACATCACATTTATATTATTATAAAAGATATTGCCAACTGAGATCCATATACTTTTAATTAATGTCATTAATAATGATCAGGTTATGTTCAAGCCAGAGGGGCTTATTAATTTCTTTGTTTATTCTTCATTTCTAAATTAGTTATAAAACACAAAATAATAAAGCAACGTCTGTACATATACAGTGCACGGTGGCTCGCTGAGGGAGTTTCTATCTGGAGTTTGCTGTGGAGTTTGTACGTTCTCCCTGTTCTTGCACGGGTTTCATCTGGGTGCTCCAGTTTCCCACAGTCCCATAGTCCAGAGGCTTTAGGCTACCTGGCGCTTCTAAATCGCCCCTTGATCTAAGTGTGTGTGTGTGTGTGTGTGTGTTTTGCTTGTAAAGGACTGGTGAGCTGTTCAGGGTGTAACTTGGCAAGATAATAAATTAATGAATGTTCACTTTCTTTCTTTCTTTCAGCATTTTCCCTTTTCTTGGGAGTTGCCACAGCGAATCATCTGACCCGCACATTTGATTTGGCAGAGGTTTTTACGTCGGATGCCCTTCCTGTCACAACCCTTTTTTTTTTTAGCAAGGGACAGAAACACGCTGACGGCTTTGCAGCTACTCTTTACGAAAGTCAGCAATGGTTCTTTTAGATGAACCTCTCACCACAGACAGTGAGAGACATGTCCCCCCACTGGGGGGGACAGTGACAACCCTGTGGGGACTCGAACCCCCAACCTTAGGATCAGCGATCCTGCGCCCTATCCACTAGACCACTAGCAGAATTCAGATTGTTTGCAATCATTTCCCCACCATCTTTTCAAGAACCCCCACCAGTTAACTCTTGGTTACCACCAACCATTGCTGGTGAGACGGTTTTCTCTGGATTATATCACATCAGCCTTCACATCTTTTCAGACCACTGCACATGTTATATCATAGGGAAGTGTAAACCATTTGAACGAAAGCACATCTACTCTCATTGTGGACATGAACTGAGAGACGTCCTCAACTGGTCAGTACTGCTGGGAAAGGAGAGACAGTATCCTAAACACTGCAATGGTCTGGCGAGCGGTCCAGGGTGTACTATTCCCTCGCCCCGAGTCGGCTGAAATGGGCGCCAGCCTCTCCGTGACCCGAGTTAGGATTAAGCTGTTCAGAAAATGAATGAATCAGTATCCCAAACAGAAAGCACGGCCAATTCTAGTCTCATGATTCCTGGCCATAGACGGCTGAAAAATTCAACCTCCAGGTTTCCCGACAACAGAATGAATACGCTTCTCTTGCTCCACACAGATTCCCCCCCCATCACCTTCCCAATATGTAACAGAAGCAAATTTAGCTAGTACCTGACACATAAAAACCCGTAAACCAAAATCTCCACCATGGTTGTTCTTCTATTGGCCTTTATTTATGGATTGATTTATACTGGACAGCATCTCTCAAGACTAAACTCAAGTTCCTTCTGCTGAAGACAAATCTAGGACAATGTCTCTACATTTCCAGCTTTCGGTGGCTTAATGAGAGGAGATATATAGACTTCATTAGAGCTGCAGAACATTTGTGAGTGAAATGGTTGTAGGTGTCGTTTATCAGTTTTTCGGGTTCTCACCTCCTCAATTGCATGCTTGTTCGACTTGTTTTTTGTTATTTTCCCTGACTCATCAAAGCTGCAAGAAACAAACGCAACTCTGAGTGAGGTATGAACAAATCCCTCTCTGATTCATGACACCTGACATCAAAAGTGTAAACAATTAATCAGCTTCAACTGTGTGTAAACAAGCTGTCTTCATTTACATGAAACACACCTTAATTTCTGCAGATGCTGTAATGCTTTAGTTCTGGGTTGCTCAGAATAAAAAGATAGCTACGTAAATCTATCTACGTTTATAGACAATGGGTGAAAATTCCAAATTTGTTTCAATTCTGTAAAGTCACCTTGTGCACTATACAAATATACAGGTATCCCTCACTTTCCATGGTTAATGGGGACCGAGGACCGAGGACCCCCCCCCCCCCCAATTCTGTGAAGTAGGATCGACACCCTCCCCCCCACACACACTGACGTTTATACATACATTTATGTATATATGAGAGATTTCCCTTCGGCTTTTTCCCTTTTTCAGGGGTCGCCACAGCGAATGATTCGCAAGTTTGATTTGGCATAGGTTTTTAGATCGGATGCCCTTCCTGACACAACCCTTTTTGAGACTGACAGAAACATGCTGATGGCTTTGCAGCTCCTCTTTACAAAAGTCAGCAATGGTTCTTTTACATGAACCTCTCACCATAGACAGTGAGAGACATGGCTGGCCTTTGAGAACCCAGTTAGCTGCACTGGGGGGACATGTATATGTGTATATAATATCAATAAATATATATTCAATGCTATAAATGCTTATAATAACAATTAAACATTCAAAAATAATGCATAAGATGTAAATAAAATATAAATACACACATATACAGACGCGCACACACACACACACAGATGTGCACCTCACATAAAAATGTAAGGAATTTTGTTGTGGGGTTTTGGGTTGTTGTTTTTTTTTTTTTGGGGGGGGTTTATTTTGCATAATTGGCCTTGTTTTGCGGCATTTTCCTTAAGTTTTTCCCTTTTTTTTTTTTTTTGATGAATATTTTTGAAAAACCCACGATACACCGAAGCCTCAGAAACTGAAGCACGAAGTATCGAGGGATCACCGTAACTGATTTGAGTTCAATAACAGTGAATATACAGCTTATTATTATTATTATTATTATTATTATTATTATTATTATTATTATTATTATTATTATTTGCTAAAAGTTTCAGCGTGGGTTTCACTTTCTTTTTTGAGTCACTGTTTTCTTCCCACTGCCAAAGACATACACATAAGGCTAACTGGCTAGTGGGGCAGTGGTGGCCCAGTGCTGGACTACTGATCCCTTGGTCAGGGGTTCAAGCCTCACTTTCAATTGGTTGTCACTGCCCCCTGACCCCCCCATGGTGCAGCTAACCAGGTGATCAAACACCAGCCTTGTCTGTTAGAGGCATGTAAAAGAACCATTGCTGACTTTCATCAAGAGTAGGCTGCATAGCCATCAGCGTCTTTCTACCCTGGAATGGCCTGTTGAGCTGTCCAGGGTGTATTCAGCCCAGGGTGTACTCTGCCAAGAGTCGACTGAGATGGGGGCTAGCATGTGTGAATGGTTGTGTGTCTATGTTGGCCCTGTAGTCGACTGGCAAGTTGTTCAGGGTGTACCCCACCCTTTAACTACAGTCGGCTGATATTACATGTTGCAACCCTAAACAGGATAAGCAGTACGGGTAATGAATGAATGAATGTTTATACCAACAGTAAAGTAAAAACAAAAACTCTTAACTTTATTGGCAGATAGTTATATAAGTTCTGTTTGTAGCAAACAAAACAGATTGAACTCAGTCCAGAATTAAATTAAGCTTTATTTATGATTAGAGGTAAACGATGTTTCCGTCCGATACAAACGTATTTATTCATGAGAGAAGCCTATCTCTAAATATACTGTATAGAGGTCAGAGCTTCGTATTGTATTCATTTAATTAATGTCTGAATGTGTAATTATCTGATAATGATTCATATTTTAAATAGCATTCCTTCATTAAACCCCAGAAGCATTATTTCATTTCAGAGCTTTCCCTTTACACAATTATGTACATTAATTTATTTTCTGAGCCGATTAATCCTAATTAGTGTCGCAGAAAGGCCAGCGCTCATCTCAGCCGACACTGGGCTCGCCAGGCCATCACAGGGCAGAAACACACTGATGGCTATGCAGCCTGCTCTTGTCTAAAGTCAATGACATAGTTCTTTTACATGACTCTCACCACAGGCAGGTAGAGACAAGGCCGGTCTTTGATAACCCAGTTAGCTGCACTGGGGGGACAGCAGTGACAACTGTTGGCAGTGGGGCTCGAATGTCCCAGCCTTGGGGTCGGAAATCCAGCACCTTACCACCGGGCCACCACTTCCCAATTGTGTATATTTTTATCTATTCCTGTTCTTACTGCTTCTCAACAAGTCTATTACTCCACTTTAACTCAAAGTAATTACTAATCAGTAATTAATTACATTATATTTATTTAATTAATTGCATGAATTTAATTGTTCTCCATCATCATCATCATCATCATCATCTTCCTGCGCTTAATCTGGGTTAGGGTCGTGAGGGCAGCAGCCTAAGCAGTGTGGTCCAGAGGTCCCACTCCTCAGCCACTTCCTCCACCTCTTTTCTGGGGGGGACATCGGGGTATTCCCTGACCAGCTGAGAGACATAATATCTCCAGCGTGCTCTAGATCGACCCCGAGGTCTCTTCCTGGCTGGACATGCCCAAAACACCACACCAGAGAGGCGTTTGGGAGGCATTCTAACCAGATGCCCAAGCCACCTCAACTGGCTCCTATCAACATTGAGGAGCAGCGGTTCTACTCCAAGCTCTTCATGGATGGCTGAGCTTCTCACCCATTCTCTAAGGAAGAGCCCTGCCACCCTGCGAATGAAGCTCATTTCAGCCGCTTTTATCTGTTATCTTGATCTTTCGGTCACTAGCCAAAGCTCATCACTATAGGTGAGGGTTGGAAGATAGATCGACTGGTAAATTCAGAGCTTTGCGGCTCAGCTCCCTCTTCACCACGACAGACAGGTACAAGCTCCGCTTTACAGCAGAGGCTGCAGAGATCTGCCTGTCAATCTCTCGCTCCATTCTTCCCTCACTTGTGAACAATGTATTTGTTGTTTAAATACAGACGCTCCTCACGTTACGTTTATTCGCCTTACGTTTTTTCGATTTTACGTTTGAACTGACTAAAAAAGTTTTTGTAAAAAAAAATATTTTGTAAGTCAAATTTTGAGTTTAGCACGCTCTCCGTAGTATGAAGCGTTCTTACGTAGTACGTAGACGTAGTACGCTACTTACACATGATGCTGCGTCCATTGTTTACATGGCGCTGCATTCATTGTTTACAAACGACAGACTGAACGAGAACTTCTTCTTCCCAGTTCACCGCGTGTTACCCTTGTGTTGTCTCGGTGAGCTTTGTGTTTCCACTGTTTTGCGTATTTGTAACCCTAAGCAAATATGGTTGGTCAGAAGCGTAAGCCTATTAGTGATAGTGGTAATCAGAATCAGTGGTAATAAGTGAATTTGATTAAAATTTATTTATTTGAAATTATTTGCTTGAATTTAATTTATTTGAAATTAATGTTGATATTATTTTACAATGTTATATTTATAATAATTGAATTAGGGGTGTTTTATGAGATACGGTAATGGTATTTATGGATGTATAGTACAGTATGAATGGTCAGACGTTACTGGAACGTACAGTAACAACTTACTTTTTTTTGTCCACCTTACGTTCGGCCGTTCGGAACCTAACTAAAACATGAGTTGAGGAGCATCTGTAGTTTCCTTTTATCTTATAATATAACATAACTAAGTAAAGCAACGGTATGTTCACAATCCCGTCAATCATCCATGCTGCAGTCATCTCATTGACATAAAGAAGCTTATGTTATTTTGTAATACAGATTGTATTGGAATTAAATGGCAGATGTTTTCAGTAAGAAAATGCATGCGTCAGCAGCCATAAAACCTTCAGGTAGATGTGAAATTTCCATTTAAAGTAAGCATATCCATTCACTGAGAATTTATACAGAACAGAAACATGAATTAAAAATTCAAATACTTGCCAGACTCAAACATTAACTCGTGCATTCAAAGTCGTCAGCATGTTTTTAACTCGTGCTGGCCTAGAGCGCTGTCCAGGTTGTACACTGCCCTCACTCAGAGTTGGCTGAGATGGGCACCAGCCTCCCCATTCATAATCAGGATAGAGCGGTTCAGAAAATGAATAAATTATTATTAATGATAATAATAGTAGACACAACAATAATAGCTATTGTTCAATATGAGTAAGCCACAGGGTTGCTGTCATCATAGCTAGGATCTGTGATGGCGTGGAGAGAAGTCCAGGATGTACCCTGAGCTTACCCAGAGTAGGCTGATATGGGAAACAACTTTCTGCGACCTTAATTATGATTAAGTGGTTTAGAAAATAAATGAATAACAATAATAATATATGTTGTTCTACAAGAGGAAGCCACTGAGTTGCAATCAACATGTTTTCGACCTGTGATGGCCTAAAGAAAGGTCCAGGATGTACGTTGCCTCACCTAGAGTCAGCTGCGATAGGTGCCAGTCTCCCCACGGCCC
Organism: Plotosus lineatus; assembly: GCA_024760905.1. Taxonomy (NCBI): domain Eukaryota; kingdom Metazoa; phylum Chordata; class Actinopteri; order Siluriformes; family Plotosidae; genus Plotosus; species Plotosus lineatus. The sequence goes on along the minus strand of CM045742.1, from coordinate 33,157,523 downwards.
TAACTATGATTAAGCATTTCAAAAAATAATCAATAATAATAATTATTATTATAATTAGCTTTAATATTGTTATTATTTTAAATTGTATTATTGTTATTATTATTATTATTATTATTATTATTATTATTATTATTATTATTATTATTATTATTATTAATAATAATAATAATAATAATAATAATAATAATAATAATAATAGTGCTTTCTATTTATTGTTAAAATGTGAGTCTGAGTATGAATGATTAAATATATGTATTGGCACTGCAATGGTTTGGTCAGCTGTTCGGAATATATGTGTGCTTCACCTAACATGGCTGAAAGAGGCTTCACAGTCTCCCTGCAATCGTATAATGATTGGGAAGTGCAGCATATTAATAAATTATTAAATAAATGGATAAAATAAATTTTGTTGTTTTATTATCATATTCTGTAAACATGTACTTTTGACTTGAACTGCTACAAAAATATTGCCCTACATGTCTTTTTATTATGACCTCATACTTGTACAGTGGTACCTTAGTGGGCAGTGGTGGTATAGTGGTATAGGGTGCTGGATCGCTGATCCAACGGTTGGGGGTTCGAGTCCCACTCTCTACAAGGTTGTCACTGTCCTCCCCAGTACAGCTAACTGGGTTATCAAAGGCGGCCATGTCTCTCACTGTCTATGGTGAGAGGCATATAAAAGAACCATTGCTGACTTTCGTAAAGAGTAGCTGCAAAGTCGTCAGCATGTTTCTGTCCCTTGCTAAAAGGGGTTGTGATAGGAAGGGAATCCGACGTAAAAACCTCTGCCAAAATAAAATGTGCAAATCAGATGATTTGCTGTGGCGACTCCCGAGTAAAAGGGAAAAAGCCAAAACGAAGACAGACAGACAGTTGTACAGTGGTACCTTGACTTACGAAATGAATCCGTTCCGAGGACAAGCTCGTAAGACAAAATGCTCATTAGATAAAACAAGAATTCCCAAAGAAAATAATAGAAAACTAATTAATCCGTTCCAACCCCCTCCCAAACTCATATAACCTGCAAAAAACAGGTATATTTGACCTAATATATTAAAGATAAACATGTAAAAACAATAAATATTTAATAATAATAATAATAATAATAATAATAATAATAATAATAATAATACATGTACATTAACATTAATAATGATAATGAATAATAATAAAACAAGAATAAACAATAAGTCAACTAACCCTTCCAATCATCTACTGTGGCAAAGAAGGCACGAAGATGTCATGTGGGAAGGCATGAGGTGGTGCGTAACAGAGGAGAGGAGGAGAATTTTGCGCATGTGCACGCTACAAATGCTAGTTAGGAAAGGCTGGTGGTGAGCTCCCACAAGGCCAGTGCTTCTCAAATAGTGGGCGGGGGCTTGGGGGGCACAGTGTGATAGCAGTGGGGCGTGTATGACCCTGGGGAACATGCTTTTTTTTTGCCATACTGTACTATAATTAAGTGTAATTGCACATCCTCTACAGTAGGTGGCAATGGATTGCTCACTGTGTTCAAACGATATGAAATGCAATAAACACTATTTATAGTCCGCATGTGGCTCCGGGGGGGGGGGGGTTCTTTGCTTTCTTCCTATATGGAGCATCATAGAAAATAATTGAGAAGCACCGAAAAAGGAGTTCTCAGAGCGCAGAGGAATACACACGGAAGAAAACAAGGGTAATCCGCCTAGAAAAGCCATTTCCCCAGCGGAGCTCGTAAATCAAAATTTTGCTCGTTGGATGGGGAAGATTTTTAGTGGGAAATGAAGCTCATATCATGGAAAACTCATTACAAAAGACACTCATAAGTCAAGGTACCACTGTAATCTGTTTTTTTTTTCTCTCACAGTTGCTCTTAAAAGTGTGTGTGTGTGTGTGTGTGTGTGTGTGTGTGTGTGTGTGTGTGTGTGTGTGTGTGTGTGTGTGTGTGTGTGTGTGTATTAGACCCCAAGTTTTATGCGTTGAATTATATGGATAAAAAATCAACAACAGGAAACTGAACAGACGTCTGGTCTATAATGTGAAAAAAAGAGGTGTTACCCTTTTAAATGATCTCACTTAACTTCATAAAAAGCAGAGCGGTGGAGGAGGAGGAGAGAAGTAGAAGTGGAGATACAGAAATCTGCCCATTATCTATACCAGTTGGAGGGGAAGGAGATGTTGATCCCAAATGACTTCATGCAAGAGGCAGCGTATGTCAAACTGTCACAGGGCTAAGACGGAGATGAACAAACATTCACATTCACCTTTAAACCTCTGAGCATTTCAGTGCAGTTAGATGTGCATCTGTATGTAATGTGCAGGATTTGGACCATGTGAGGAAACCAGAGCACTTAGAGAAAACCCACACAAACAAGGAACCATGCAAACTTCACACAGAAAGGACTCATTTGACTTGTAATGTTTGAACCCATCTTCCAGAGAGATGAAACAACTAACCACTAGTCCATCTCGTTGCCATGAACATGCAGAAAGTTCACACAGGATAAAAAAGGAGGGTGAAAAGCAGAGTTGGAGAAG
>CM045742.1:33147500-33150000 GCA_024760905.1 Plotosus lineatus | reverse complement strand
TCTTCTGAGGTGCTCTTCTGTTCACCATGGTGTAAGAGGGCTGTTTGCATTATCATCAATTTAAACCAAGTATACAGTTGAAGTCATAAGTTTGCTGTGACCTGGACTAAAGGCATGACTGTGTTAAGGTGAGGTACACCCTGAACAGCTTGTTGACCATTGCAGGGCCTACACACAACCACTTCCAATCACATCTAGAGGCAATTTACAACAACCAATTCGCCGAATTTGCCTGTCTGTGGATTGTGGGAGGGAACTGGAGTACCTGGAGGAAATCCATGCAAGCACAAGAAGAACATGCAAACTACACTGGGACTCGAACCCAGGATTTTCTATTTATGAGGCGGACGTGCTTTCAACAGGGCCATTCAGGGTGGGACTTATAAAGACAGTGTAAAAGAGGCGAGTGTGTGTAACTGACTGACATGGAATAAAAAGGAGTCAATGGTTCCTCATTTAATCACAGACCAATAAACGTGACATTTAGACTAAAGTTTCTGCAATCATAGTCCACAGGCGCGGAAACAAACACAGACAGAGTGCTGAAAGAATAAAGTGTGGCTTATATGGTGTGTAAGATTGTGGGGTTGGTGGCGTTGTGTCGTCCTACACTGTGGATTTTACAACCTCGACGTCTCTGTTCAGTTGCTGATAAGAGAGTTGAGGGAACACTTTCTGACCTTTTCAATCCTCTCCTCTGGCACACACTCTCTTTGTCCCCCTCGCTTTACTTCGACTCAGTCAATGAGAAAAGACTGAAGATTCCCTCTGGAAGTCAGATTTCTGCGCTGTTAGAAGGATTCATTTGGGATTTTTGCGTTTGATGAAAGCATGTTCCCCCCAGGACACAGAAGACTGGTACAACTTTATAGCACTACTGCTCTGTCACACAGATTTCTTCTGCTGAATGATGTGAAAATTTCCAAGATTTTCAGTAAAACTAATATAATTACACCCACTTCAAAGATAAAAGGTGGTATACTTTATGGCATGCGGTATAAGATCATGCGTTAGTTTTCCTAATTCACACAAAGTATGATTTCCATATGTCAGAATTTGAATTGTATAGCAACAACATTTTTTTTCCCTTCAACACACATATGCCCACTCAATGACATTTGCCCTCCAGCTCTGAACCAAGCCTAGGGCTGTATCCCACACCGACATGAAAGCACTCCAAGCACTGTGGCTACTGTCACTACTGCTGTTGCAAGCACAATAGCCAAACTCTTTTCTGTCCCTTTGACAATTCCATACTTATTATATAACAAACAACAACTTAAAATGTCCACACTATGTACAAGTTTATTAAACAAAGTTAAGCAAATAAGAAAAGTCTACTACAAGCTTAAAGCACTGCCTGAAAAACGGTGTACAATATACAGAGCGACTCAAGGAACTCCCCTGGGTTTAACATATCAGATGATGACCTCACCCAAAAAAAAAAAAAAAAAAAAAGATTTGTCTGAGTATTCTAACACAGTCAAAGTATGTGCTAGGACATCACACAGCAAACCTCGGAAATGGACCTGACATGAAGAATTAACTATCAGACAGAAAAAAATGGTAAATGTGTTTAAAACTCCATGACTCACAATGGCATTTTCTGGCATAGAGCAAGAGAGCTTCATAGGGGCAGTGGTGGTCTAGTGGTATAGGGCACTGGATCGCTGATCCAAAGGTTGGGGGTTCGAGTCCCACTCTCCACAAGGTTGTCACTGTCCCCCCCAGTGCGGCTAACTGGGTTATCAATGGCGGGCCATGTCTCTCACTGTCTATGGTGTGAGGCATATAAAAGAACCATTGCTGACTTTCGTAAAGAGTAGGCTGCAAAGTCATCAGCGTGTTTCTGTCCCTTGCTAAAAGGGTTGTGACAGGAAGGACATCTGATGTAAAAACCTCTGCCAAATCAAACGTGCGAATCAGATGATTCGCTGTGGCGACTCCCGAGTAAAAGGGAAAAAGCCGAAAGGAATACAGACAGATAGCAAGAGAGCTTCATATCACACATCCAAAGCTGTCCAAGGAATTTTCCCAATTTTTTGTTGTGGACCCATTTCATACATTTTAAGATTTACAGTTTGTATGCGTATGACCCTGGGGAACATGCTTTTCTGGAATAGTGCACAAGAATTAAGTGTAATTGCACCTCCACTCCACTAGTTGTCACTGGCACTGTAGCAGTTTTAGCACGAGCAAACAATATGAAGTGCAGTAAACAACCCCTCAAGAAACAACACGGGAAAATTTCTAACAGGCATGAAGAGAAAGGTGGAGGGAGACGGAGATATTAAGACATAAAAAAGTTGAATGAGTTTAAATAAGTATGAATTTTTTAATTTCAGGCTCATTGGTGCACTTTAAATTTTTTCAATAACAGATTAAAAAACAATGTAAATGAAATTTTTATTTATTGTAAGTTGAAGTATATTTCTTTTTTTTGTTGTTTTTTTAATGCTAATAAAGAGACAATGGTTATGCAGAGGTGTAGTAATAACAA
>CM045742.1:33087500-33145000 GCA_024760905.1 Plotosus lineatus | reverse complement strand
ATGCTGAATGTTGGCTCTGCGATGGCCTGGTGAGCTGTCCAAGGTGTACCCTGCCATCGCCCAGCGTCGACTGAGATGGGCACCAGCCTCCCCGCACACATAATTAGGATTGAGCGATTCAGAAAAGGAATGAATGAATGAATTTTGTGTCTACAGGAATACAGATAATAAAAATGGAACAATGCAGCAGAAACAGGACTATAAAGTGTTGAAGCTTTGTCTGTTACTCGAAGAAGCAGGCGTGAGATCTTAGTGTGAGAGTGGGAACGTTCCAAGCTGTAACACACTACAGTTCGGCCTTCTTTGATTGGCATTATCGAGAGAGATGTAGTTTTCGACTCGCGTGTCCACCTCTGTGTCAGTGTCTCTTAGCCATCTTCTCACTTTATTCTTCTTGATATATCCCACTAGACCTCTCAGTAAAGTGTTCTTTTTACTTCTGACACACGCACACACACACACACACACACACACACACACACACACACACACACACACACACACACACACACACACACCTTTCCAAGATCTAGTAAAGCTTATGTCTAAAAAATGACCATGGCTAATTTAATATGCAATTTCAATAGTTTCAAGTGCATTAGAGTTCTAATTCACTTCACTGAAAATGTGTGTGTGGGGGGCATAACTTTAAAAGCACTAAAAAATAAAGTGAATAACAGTGATTAGTTTACACGAGAAAAGAATGGCACGATCTGATTGGTTCATTATCTCGGGATAAATCATTATTGGTATTGCTTGGATAATGCTTGAAACAAAATGATAGACACTCACAGTTTGTCATCAGCAGACAGGCAGGCAACATCGTTATTGAATTTAAAAATAGAAAAGTAAACCATAAAGATATTATTTTACTTTGTATTTCTTGTGTTTCCATATATCTACACACATTATATATATACAGTGGTACCTTGTGTAATGAATTTAATCAATTCCGAGGGCAAGCTCGAAAGCCAAAAAGTTCGTTAGATGAAACAAATATCCCCATAAAAAAACCCAAAAAACCAATAAATCCATTCCAAACCCCTCCCAAACTCAGAAACCTGCCACAAACAAATATATTGACCAAATATACGGAAGATAAACATGTAAAAACAATAAATATTCAGTAATAATAATACATGTACATCAACATTAATAATAATTAATAATAAAACAAGAATAAACAATAAGTCAACTAACCTTTCCAATCATCGATTGCGGCGACGATGTCACGTAGGCAGTCAGGAGGTGGTGCATAACAAGGGAGGAGGAGAATTTTGTGCATGTGCACACTATGAATGCCGGCGGGGAAAGGCTCGTGATGAGCTCCTACAAGGCCAGTGCTTCTCAAACATGGTGCGTGGTGATGCGGGAGGAGGGGGGTGTATGACCCTGGGGAACATGCTTTTTTGCCATACTGTACTTAATTGCACATCCACTACAGTAGTTGGCAGTGGCACTCTCATTGTCACACTATGGTGTATGGAAAAAGCACCGAGCAAACGATATGAAGTGCAGTAAACCCTATTTATAGTCAGACGGTGGGGGGATGAAATGTTTTTTTTTTCTTCCTAGAGGGGGCATCACAGAAAATAATTAAAAAGCACTGCACAAGACGTTCTCGGAGCGCGGTGGAATACACGTGGAAGGATATGAGGCTAATCGGCTCGGAAAAGCCATTTCGAAGGGAGCTCGTAAAGTGAATTTTTGCTCGTGAGATGAAGACATCTGTTTTCATCTACACTTTGTTTGTGTCTGAACACCGGGAGGAGCACGCTGCTAGTCTTTATAGCCCATGATTAAGTGGAATCAGGTGTGTGTGTGTGTGTGTGTGTGTGTGTTTAGCACTCCACCCACGTGTTACAGTCATGTCTCTCTTCAATTCGCAGAGAGAAACAGAGAGCCACCAAAACCAGAGTCTCTCACAAAAGAGACCATAACACACTAAGATAAAAAACACAGTGCAGTTAAAGCATAAGAACAATAAAAATAATAATTTTAACCTTTGTGGTGGTGAGCAGTTGGCATACATAAATTTTGGAGAAGGAGAGCAGAGGAGGATTCCCTTCCATAACAACTTCGGGTAAATCAGCCAAAGGTGTTTTTTTTTCTCTTGCTACCACTTTGCATGGATGACTATTCTTCAGGATGTTTCTTTCTTTTCTTGAAGAACATTTCTAACGTGGCTTGTTTCTGCCTTCTTTTCAAAACCTTATGGAAGTGGCTCATGACCTCATTGTTAAAGGGGTTTACAGTGCTGCTAGTGCTTTAGCTTAGCTTTAGCACTTTAGCATAGCTCTAGTGCTTTAGCTTAGCTTTAGTGCTTAAGCTTAGCTTTAGCACTTTAGTGATAGCTTTAGGTTTATCAGGGTGATACATAGTATCAATAACTTCCAGACTTCCAGAAAGCGGGTATTTCCCCACCGTCTCGGTCTCGTTTTTTCTCGCACTTTTTTAGCGTTCCACTCCCAGATTTTGGTCGACTTCCGGGACAAAAAATCTAATTCAAAATCGAGATTTTGGTCGAATTCCAATTTGTTCGACCTCTAAAGCGATCGAGTACCAAGGTACCACTGTATATTGTGTATTACAATTTTGAATTACTGTAAAACACACCCTTATAGAACTGTTTTGGGGGGCGGGGGGTTTGGAGCATTTAAGCTAACCTCTGAATGAGAATGCACTCCTATTCGCTCCACAGCACTGACAGAATCCTGCTCCATTAGCTCACCAAAAGCACAGTTCTTGTGGATGTTTCCTTTATCTAGTGATTGAAACCTATCAAAAATGGTATAAGGAAAGAAAAGCTGCAAATCCAGTTAAGGCTATCCCGTGTGGTCTGAGCCGACAGAACAGCATAAACTGTTGAAACTGTTAATGGTGGCTATGACAGAAAGGAGGCGGGGCACATTTGTAGATCGCTATGTATGGGGCTGCTTTGTTAAGGCTTATAAAGTCAGACAGTAAGAATTGACACAATAACATATAGACACCTCGTACCTTTGTCTTCTGCTTTACTTGGGCTCCAGGTCCTGAAGTAATCATCCTATAAAAAGAGGAAATGTATACATTATTAGCAGTGATAGGGGGGAAAAAATGTAAGAAAGTTTTCAAGAAATGTAAAATTTGGACAGATGGGAAAATTCCATAAGGTTTTCTCACATCCCAAACACTTTTAACATTCTTATTTATATATTTTATACAGTAAGTTCCACTGAGAGGCAATATATCAGTTGCAAAGGAGATCTGTTTTAACCGTGTTAAGGTCAGGATTCTGTGATGACAGATCACGTGACTTCTTCTTTTCCTTTCGGCTTTTTCCCTTTTCCAGGGGTCACCACAGCGAATCATCTGATTAGCATGTTTGATTTGGTGTAGGTTTTTACGTTGGATGCCCTTCCTGACACAACCCTATAGGAAGGGACAGAAACACGCTGACGGCTACGCAGCTACTCTTTACGAAAGTCAGCAATGGTTCTTTTACATGAACCTCTCACCATAGGCAGTGAGAAACATGGCCGATCTTTGATAACCCAGTTAGCTGCACTGGGGGGACAGTGACAACCTTGTGGAGAGTGGGACTCGAACCTCCAACCTTAAGATCAGCGATCCAGCGCCCTTTACCACCAGGTCACCACTGCTCACTAACCATGTGACTAACTCTTATTTTCCATGGCTTTATAGCTAAGAAACTTATATGGAGTATGGCCAGAGAGTCCAACCAGTGGAATTAAATGTTTGGCTTCTCATCACTGCGCGCATGTGATTTTGGCCACACATAAAAAAACGTTTGTCAGTCACTGGTGACAAAAACCTACATCAACCACTTCACTAGTCCTGCTGACAATTTTTCTTGCGGAATTAAATAAACACTGACGGGCCATTGTCGACTGTCCTTCTGCGTGTAAGTTCTGTGTTCATGCTGTGAACAATGCTATTAAGGTTGCTTTTACTGGGTTCAGACTGAGGCTGTGTCCACACACGCACAAGGGCATGGTTGCTTTTCAATCGATAACAGTGCCGAGTGACTGTATTCCGTTGTTCAATAGGTTGTGATCAGATTCTATTTTTATTTCATGAAGATAAATTTAATAGTTTGACAAATATCTTTGTAAGTGTCTGCCCTTGTGAGCTGGTACAGATAATTGAAGTTGAATAAATTTCATTTATATTTGAATTCTGTCATCTCCTTTGCTTCCTTTTCTCTTGAAATTATGTAATCAAATGACCTGCTAAGTTTAATCTCAATAGAAGGTTGACAATCCATTGGTTGCTACGGACATTTGAAGGATAATTTATCAGTACAGTACCAAAACTTCAATGCGTTTTCTCTGTTTTTATTCAGAATGACTGATGTAATTCAACAAACTGTAAATGTTCATAACTTTCTCTCCTCCTTCCAAATGTGTCACAAACTCATTTTTCAATATTTTGGTAATTCAGACTTATTTTGCCAGATCAGGTCAGATATTACAAAATAAAAGAATGGATTTCATAATAAAAGCTGCAGATTATATAAGGAACCTCCTTTCCATGAAAAAAAAGTAACGAAAGCTGTTGGGCGTTGCATATTTAAAAAAAAAAAACAGTTGACAGTTAGCATTTCCAGAAGAATTGTGGTTCTCAGTAGAACTTATTTTCAACATTTTTTATTTGTATTATATTCATGGCATTTTCTTTTGCTCTACAGCATTTGTGTGCATGTGCTATCTATCTATCTATCTATCTATCTATCTATCTATCTATCTATCTATCTATCTATCTATCTATCTATCTATCTATCTATCTATCTATCTATCTATCTATTTGATATTGCCTTCACTATCTCCACTTATATTCCCTGAATGTAATGTAACTTGGTAAATATTTCAATACATATAAAAAAACAGAGTGAAGCATGAGGGACACAGATACAATGAAAGGAAAGGGAATGAGTGAGGCAGAATAAGCAGGTCATGTTGCTTCTTTCCAAGATAAACTAGGCCATGGTTGACCACAGGCTTACAGACAAGCACGACACTGAATTGTGGGTAAAAATATCACTGAACTCTCTAACATGTAAGTCATTTTAAACTAAACAGTATGTCAGGATTTGGGCTTAGTGAATGTAATTCTATTGCTCTCTCTCTCTCTCTCTCTCTCTCTCTCTCTCTCTCTCTCTCTCTCTCTCTCCAAAAATTTCCATAACCAATCAAAATCTTGAGAAATATTAGGCTAGAGTGATTCAATCCTTAAATTCTTCAAGTCTATAACCTGCAGGCCCTGTGGTTTCCTCCAACAATCCAAAAACACACACTTTAAGCTAATTGACTCTAACAAAATTACCCGTAGATGTGAGTGTGAGGTGCAAGTGTCAATGTGAGGGCTGCGGATGTGTTGTATCTGTAAAACTGGCAAGCTCTGGAGGGTGTACCCCACCTTTACCCAACCCTAGTGGGATTAAATGTTTTGGAAAATGAATGAATGATAATACATCTCGCACTTATTTCTTAAAAACAACAACAGACATTTGATGGTTGCATTAACATTCACTTTTTAGGTTCATACCTAACAGTTGAAATACCTCAGGGGGCAGTGGTGGTCTAGTGGTATAGGGCGCTGGATCGCTGATCCAAAGGTTGGGGGTCCGAGTCCCACTCTCCACAAGGTTGTCACTGCCCCCCCCCCCCCCCCCCGCCCCCCCAGTATGGCTGACTGGGTTATCAAAGGCGGGCCATGTCTCTCACTGTCTATGGTGAGATGCATGTAAAAGAACCATTGCTGATTTTCGTAAAGAGTAGCTGCAAAGTCGTCAGCGTGTTTCTGTCCCTTGCTAAAAGGGTTGTGACAGGAAGGGCATCCGACGTAAAAAAAAAATACCTCTGCCAAATCAAACATGCGAATCAGATGATTCGATGTGGCGACTCCTGAGTAAAGGGGGAAAAAGCCGAAAGGAAGACAGACCTAACAGTTGAAATACCTCTGTTTGCAATTACAGCTCCAATTCTGCAAATAACGTTCAGACCTGTACAGACCCCCCCCCCCCCCCATTACTTCTATATCAGCAGCTATATCGTATCGATTGTTGTCAATATACTCCTAATTAGGTCTATTTCAATTCAAACACTACAAAATGTAGAAAAATGCTTACAGATTCTTCAAAGGATAGTGGAATAAAGCTCATCGAAACCTGTCTCAATTTTAATTTCCAAACTGCTTTATCCTTCATTAGGGTCACAAAGAAGCTCGAGCCCATCCCAGGGAAGGCAGGGTAGCATGAAAATTGACCCTCATTTTAAATTTGAACTTTATAGGATGAATGTGCATGTTGATCTTTGTTTGTTTGTTTTTTCCTGACTGATATTTGTTCAAATCTTCATGGCTGTCTTATTAAATGATCTCTAAAACCCTATGTGAGCTTCTTGAGAGGTGTGCCTTGCTGTACAGCAGTAGCTTGTCAGCTCCTTGTGGTGTCAGTAAGCACCAAATTATTGTTCATACCATCATTAAGCATTTGAGTGTGCCATGGGAAGACTTGTGAAACACAGAGGAGCAAGTGTGAACAGCTAGTCATCAACTATCACACACAGGACAGGAATAACAGATGTATGACCATCGATATAGGCTTTGTTAGCTACTCACTCCTTAAAGCCTTAAGTGCAATGGGTATTTCAGGAGTAGAAAGGATAACAAGCATAAAAAACACCATTGAACTACCATCTCTGGATCTAAAGGTACATGGGGACCTCCTCCAAAATATTCGATGGCCCCAGGATACGTCCCTGATTATGTGCTCAGGTGCACCAGGCGATGTATTTTAAAAACTACTGCTGAAATATGAATGTTTTAAATAAAAGTGTATGTTGTATAAATCCACACAGCCCCTCCCTCCCCCCCCAGACACACGCATAATGAAAAACACATCAAATTGGTATAAAAGATAACAGAAGACCTACAAGAACTGCTTACTAAGATTTGTTCTCACCTAAGTTTAACTGCTTTAAATTAATACTAACACGGCTCTGTGTTTTATTCCCGTAGGCCTACGTGGAAACTGGAAGCCATGTGATTCATTATTCATTATTATAATGATGGAACAACAATGGCAGCTTTAAAAGTAGCACTGAGCAGTAAATCACTGCTTTGTGTTTTTCCTTCAGTTTTGGGGTTTGGACTAAAGAGAGAAGATGCAGTGCTGGGCATTTTTGTCTACTTTAGAGTCAACATTAAAAGTGGTGGTCCACAAAAACAGCCATTACACAGATCACAAAATGAGCTTTTGTGTACCATAAAGAATAAAAGGAACTGCTGAAATAACCTGGCAACCTTGAAAAAAAGCTTGCAATTTTCCTTACAGTCTATACATCAGTGTCATCTTTTGGCGAACATGCGTCTGTGATTCTTACAGTATCTCGAGGTTCTCAAGTTTCCTTCCTTACCTTCACTAAATTGCCTCTTGGCACTAAAAAAAAAGTTTACATTTACGAGCAAGTCATTCAGTGTGAATTCTCCTTCAAAACCAGTGCAGTTAATGTTATTAGACGATGAGTCTCTTCTGATAAATTTCAGTGGTATATAATGTAATAAATCTCAATGGCTTATTAGCATTTCAATAAATATTATGTGAAAGTGGATGCATAAAATTTGTGGTTCAACAAAGAAGTGTGAAAGATGCAGAGGCGATGAGAAAGCATGAAAAGGTGCATGCATGAAAAACAAGTGCTTGGCAGCGTGCAAGTTAGTGTGGGAGATATGATGAGCTGCACCTAAGAGAAATAAAGGGAGGAGTTAAGGGGGGGGGGGGGGGATGGAAACACATTACGATGCAAAATGAAATATACACAGGTGCTTTATTAATGGAAGGAATTATTAATAACTTACCTCAACCTCCTTTGCAGGTATGTGTGTGTGTTTGTGAGTGTGTGTGCGAAAGAAAGAAAGAGAGAGAGAGAGAGAGAGAGAGAGAGAGAGAGAGAGAGAGAGATTAGTTATTGGCTGCGAGCAAACCAGCAGATTGACAATAAAAAAAGTAAAGAAATAAAGTGTATAGTTTATCTAGTACAGTGGTCCCCAACCCCCAGGCAGCGGACCGGTACCGGTCCATGGCTCAATTGGTACCAGGCTGCACAAAAATACAATTATTTCTGTTTTGTTTATTATCTGAGTCTGACCGGTCTTTTATTTTTGAAAAATCTTTTATTTTGAAAAATGACCAGATTCTCTTAGTTACATGTCGGTCATTTGAGCGCTAAAATGTAACCCACAAGGGGACGCCGTGTGAACAGAGGCGTGTTGGACATGTTTCAAACATTAGCGGGGATTTTGGTTGAGACTGAGACTGAGCCCTTCATTCTCCCAGCTGGTGCACCATCACCTGGCTTTTTTTTTTTTTTTTTAAGAAGAGTTCGAGCTGTACTTCCCAACCAACTGTATTTCTTCAAAAGTAACATTCATGGAGTGTTTATTATTATGAATAGTAATAATAATAATAATAATAGTAAAAATAATAATAATAATAATAATAATAATAATAATAATAATAATAATAATCTCTCTCTCATCTCATCATTTTCTGCTCAGTCAAGGGTCGGGTCGTGGGGGCAGCAACCTAAGCAAAGAGGTCCAGACGTCCCTCTCCCCAGCCACTTCCTCCAACTCTCCCGGGAGGACACCGAGACGGTCCCAGATAAGCCGAGACATAGTCCCTCCAGTGTGTTCTAGGTCGACCCTGGGGTCTCTTCCCGGTTGGACATGCCCAAAACGCCACACCAGGGAGGCGTCTGGGAGGCATTTTGACCAGATGCCTGAGCCACCTCAACTGGCCCCTCTCAATGCGGAGGAGAAGCGGACCTACTCCGAGCTCCCTACGGATGGTAGAGCTTCTTACCTTATCACAAAGGGAGAACCTCGCCACCTGGCGAAGGAAGCTAATTTCAGCCGCTTGTATCCGAAATCTTGTTCTTTCAGTCACTACCCAAAGCTCGTGACCATAGGTGAGGGTTGGAACGTAGATTGCCTGGTCAATTGAGAGCTTTGCCTTGCGGCTCAGTTCCGTCTTCACCACGACAGACCAGTGCAGGCTCCGTTTAACAGTAGAGGCTGCAGCGATCCGTCTGTCGATCTCCCGCTCCGTCCTTCCCTCATTCGTGAACAAGAACCCAAGATACTTAAACTCCTCCACTTGGGGCAGGACCTCATTCCCGACCCGGAGGGTGCATTCCACCCTTGTCTGACTGACAACCATGGCCTCAGACTTGGAGGTACTGATCCTCATCCCGGCTGCTTCGCACTCGGCTGCGAATCGCTCCAATGAGAGCTGGAGGTCCCGACTTGATGGATCCAAAAGGACAACATCATCCGTCAGAGTAAGTAGCCAAGGATCGGTCCGACAGAACCCATGCCTTCGGCCACCACCCAACTCACACTGCACCTGACCCCTAAAACTCCTCCCACGGGTGGTGGGTCCATGGAAGGTAATAATAATAATAATAATAATAATAATAATTTTAAATGTTGTGTAGGTATATTTACATAACATTCTTTTTTTTCTGAACCACTTAATCCCAATTAGGATCGTGGGGAGGCTGGAGCACATCTCAGCCAAGTATTTACATAATAGACAAAGATATGTGGAATTGCAGATTCTTGTCATGTATTTATTTTTCCATGTGTTTATATATATATATATATATATATATATATATATATATATATATATATATATATATATATATATATATATATATATATATATAAATTATTTTTGGGGCAGAGAGAGTGTTACCAGAGATTTTGATGTTATACTCATGTTATGTTGTTGCGGGCAGTGGTGGTCTAGTGGTATGGGGCGCTGGATCGCTGATCCAAAGGTTGGGGGTTCAAGTCCCACTCTCCACAGGGTTGTGACTGTCCCCCCCAGTGCAGCTAACTGGGTTATCAAAGGCGGGCCATGTCTCTCACTGTCTATGGTGAGAGGCATGTAAAAGAACCATTGCTGACTTTCGTAAAGAGTAGGCTGCAAAGTCGTCAGCGTGTTTCTGTCCCTTGCTAAAAAGGGTTGTGACAGGAAGGGCATCCGACGTAAAAACCTCTGCCAAATCAAACGTGCGAATCAGATGATTCCTCATAAAGTGTTGACCAGTCCGCGGTGATTTAAAAGGTTGGGGACCACTGTCCTAAACCATACACAGTGGCATCTTACAATCGGATAGGACAAGTGCAATTATCACTTTGCCATTCTTAAATTTAATTAAAAAAAAAGTTTTAATTATAAATGATATGATCATGAACAACTGATAATATCTGATATGTTTCAGTGCACTTGAGTGGACACACACTCTGTTAGATTGATGATGATTCACATGAAATTTGATCCATTGGTGAGTCTGAATACGTGGATCAAAGAATAATCTGACCATTTGTTTGACCTAAATTTAAATAGTGACTCAGAAATTATGTAATGTCTTTAAATACTGAAGAATCAATGTGGTTCACATTTCCATTTTTAGTCAGAATGCTAAAAAATCTGTTTCCAGTTTTAACTTTCAAAATGTTTATCGTAGTATCTAGACTTATGCCATATCCATCTATGGCTGGGAGCTCAAAAGATTACAATTGGTGTGTGCCCTCAATTAGGGCGGGGTAGTGTACACTCTCTCTCTCTCTCTCTCTCTCTCTCTCTCTCTCTCTCTCCCTCTCCCTATTATCAACTAAACACCAAGCCACTCATGGGCATCTGTGAGGTTTGCATGCAGATGTGGGCAGCCAGTGCATTTTTCTGACTGTTTTGCATCATCCCCAGGTTCTGTTGTCGCAGAAGTTCAAAAGGATGACGTCAGAGATCAGTTGGCAGAACGTGACTTAGAAGCATATGATATCAGTCACATTTCTTGACTGGTCCTGTGGCTGTTGTGTGATGGGAGAGCTCTCACTCATCAAGATTAACTTGGTGAGAAAAATCCATCCATCCATTATCTATACTGTTTGGTAAGGGAACCTGAAGCCAACCCCAGCTAAATTGAGGTAAGAGGTGGAGGACTCCCTAAACAGGTCATCAGTCTATTACAGGGTGAAGCCAAACCAGATCCATTCATAATCACTTTCAAACCAAGGGGAAATTTATCTCAATCAGTCATAACATTAACAACACCATTAACACTAACTGGTGAAGTGCATAACAGGGATTAACTCCTCGCACTGCAACTTGCAAAAGTGTGGGATACCTTAGGTAGAAAGTTAAGAGTTATGGTCGTTCTCAAAATCAATGTTCTGGAACCAAAGAAGGCCCAAAGAAAGGACAACCGGTGAACTTACAAGACGTGTCACGTGTACCCAAGGCTCACTGATGTGTATCATAGACACAGATATGTCTGATCTGATCCCACAGAAGAACCACCATAGCACAAAGTGCAGAAACTGTGAGTGCCACTTTAGATAAAAAGGTGTCAGAACACGTAGGGCATTGTAGCTTGTTGCGTATGATGGTATGTAACCGCAAACCAGTCAGGTGGTGTTAATGTTACGGCTCATTTGTATGGTATAACCAGTTTCCCTAATGTGCATATCTTTGGATTGTGGTAGGAAATCACAACACTTCATGGAAAACCACACAGACATGGGGGGTTGGGAGTCATGCCATTTCCAGTAAAGCCTTGTTGACCACAATATTTGAACTTAGAACCTTTTTTATTATTATACTGTTAGGTGACAGAGCAAACCACCGAGTCACTGAGCCTCCTCTGGGGAGAGAAAAGTGCCCTTTTGACTCCTCTGTGCAAAAGCTGCTTAGTGTGAATACGTTACAGATGACATACTCTGACCGACTGGGAAACAGACACACACACACACACACACACACACACACACACACACACACACACACACACACACACAGTACTTGATACTGGTTGTGAGTTGCATAATTCTACATACAGAAACAATACTGTAAAATATTTGAGAAAAGAATACGTATATTTTCGTACACACACACACACACACACACAGAGCGAGAGAGAGAGAGAGAGAGAGAGAGAGAGAGAGAGAGAGAGAGAGAGAGAGAGAATTAATTATTCTTGGCCTCAAATGACTCACACCTATCCACAAATGCACATTTTTAGTTTTTTTAGTTTTTTTTTTCCTTTTGGGGGGGGGGGGGGGGGGTTATACTATGCCAAATCAAATGAAATGTGCAAATCAGATTATTCGCTGTGGCAACTCTTGAGAAAGGGAAAAAGCTAAAAGGAAAAGACAGGTTATTTCTACTATTCCACTAACAGGTTCCTTCCACTATTGCTTAAATGGGTTCTTTGAATATCAAGTAAATCACCAATCTTCCCATCCTCCTATGAAATATTGCATGCTGTCCTCTTGTGTTGTTTTAGTGATCATAAAAATAGGGGAAAAGTCCAGAGAATTACAAACTGACTGTTATCATTCATACAGCATTACAATTGGGTCAAGTCAGATTTGAACAGATCAGGTTTTTGCGACCTCAATGTCCTGCTTAACAGTTGTCCATCCATCCATCCATCCATTATCTGTACTGCTTATTTATTGCAGGTCAGGGGTGAGATGGAACCAATCTCAGTTGACTTTGAACACGAGTCAGGTCCACCCTGGACAGAATCTATTGCAAGACTAACACAGAGATGACCAGACATTCTCACTCACAATTCACACCTATGGGCAATTCACAGCAGCATCGAAACTCACACAGGGACACACCGTCCTGGAATTCGCCTCTAATGTTGACTGAGCAACTGAATGTGGTTTATCAGTAAAGAATGTGGTGATGTTCAGAGCTCACACGTTGATCACATACACATTTGGCCGAAACTACCACAGTTGTTCGATTTCCTGTGAGGTGCTGTGAGCTTTTGACAAACTCACATTTGTGCATTTCGATTTCCTACATAAGTGTGACGCGTTTGATAAGAGTCCCATTATCAACAGTGACATTACGAACCATTAAACTCTGATTATCCACTCTCCATCTCTCTCTCTCTCTCTCTCTCTCTCTCTCTCTCTCTCTCTCTCTCTCTCGCGCACACACACACACACACAGACATACACATATATTCTTCTTTTAGCTGTTTCTCTTGACTCCGTACACTATCACATTGAACAATGATTGGATTTTCTGCTTACTCTTTCCAAGAAGATAAAACAATCCATTCTCTCGCTCTCTCTGAAAATGGCAGTCGTGTTTCCAAGAGTCATTAGCACTGACATGTGGAACAAACACACTCGTATATATGAGGAGGGACAGAAAGCAGATCATGACTAATGTGTGACTGAACACTTGTGATGATTTAACTGCATTCACTCTTTATATGCTAAATATTTTTAGCCGTAGTAGCAGCAGACTGGTAAGTTACTACTCATCTCGTGTGATTTGTTTGAAATAAAGCATGAGGTACCACTAAATCAGGCAGTGCTGGCTCAGTGGTTCAGGCTCTGGGGTTCATATCAGAGGGTTGTGCTGTACTAGCAAACTGCCGGTGGGCAGTGGTGGCCTGGTGGTAAAGGGCGCTGAATATGTATTACAATGTGGTAGGATAATTTAGATATGGTAATAGAAATAATAATTATATGGCTGAACTATCTGAAACATGTAACTGTCAAAATGAAGAACCAATCAGTACCATCTGAAGCTATCATGTCTTTACTACACTGCCAATGTGAGACCCACTGCATCGCTGTACCACCCAATAAGTGAAGGTTTTCACGCCCCTCAATAATTATAGGATTTGTACATACAGTATAACCTCTAGAATACACATCAAATATTGTAAAATTCTGTTTCATTAATGATTTTTGCAAAAAAAAAAAAAAATCAATAGAAATTAAATGTTTAACATAATCACCACCACTTGCATATGTATTTGGTCTCTTAGTAAACCTTTGCAGTGTGTTGTCTGGTTTAGTAACACAACTGTGTCTTTAGGGGGCAGTGGAGGGCCAGTGGTATGATGCTGGATTACTGATCCCAAGGTCAGGGTTTCAAGCCACTGTATCAGCGGATTGTCACTGCTGTCCCCCCAGTGCAGCTAACCAGGTTGGCAATGATCAGCCATGTCTCACACTGTCTACGGTGAGAGGGATGTCAAAGAACCATTGCTGACTTTCGTCAAGCGGAGGCTGCATAGCCGGCAGCATGTTTGTGCCCTGTGATGGCTGCTATTCTGTCCAGGGTGTACTCTGCCCTCGTCCAAAGTCGGCTGAGATGGGAAGCATCCTCCTTGTGACCCTAGTTAGGATTAAACGGTTCAGAAAATGAAAGAATGAAAAACTGCATGTTTAGTATAGCTGTGCATTTGGGTGGATTTAATGTAAGGATCAGAAGCATGATTCATAAGTGCAATCAGGATTGAGTGTTTAAAAATAAAAATAAAACAATTGTCACCTTGAAACTTGACATAATCATTACTGAATATTTCATTGGAGATTGTGTTAAATATTTCGTCAATAAATCAACTGTATTTTTTAAGCTATGTTAGATTTTATAAAAATATGCCCCACTCCTGAAATCGACACCTGATCATGGTGAAAGGGTTTTCGTGTCCTAACGCACCTAAGAGCTATGTTGTCAGCGGCATTATGCCTCTGGTAGTGTCACCCAAGGCAAACAAGTCAGAGGTAAAGGTCTACACAAAGCACGATTCAAAAGACCCCTATATGGATAAAGATAAAAGGACAGTTTCTCTTTCCCAGATACAGGTCACTGGGGACCTCCCCTGGAGCCAGGCCTGGGGGAGGTGCTCAAAAAAAAGAGCCTGGTGGTCGGGCTTCTGTCCATGGAGCCCGACTAGGCCCTGCCTGAAAAGGAGACATGGGTCTTCCCACCCATAAACCACACCTTTGGGAGGGGCTATAGGTATCAGGTGCATTGTGAGTTGAGTGGCAGTTGAAAGCATGGGTTCTGTTGAACAGATCCTCAGCTGCTGACCCTTGGGACATGGAATGTCACCTCACTGGTGAGGAAGGAGCCTGACATGCTGAGGTTGAGAGATACCGATGAGATGTAATTTTACTCACCTCATGCATAGCTTTGGCTCTGGAACCACCCATCTCAAGAGGGGCTGGACCTTATTCTATTCCATTGTTACGACCCAGTCTAGGTCGAGTCACAACATACAGATAAATAAAAGAAAAACGACTGCTGTTCTGTTGTTACTTTATTTTTTTCGTTGCCATTCCTTCAGAAGCCAACCAGGCCAAAAATAATAAACAAAACCCCTCTACCTTTAAATAAGCAATCTGCCTTCACTACGCCATGAAAAGAAAAACAAACAAACCAAACAACAAGCACATTGGCTTCCCTCACTCCCTAGCTAATCCAAAACCAGGAGAAAAGGTGGAAAAAACAAATGGCCCTGGCTTCCTATTAACCACGGGGGTATTAGCATATATATATATATATATATATATATAAAATGATGATGATGATGATGATATATATATATATATATATATATATATATATATATATATATATATATATATATATATATATATATATATATATATATATATATATATATATATACACACACACACACACACACACACACACACACACACACATACATACATGCAAAATAATATAAAAATATATACAAAGTCAACAATCAAATTGGGGGGCAACATAAACAGAGTCAGCACAAGACACAAGGTCATACACGAAAAGACAGCACTAGATGTGATAACACGAACTGACAAAATCAGAAAGGCACGCACAGACACTGCCAACACACAGAGCAGACAATTCACACCCTGAGCTGTGATTCGTCTGCAGTTTAAAAACACAATCGGAAGTGTGCTCCACCAGTCACTGACAAGGAGGCGGGGCCAAGGTCAAGGTTGTCCCCCTATGACATGGACATAATTCAGTGCCACGAGCTGGACCCACAGATAAGAGGAAACAAAACAGATTCAAAACAGGAGAGGTGGCGAGCCAGTGTGAGCATCCTTGTTGTTCCCCATCTCGGTGCCCCATATGTTGGAATTCTCCCCAGTTGACAAAAGGATAGCTTCCCTCAGCCTTCAGGTGGGGTGATGAGTCCTGATTGTTGTTTGTGCTTATGCACCAAGTGACAGTTCAGAATACCCACACTTTTTTGTATTTAGGAGGTGTGTAGGAGAGAACACTCCCCTAGTACTTCATTATTGTCCTGGGAGACTTCAATGCCCATATGGGCAATAACATTGTGAACTGGAAGAGTGTGATCAGTAGGTACTGAACTTGATTGGTGTTTCATTGTTAAGATTTCTGTGTCCATGATGGTTTGTCTATCATGAACACCATGTTTGAAAATAAGGGTGTCAATAAGTGCACTTGGCACCAGGACACCCTAGGCCGCATTTTGATGATCGACTTTGTAATCATGTCACCGAACTTGCGGTCGTGTGTTCTGGATACTAAGAGAGGGGGCTGAGCTATCAACCAATCAACACCTGGTAGTGAGTTGGCTCCGATGTATGCTAGGCCATTCTCCAGACCTTGAGGTCCAAGCATGTATTTAGGGTCTCTTGGGAATGTTTGGTGGAGTCTGTCAGTTTTGTTTGAATGTTTGACGAAGAGGAGCCTTTAACTCCCACCTCTGACAGAGCTACAATCACATCCCAAAGGAGACTTGGGATATGGAAACCGAGTGCACCAAGTTTTGTGCCTCCAATATAAAGGGAGCAGCCCATCGCTGTGACTGGGAGGTCATCAGAGCCAGTCATGGAAGTAACCCCCAAACTCAGTGGTGAAGAGGGCCGTCCAGCTGAAAAGGGAGGCCGAGCAGGTCTTTTTGGCCTGTGGGAAACCCGAGGCAGCAGACAGGTACTGGCAGGCCAATCGTGCTGCAGCCCAAGCTATCGCTAATGCACAATATCAGTGGTGGAAGGAGTTCAGTGAGGGCCTAGAAAGACTATCAGCTTGCTTCAAAAAGGTTCTGAAACCATGTCTCAGGAGTGGGAAGCAGTTCTCCACAAATACTGTTCACAGTAAAAGTGGGGAACTGCTCACCTTGCCTGGGGATGTTGTCAGGAGGTGGAAGGAATGCTTTGAGGACCTACTCAATCCCACCACATTTCCTCCGTGGAGGAGGATGACCCTGGGGGTCCACTCATCATTGGGGCTGAGGTCACCAAGGCAGTTAAAAAGCTTCTCAGTGGTCGAGCTCCGGGGATGGATGAAATCTGCCCTGACTATCTCAGGGCTCTGGATGTTGTAGAACTGTCTTGTTTGACATGTCTCTGCACCATCGTGTGGTCATCAGGGGCCATACCTCTGAACTGGGGTGGTAGTCTCCCCTTTTATAAAAGCGGACTAGAAAGTGCGCTATTGGCACTCTCGACCAGCTCAATACAATCTACAGGATCCTGGAGAGGGCACTTAGGTTTGCCCAATCTATTCATATGTGTTTTGTGGATTTAGAGAAGGCTTTCAATTGTGTTAATGGACCATCTTGTGGGGTGTGCTCAGGGAGTATGGTGTACTGGATCCATTGCTAAGGGCCATTCACTCTCTGTGTCACCGAAGCCAGAGCTTGGTCGGCATTGGTAACAACAGGCCGAATTAGTTTCCAGTGAAGGTTCGAGTCCACCAAGGCTGTCCTTTGTGACCGATTGTGTTCATATTTTTTATGGACAGAATTTCTAGGCGCAGCTGTGGGGTTGAAGGGTTCTGGTTTGATGGCCATGGGAGCCTGTCTCTGCTTTTTGTGTATGATGTTGTCCTTTTGACTTCATCAAGCCGCAACCTCCAGCTCTCAATAGAATGAATGTGAAGCACCCGGGATGAGAATCAGCATCTCCAAGTCCGAGGCCATGGCTCTCAGCTGGAAAAGGATGGAATGCACCCTGTGTGTCTGGAATGACGTCCTGCCCCAATTGGAGGAAATCAAGTATCTCAAGGTCTTGTTCATGAGTTAGGAAAGGATGGAGCAGGAGATCAACATGCCTTTGCTGTAAAGTGGAGCTTGTACTTCTCCACCATGGTGAACAGGAAGCTGAGCCACAAGGCAAAGCTCTCAATTTACCAATTGATCTATGTGCTAACCCTCACCCATGGTAATCGCAGATACAAGCGGCTAAAATGAGCTTCCTTCGCAGGGTTGCGGGGCTCTCCCTTAGAGATAGGGTAAGGAGCTCAGAGTAGAACCGCTGCTCCTCCGTGTTGAGAGGAGCCAGTTGAGGTGGCTTGGGCATCTGGTTAGAATGCCTCCCAAATGCCTCCCTTGTACAGTGTTTCGGGCATGTCCAACCAGAAAGAGACTATACAGTGGTACCTCACCTTACGAAATTAATCTGTTCTGGAGATTTTTTCGTAACTTGCATTTTTCGTAAGTTGAACTGCATTTTACATGTAAAACACGTGATGCGTTCCAAGGCTCCCAATTCTACCCCCTAAACTCTTTAAAAATTATAAAAGCATAACTTTTAAGACCTACTTATGCTTCAATATCGTACCGATGGTAGACGGGTTTGGCCATATTCCTTTGTGATATCACTCGAGCCCGTTTCTTCTTCTCACTCGCACTGGAAAACTGGAAATGTGTGTGTGTGTGTGTGTGTGTGTGTGTGTGTGTGTGTGTGTGTGTGTGTGTGTGTGCATGTTGACCATGTCTTCTTATCATAGCTTATATCATAGCATTCTTATCTTAGCTGCATCATTCCTCCTAGGCAATTTGATTCCTGTCCAAGATGGTGTCAGGTGGACCTGTCCAAGATGGTGCTCGAGTGAAGGCGACATGAACGACAACTCAGTTGTTAGCCAATGGGAGGCCAGCGAGGCGGGATGTTTGAACGTCATTGATGGGAGAGTAGCTCGTGCATTGTTTGAATGTTTGAATGGAGCGTTTGAATTTTTAAGATAGCACTTTCGTAATGTGAACTTGTTTCATATCCTGAGAGAAAGATTTTAGGAAAATGCTTTTCTTAACCTGAATTTTTCATTTGGTGAGACTTTCATAAGGTGAGGTACCACTGTATTCCCATATTCATAACATGTAATATAAAATAAGTGATATGCACGTAATCACAAATTCAACCCAGTATTTCACTACAAGCTTTACACAACAACATATTTTGTAATGAAATAAATCAAGACGTCAGCTGTAACACTGAATTAAAACAATGATCTGATGTAGCAATTCTAAAATTATCACGCTCCAAAGAACAAATTTCAATCCAAAGAATATACTCTACACTTCTTATAAGCTTTATATTATTTCTTTGAGGCTTAGTTTAACTTCAAATCATTAAGAAATTAAACAATATCGGGGTAATGCAGCATTAAAATCCCATTCCCTCATTTCATCATTTCCGATCAGAAATTACTAGTTTATCTTAATTGTGGTCATGAGGTGTTTCTCATTGTATTAAAAAAAATAATTTTCTTTGACAACATAAAACAATGCAATTTTTAAATTTATAATATCCCTGAACACAACTGCACTTTGTTCACGGATCACGCCAAGCAGTAGAACTTGGATTGTCACTGGTGGCTCAGTGCTTAAGGCTCTGAATTAATCTGAAGGAGTTCAAGTTCCTTTACCACCAAGCTGTCACTGTTGGGCCCCTAATCAAGGGCCTTATCCTTTAGTAGCAAGTGTTTAAAAATGATAAAATGAAGTCACTCCGGATAAAGGTGTCTGCCAATTGATTTGAATGGAAAAGAAATAGCACGTACAATTTCTTTGCACACAGAACAGCACTTAATTTTTTGGCCTAAACATAAATTGTAGTGATGGTTTAGAAAAGTGACCCTTCAGAGATATGGTGTGTTTCAGCTTTTTTTACATCATTCATTCATTTTCTGAACAGCTTAATCCAAATTAGGCTCACGAGGAGGTTGGTGCCCATCTCAGCCGTCTCTGGGCGAGGGCACAGTATACCCTGACACATCGCTTGCAAGGCAGAAACATGCTGATGGCTATGCAGCTACTCTTGACGAAAGTCAGCAATGGTTCTTTTACATGCCTTTCAACAGACAGTTAGAGACATGGCTGACCTTTGATATCCCAGTCAGCGGTGCTGAGGGGACAGCAGTGACAACACTTTGACAGTGAGGCTTGAATCTCTGATGTTGGGATCAGTAATCCAGCACCCTACCACCAGTCCACCACTGTCCCCTTTTAACCATATTAAAAAAAAAATTACAGTCTGTTGTGGGAAACCATTATGGAAGTGAGCTTATACTCAGTGTACCCTTGCAAAATGGTTTTGATACACACACACACACACACACACACACACACACACACACACACACACACACACACACACACACACACACACACACACTCACACACACACACACACACCATCAGTTCACATATGTCTGTACTTAAACCATCGACCGATGTAGTCTCGGATCCAAAATAGTAACTTCTAAAATGTAGGTGTTCAAGGATTAATGTACCATCTCTTCACTAAATAAAGTGTGAATGTGTGCATTCTGTTCAGTTCTTTAGGTTATCTAAAGGAACTTGGTGAGTTTTTGCACTAACCATGGATGTGAAATGTGAAGAGGGTCATACAAAGGTGTCATCTGAGATGATTCAATCCGTTTGATGAGAACAAACTTTATCTCATTAAAATATATTGAGCAACTTTTTGGTTTAGAAACAGTGGCACTGGGGAAAAAACAGGAGGCAGAGCTGGAGGCAGCAGAGATGAAAATGTTGAGGTTCTCTTTGGGAGTAACGAGGATGGATAGGATCAGGAATGAGTACATCAGAGGGACAGCACATGTAAGAGGTTTTGGAGACAAAGTCCAAGAGGCTCAATTCAGATGGTTTGGACATGTACTGAGGAGGGATAGTGAATATATTGGTAGTCGGATGCTGAGCTTGAAACTACCAGGCAGAAGAACTAGAGGACGACCAAAGAGAAGATTTATGGATGTGGTCTAAGGAGGACATGAAGGTAGTTGGAGTAAGAGCAGAAGATGCAAAGGATAGGGTGAGATGGAGGCAGATCATTTGCTGTGGCGACCCCTGAAGGGAACAGCCGAAAGGAAAAGAAGAAGATATATTGAGCAACATTCTGGACACAAGTTCCTCCAGGACCAATAAAGTATTCTGATTTTGACTTGGGCGCGCCTCATAGCAAGAAGACCTGGGTTTGATTCCCAGTTTGGGCGTTTCTGTGTGGAGTTTGCATGTTCTCCATGTGCATACGTGGGATTCCTCTGAGTACTTTGGTTTTCCTCCCACCAAAAACATGCACAGTACGCTGAATGACTGTTCCAGATCATTTCTTGGTGTGAAAGATTGTGAGCGTTGGCCGTGCAATGGCCTGGCGAGCTGCCTAGGGTTTACCCCACCCTCAGACAGAGTCTGCTGAGATGGGGGCCAGCCTCCCCATGATATTAATTAGGATTATTCACCTTATAAATTGAATGACTGATTCTGATTGTGATTATGAAAGTAGCCTGTGTTGAGTGGTGCAGGAGTTCTGCAGGACACAGGAATTTGTGGACAGCTCAATTCTTTAAAGAACGCAATCGCAGAGATCACCAGCTAGGGTTGTGCTGACAAAAATGAGACCATGCATTTTGTGAAGAAAGGCTTTTTTTCAGTAGGGACACAATTAAATGAAGTAAAATAACAGGAACAACTCCAATATTATACCAAGTTCAAAAGACTATGGTGCACCGTTTCCACTTTTCTTTATCCCTCCCTATTTTATGTTCTATTTCAGCTTTTAAGTGAATATACAATGAGTGACAGAAGAGACAGCAGCAGCAACATTACTTTGAATTCAAGTGTTTATACAAAGGCAAGGTTTTCTTCCTGGAAAACATTCTCTCCCTTTTTTTTTTTCAGATTTTCACTTTTGTTCCTGTGGTGACTTTCACTTTGAAAAATGCATTTGCATAGGAAACGCAACACAATAATTCTATTCATAAATTCAAATTGTGTTGTGTCCTCAGTATTTCACACATGCACCCAGGGGCAACATTTTTCTGATTAGTTTGAATGATTTATTGTTCCAAAGCAGAAATAGTAAGTTTTAATATATATCCAAAACTTTTGAAATGAATTTTATCTCTGAAGTGGAGTGTGATGAAGTGGTTGAAATAATTTTTAGCGGAGCTCCCAGGCATAGCCCCATAGGCAAGCTTTATATTACTGTGACTAATTATTTAATTTGAATATTTCTTTAACATAAATAAAATCACTGACAACTTTGTTATGCAAAAAAACATTGTGCAACTGCTTATTCAACAGCACAATGCAAAAACATCATGATTTCTATGTTTGTCCCATGTACAGCCATCCGAAGGGTCATCCTTCTGTCCATGCAACCCAATCACTGACTTGTTACGAATTGGTGCCCTAATAAATATGGAGGTTATTCACAATAGTTAATGCAAAAACACACCAATTGCTTTAGATGACACAAAGAACTAAGACAGATGGAAGGTCCTTCAGACTGCAGAGGTGCATGTTGGGAATACATCTGAGAACTGCTGAGGTTTTGATTCTCTGTGTGTGTGATGTAATCAATTATTTGTGCTCATCATCACCCTCGATGCATAAAAAATACAAACACACACACACAAACACACACACACACACAAACACACCCATACATATTTTTTGACAACCCGGCACATGAACTCATTAAACGGATAATAAATAGGACACGGCGATACAGAAACGGAAATAAACTAGTGAAAATTATGAACAAAAACTCAGTGTTAGCCTTTCCTGCTTTTGCTTCAGAGCACAGACAATTTTTTTTTTTATTTCCTTCTTGAAGGAGCCATACTAGTCTTATAACATTGACCCTGGACACTGATCACTAGCGATAGTATCTATCGATATTTAGGCACTGCCTAAATCTTTACATTAAACTGAAATAACACTATGGCACAGTGGGTGATGAAGACCAACATGAAACACAGTCACTGTTAGTGTCATGGTCACGATGGGTGAGGGCAGAGTACACCCTGGATAGCTCACCAGGCCACCGTAGGTCAGAAGCACGCTGCTGGCAATCCATTGTCCTACTCTTTACGAACAGCAGCATTGGTTCTTTTACATGTCTCTCACCCCAGACTGTGAGAGGTATGGCTGGCCTTTGATAAGATAGTTAGCTATTGGTGATAGTGGAGTTTGAACTCCCAACCTTCAGATCAGTCAGCAAGCACCCTACCACTAGGCCACCACTGCCCCTGCCCACTGCCCTGAGGACACTACTAGCCATCCACTGCATACTGGACTCAGATAGACCAGGACGAGAGAGTGAGGCTGACGATCTGCGCAGCTCTCCCTCACTTAAATCCAAGTCAAGCACAAGTCATGACTTCACCCGTACCGCAGATCATCGATCTGATATGGAGTCATGGCCATCTTCAACCACGAAGGATGAACAACAACAACAACAACAACAACAACAACAACAACAACAATATAAGTTACTAATTATTTAATTTGAATGTCAACTGACAACTCTGTTATGTAGGAGCATCAGTGTGCCTGCTCATTCAACAGCACAGTACAAAAACGTTATGAATATACAGATTAAAGGCTTCATTTGATATATTACACATTCGAATGGTGGGAAAGTGAGATCTTTGTGACTGTAAGTGTGGTATTGTCGCTGGTAACAAACTGCATTGAAAGTTTTAGAAGTTGTTTACGTTGTATTCACACATGTAGAATCTATAACATTTACATTGATGTGAGATACAAAAAGATTTCATAAGTGGTCATTTTGGAAATACTGTACGCTCCGTTTTCGTGGGGGTTCGGTTCTGGCCCTTCCCGCGGATCAAGAAATTCTGTGAGTTATTTACCCGGAAGTAAAACCCTATATATTATATTACATGCGCAAATTATTAACACGGAAGTAAAACCCTATGTATGACATTACATGAGCTAAAATATGCTTCTTAAACATTCTATGGACAGTCTTACTCATTAATACAGTAATAATGTAGTAATGATTAAGTAAAAACCTTTTTTAATTTTGTACCGTGATATTTATTAATAACATATATAAACAGTATACAGTGTGTATTATATATAAAGCAGTTCTACTTTTTCATGCAGCATCATCTCCTTACCAGAAGCCTGAGAAGATGCACAGCATTTGGGTGGCATCATAGGGCTTAACTGGTAATTAAAAACAGAAAAAAAAATGCACTTTGACAAATTGTGTGCGAATGAGAAAAAGGGGTGTATACATCATCTCAACCAATCAGCAGGAGGGAGAAAGAAAAGCTCTCAGCCATTGGCTAAATTTCAATCATGTGCCAGTTACTTCCTGGTTTGTCGGCAATCCGCAAGTATGCAGGGGAGAGAGTGCAAAACTGCGAATGGTCAAGGGCCGACTGTACAATTTCGAGCAACCTATCCCAGCAAGAAAATCCTCATAAGTTACACAACTTAAAAAGCAAACATATGGTATGTCTGTCTTCTTAACTCAATCTAATGTATTCATATGTTCATGTGGAATACTTCCTGTCAAAACCTCGTGGGATATCAAAGAATGGTATGAATATTTCCTTCTTTCCTGTTCTAGTCATTTCGTCTCCTCACCTCCTTTAGGTCCATATTTCTTCACGTGTCTTTTTCTCTCTCTGAACTCCTGCTGTTTTATCTTAATCAAGTGATGTTAAGGGTTTGACTTGTAATGCTTTCTTACTAGATCTAAAAGAAAACTCAGGGAAAACCACCAAGCCTGGCAAACAGACGAATCCAGGCTCTCTCCCAGTAGCCATGTAATTTCCTGCTTAGGATTAAGGTCAATATAACTATAAGAGGCCAATGAGACGTGAACAGCCTGAAGAAAATGCTTGGCAATGTTTGAAAAGTTTTTAATACCTTCTTGAGGCAAAACACCAGAGAATACTAACATTAAACCATAAAACAATGAACCCAATAATATGAGCGAGAGCAGATGAGCAAATGTTATTTTAATTTTAATATTCCTCTTGTGGCAGCAAGTGAGCGCTTTAAAGTATAAATGGTCTTTTCATAAACAATTGTGCTAGTGTGGCCAAATCTAAACAAAGAATGAGGTCAATGAACCAGCTATCACTTAATTACTGCTATTTTTCTTTGACAAGTTATGCTAGTAGCGTTTTGTGCAACCAAAAAAACAAAAAACAAAAAAACCCCAAGAGCAAGATATGACTACACTGATACTAGCTGCACCAGCTTGATATTAAGAGTACACTCATGCCTCGGTTTAACGGGCTAATAGGGGGGAACACTGGTCTGAAGTACCCGATTGCCCGAAGTTTCCGATTCCATATATTTCAACTATTACATTACGAAAAACTTTTAGTGAAGCACACTATGTAATCTGCAAATGTAAATACTGTACCTATACTCTGTAAATGTACACCATAAGATCAGGAGTCGGGAACCTTTTTGAAGAAGAGAGCCAAAAAAAAGACATTTTAAAATCTAATCCTCTGAGATATATATATATATATATATATATATATATATATATATATATATATATATATATATATATATATATTATTTATTTATTTATTTTATTTGTATATATATATATATATATATATATATATATATATATATATATATATATATATATATATATACATACATATATTTCTTCTTCTTTTACTTTCGGCTGCTCCTTCAGGGGTCGCCACAGCAAATCATCCGCCTCCACCTCACCCTGTCCTCCGTGATCTTCTTTTCTGACTCCAACGACCTTCATGTCTTCCTTCACCACATCCAAAAATCTCTTCTTTGGTCTTCCTCGAGGCCTTCTGCCTGGTAGTTCCAACCTCAGCATCGTACTGCCAATATACTCACTATCCCTCCTCTGTACATGTCCAAACCATCTCAATCTAGCCTCTCTGACTTTGTCTCCAAAACATCTTACGTGGGCTGTCCCTCTGATATACTCATTTCTGATCCTATCCATCCTCGTGACTCCCAGAGAGAACCTCAACATTTTCATCTCCGCTACCTCCAGCTCTGCCTCCTGCCTTTTCCTCAGCGCCACTGTTTCTAATCCATACAACATCGCTGGCCTCACCACCGTCTTGTACACTTTTCCCTTCATTCTTGCTGACACTCTCCTATCGCACATCACACCGGACACTTTTCTCCAACCATTCCAGCCTGCCTGCACACGTTTCTTCACCTCTTTTCCACACTCTCCATTGCTCTGGATTGTTGAGCCTAAGTACTTAAAATCCTCCACCTTCGTTATCTCTGCTCCCTGTAACGTCACCGTTCCTCCTGGGTCCTTCTCATTCACACACATGTGTTCTGATTTTCTGAGGCTAACCTTCATTCCTCTCCTTTCCAGGGCATACCTCCACCTCTCTAGATTTTCCTGCACTTGTTCTCTGCTCTCACGACAGATCACAATGTCATCTGCAAACATCATAGTCCATGGAGATTCTTGTCTCACCTCATCTGTCAGCCTGTCCATCACCATAGCAAACAAGAAGGGGCTCAGAGCTGACCCTTGATGCAGTCCCACCTCCACCTTGAATTCGTCGGTCACACCGACAGCGCACCTCACTGCTGTCTTACATCTCTCATACATGTCCTGCACCACTCTAACATACTTCTCTGCCACTCCAGACTTCCTCATGCAATACCACAGTTCTTCTCTTGGCACCCTGTCATATGCTTTTTCCAGATCCACAAAGGCACAATGTAGCTCCCTCTGACCTTCTCTGTACTTCTCTATGAACATCCTCAAAGCAAACATTGCATCTGTAGTGCTCTTTCTTGGCATGAAACCAAACTGTTGTTCACAAATGCTGACCTCTGCCCTTAGTCTAGCTTCCACTATTCTTTCCCATAACTTCATCGTATGGCTCATCAACTTTATCCCTCTGTAGTTGCTGCAACTCTGCACATCTCCCTTGTTCTTAAAAATGGGCACCAGCACACTTCTCCTCCACTCCTCCGGCATCTGCTCACTCTCTCGTACCTTGTTGAATGTTCTTGTCAGAAAATCTACTGCTACCTCTCCTGGACACTTCCATACCTCCACAGGTATATCATCAGGACCAACTGCCTTTCCATTCTTCATCCTCTTCAATGCCCTTCTCACTTCACCCTTGCTGATCTTTGCTACATCCTGCTCCTCAATGGTCACCTCTTCTACTCTTTTTTCTCTCATTTTCCTCATTCATCAGCTCTTCAAAATACTCTTTCCATCTTCCCAGCACCCTTCTGTCATCAGTCAATACATTTCCCTCTCTGTCCTTTATCAATCTAACTTGCTGCACGTCCTTCCCATCTGTATTTCTCTGCTGTGCCAACCTGTATAGATCATTTTCTCCTCTTTACTATCCAACCTATCATACAAGTCATCATACGCCCTCTGTTTGGCCTTAGCCACTGCTACTTTCGCCTTACGCTGTGTCTCCCTGTACTCCTGTTTACTCTCTTCGGTCCTCTCAATGTCCCACTTCTTCTTAGCTAACCTCTTCCTTTGTACACACTCCTGCACTTCCTCATTCCACCACCAAGTCTCCTTATCTACTTTCCTTCCAGAGGACACACCAAGTACTCTCCTACCTGTGTCCCTGATCACATTTGCTGTGGTTGTCCAGTCATTTGGAAGCACTTCCTGGCCACCCAAAGCCTGTTTCAACTCCTCCTTGAAGACAACACGACACTCTTCCTTTTTCAGCTTCCACCACTTTGTCTTCTGCTCTCCCTTTGCCTTTTTCACCTTTCTCACCATCAGAGTCATCCTGCACACCACCATCCTATGCTGTTTGGCAACACTCTCACCCACTATGACTTTGCAGTCACTGACTTCCTTCAAATTACATCGCCTACACAAGATGTAGTCTACCTGTGTGCTCCTACCTCCGCTTTTATAAGTCACCCTATGCTCCTGTTTCTTCTGGAAGAAAGTATTCACCACAGCCATTTCCATCCTTTTTGCAAAATCTATCAACATCTGTCCTTCTGCGTTCCTGTCCTGGATACCAAACCTGCCCATCACTTCCTCGTCCCCTCTGTTGCCTGTACCAACATGTCCATTGAAGTCTGCACCAATGACCACTCTTTCACCTCTGGGGGTACTCTGCATCACTTCATCTAAGTCACTCCAGAATCTCTCCTTCTCTTCTAGCTCACATCCTGCCTGTGGGGCATAAGCACTAACAACATTGAGCATTACACCTTCGATTTCTAACTTGAGACTCATCACTCTGTCTGACACTCTTTTCACTTTTAGAACATTCCTGACAAACTCCTCCTTCAAGATGACTCCTACTCCATTTCTCTTCCCATCCACACCGTGATAAAATAGCTTAAACCCTGCTCCTAAGTTTTTAGCTTTGCTACCTTTCCACCTGGCCTCCTGAACACACAGTATGTCCACCTTCCTCTGCATCATGTCAGCCAGCTCTCTACCTTTTCTTTGCATAGTTCCAACATTCAAAGTCCCCACTCTCAGTCCTAGACTCATGCCTTTCCTCTTCTCTCTCTGCCTACGGACACGCCTCCCACCTCTCCTTCTTCGACGTCTTCGACCAACAGTAGTCCAATTTCCATCAGCACCCTGTTGATTGACAGCACTGATGGCGGTCGTTGTTAACCCGGGCCTCGACCGATCCGGTATGGGGGTAATACTTCTGATTTGCATCATAGATATTTGGCATTGGTTTTACGTCGGATGCCCTTCCTGACACAACCCTCTGCATTTCTCCGGGCTTGGGACCGGCATGAGGGGGAGAGACACTGGTTAGTGCCCCCCCCCACCTCATGGCTGCATTATATATATATATATATATATATATATACACACACACACACACACACACACACACATAGCTTATGAGCCAGATGTGGCTGTTTTGATGACTGTATCTGGCTCTCAGATGAATCAGGTGGCCTTTCTTTAACTGTCATTGAAATAAAAATATTTAAAAAAAAAAGCCATCAAGTAAAACAAAAACAGATGAATAAATCTCACGCATTTAAATCTATACATTTATTTTCAATGTCATGTCACTGTGGTGCACAGCAGAGAGCCAGTCCTTTCTGTACTCCAGTATCCGGGCGGGTCCAATACCTTCAAACTCTAATTTTATTGGATTATAACAACAGCCACAGACTGCGTGTGTTGTTTTCAAGTAAAGAGGTAAATTTCCTTCGTTTTGATCAGCTCATTTCCACAAAGCCAAGCATAGCTGGCAAGCAAACACGAATGGAGAGACATGGAAAACTTCAACGCGCAGACCAACTGATTGTCAAAACTTGGGACGTGCTTCCTGTCACATAAACACTATAGCGTGTGAGTCCAATTAAATTAGAGTTTCAAGGTATCGAACCCACCCGCACACAGAAAGGATTGGCTCTCTGCTTTGCGCCACAGTGACGTGGCAATGAAAATAGATGAATAGATTTAAATGTGCGAGATTACTTCAAGCCAGTCTGGTCATTTGGTAGTCACTTTCGGAAACAATGGTCCACGTGCGGACGATCCGGACTAGTCGGAAGCTACAGATTTTGTCCGTTGCATCCGAAATCTGTTAAAGTGAAGTCTGTAAAACCGAGGCATGAGTGTATAGTTTTTAATATAAGATGAAACAAGGATGAACCGTGTTCGATTCCGTTTCTACATGTGGAAGCCCTTCCAACAGTATTTAAAGTAAAACAAATGTCGAAATGAACAGCAAAAGAAGAAATGTAAAACAACCTGGATGTAAAAGTGTCATGCCTCAAGTAATCACTTTTAAAGCGTCTCTTGGTTAACAGTGTCCCATCTTAGCATATCTTAATTTGAAGATTTGTGAAAGCTGGTCAAACCTAAATAAAGTTACCAACCCTCAAGCGATCAACTATTTCAGCGACTAATATGACCGTCATTTGTAACCCCATTGACTTTATATAGTAATTATATATAAATTATTGTTTTCGAATTCTTCATTCATTTCTCTCTATATATGACATTTCTCTCTATATATGACATTCATCTATATGACATTTCGACATTCATTTCTCTCTATATATATGTCCATCATCTTATGTAATAAGCTATGGAATTTGATATATTTTTTACAAAAAAAGCAGCAAAAATAGACAATGATAGAACAAAAATACATTTATTTAGACAACCATTGTCTGTTACAGAGACAAGAAGAAGAGAATAAGATGCAGAGGATAGGGTGAGGTAGAGGCAGATGATTCGCAGTGGCAACCCCTGAAGGGAACAGCCGAAAGG
This sequence comes from Plotosus lineatus, assembly GCA_024760905.1. Classification (NCBI taxonomy): domain Eukaryota; kingdom Metazoa; phylum Chordata; class Actinopteri; order Siluriformes; family Plotosidae; genus Plotosus; species Plotosus lineatus. The sequence goes on along the minus strand of CM045742.1, from coordinate 33,114,826 downwards.
AAAAGAAGAACCCTTGTGTGTTGCATCTTGTAATATGCATGTTACCTTTTATTTCTTTGCATCAAAAATGAAAACAAATCATAAAAAGTAAAGTTACTTTACATAAAATATGCATTACAATGTGGTAGGATAATTTAGATATGGTAATAGAAATAATAATTATATGGCTGAACTATCTGAAACATGTAACTGTCAAAATGAAGAACCATCAATACCATCTGAAGCTATCATGTCAAAAATCTCATCGATCTTCCTGGGGTCATAAGGGACCCGCACAAATTTGGATTATACTTGCCACACGGATTAGCCGATCCTTACAAAATTCTATGAACAAATGCAGGATAAATGGATTGACAAATTCTTGGTAGGAAACTTTTTTCTGATTAAAATTAGAAAAATGGTGCCCGAATGTATAAGCCCGGGGTCATATATGACCCCAGTCGGTCGCTTGAAGGTTAATAATTAAATTTTCTAAAGTTTCTCTATTGTTGAAAAGCATGTAGTCCAAGGACCTTGTCCTCCAAATTTCAACTGATTATTTTCAACTGATCATCTCCAGTTCTCTCAAAAATATTTAAATTTCCACTCTGATGGCTACATCACAAGTTGAATGTCACATTGCCATAATGAATATTTTTTAAACCATGCCTTTATCTCAAAGAAATAAAAAATTTAAATCTATCTGATCACTTCAGTTTAAGGAATTTGACCCATTTACAAAGTATATGTCAATGAATATTGAAAGAGCAGTGGTGGTCCACTGGATTGCTCATCCTAAGGTTGGGGGTTTGAGTCCCACTCTCCACAGGGTTGTCACTGCCCCCTCCCAGTGCAGCCAACTGGTTTATCAACGGCCAGCCATGTGTCTCACTGTCTATGGTGTGAGGCTCATGTAAAAGAACCATTGCAGACTTTCGTAAAGAGTAGCTGCAAAGCCGTCAGCGTGTTTCTGCCCCTTGCTATAGGGTTGTGTCAGGAAGGGCATCCGACGTAAAAACCAAACCAAATCAAACATGCGAATCAAATGATTCACTGTGGCGACCCCTGAAAAAGGGAAAAAGCTGAAAGGAAAAGAAGAAGAAAGAAGAAGAAGAAGAAGAAGAAGAAGATGTACACTGTGGAACAGTAGCTCACTAGCTTAATAACAGCAAACAACAATAGGTTCTTCAGAGGCAGGTAGAAGTTAACTCAGGTAAGTGTTTTAAGCAGTCAGAGAAATTTTATGGATTCCTTGCTTCATCAAATTTGGTGGGGGTTTCACAATCTTTCTTTCAAAAGTGAGCATTGTACATTATTTTTCAAATATCTTTAATGTGTTTAGAGAAATAGACAGAAATCATCGATATTTGGCACATATCATGATTGATCACCATAAAAAAGTGGTGCTGTTAGGACTTCTGAGAGACAACAATAACACACAAACACACACACACACACACACACACACACACACACACACACACACACACACACACACACACACACACACACACCTCTGCACTCAAACCAGACATCTCACCATTTCAATCCCAATCAAAACTGAAAAGTTGACTCTGGGCGAGGGCAGAGTACACCCTGGATGGCTCGCCAGACCATTGCAGGGTGGAAACACAAGAGTACTCTTCAACAAGAGTAGCTCCAAGTCAGCAATAGTTTTTTTTTTTTGTTTTTTTTTTTACAGCCTTACACCATAGACAGTGAGCGACATGGTCGGCCTTTGATAACCCAGTTAGCTGCACTGGAGAGTGGGGCTTAAACCCCCAACCTTAGGATCAGTGATCCAGCACCTTTACCACTAGGCCACCACTGCCCTGTGCTCACACTATACTGATCATATTCCGGTGTTACATCAGTGTAAATCAGAGGACATAGTACATCACAGAACACTGGAAGATACTGTATTGTATCATTTAAGGGGAAAACTTTGAGAAAGAGTGAATTATTTTGGTAGAGTTGGAAAAATTGGTCGTTTTTTTTGTTTGTTTGTTTTTTTGTTTTTTGTAGCTGGATCATAAGTATCGTGCGAGCAAACTTTCATTCAGATATGCATACGGTACAGCCCCATTTTCACACTTACATACACACACATCAATTACAGAAGTTTGGAAAGCTAGGGTTTATCTTCCCTTTTTCAATAAGGAGAGACTGGTGAGAGATGCAGAATTGGCTTCTAGTGAATGTTACATGCCTACAATACATTTTTTATTCATATAATATTCTGAACTATTTTGTCCTTTATGAGGGTCACAGTGTGGCTAAAGCTAATTCCAGCTGACTCAGGGCAAAGGGAGATACATCCTAAAAACTCAGCAGACCACTGCAGGTATATACACTACATGACTATGATAATTATTGCTTTTTGCTACATTTTTAATAGCTTTCATTCATTGCTAGCAGTTGCAGGGTTTTTTCATGCCAAGCAATCTCCTTCAATCCGTGACACAATAGTGTAACTTCAGCCAGCTCGAGAGTTTCAATAAAGTGCCGCACTGTGCCCTTTACATTGCTCTATATTCCGCATGTGCTCTTTCAATGTGTCCTGTAAAATCAGCTAAAATGCCTAAAATATCTTTTATTCTGACACATATTCATATCTGTGGCAACAAATCACATCCAATGGGACCAAATCATACAACTAACCCAGATGTAAACTTCACTGCCCTGTTGAAAAAAACAACAACAACAACAAAAATATAATCTGACAAGGTTTCAGTCGCCAAAATGCAGGTCCGGCTTCGTTCGTTCATTTTCTGAACTGTTCAGTTCATTTCAGTTCATTTTCTATAACCGCTTAATCCTAATTAGGGCTAACAGGGAGGCCCATCCCTGCCAACTTTGGGTGAAGGCAGCATACACCCTATACAGCTCGCCAGGCCATCGAAGGGCAGAAACCTGCTTACGGCTATGCAGCCTACTCTTGACGAAAGCCAGCAATGGGTCTTTTATATGTCTCTCACCATAGGCAGTAAGAGACATGGTCAGCCCTTGATAACCCAGTTAGCCACACTGGGAGGACAGTGACAACCCATTGAGAGTGGGACTTGAAGCCCCAACCTTGGGATCAGTGATCCAGCACATTACCACTGGGCCACCACTACCCCAGGCACAGCTTCTCAATCTCAATTTAAATTTTCAATGTTAAACCGTTAACTTTAAAATCTGAGAATTTCTTTCCGTTGTAGTATTTTTCAAATAAAATAAGAAAATCAGACAGTTTCCTTTCCACTGTCACTTACTTGCTGATTTGATAATTTATCAATTTACCAAAAGTTAAAAAAAAAAATCAACAAAATCCTGGTGCCTAAGCATACGCTAACCTCAGTATTTGATACTCTAGCACAGGGGTCACCAACATGCTGCCCACGGGCACCAGGTTGCCCCCCTAAGGACAACATGAGTAGCCCTCAAGCCTGTTCACTGCTATTTTTACAACAGGCCTGTGGCTCCATTCGCCACTCTCCATTGAGTTGCATATAATTTTTTTGTTTGCTATTTTTAAAAGATTAAATCAATATCTTAACATAGATGAATATCATTTTTATTAATAATAACATATAATTAAAGGTAAATCGAGCTAATTTGTCATTTCAGAAGTGTGTATCGACCTGATAGCTCTTCGCATTAATTGGTACCCAAGAAGTAGCTCTCAGTTTCAAAAAAGTTGGTGACTCCTGCTCTAGCATCATCTAGTATGACTATCCAACACTGTAAAAACATTGATGGGGGGGAAAAAAGTAAAACAAAAAAAAAGATAATATATTCTTGTTACCCACAATACTCATTCTCAGAACTTTATACATGTGGCACAGTGGCGTAGTGGTTAGCATGTCTTCCTCACTGCAAGAGATCCTTGGTTGGATTCCGATGGTGGAACATTTTAGTGTGGAGGTCTCCTGTGTTCGTGTGGGCTTCCTACGGGTCCTCTGGTTTCCTCGTACGGTCAGAAGACATGACCCTAGATGTGAGTGTGAATGGTTGTGTATGTTACCCTACAATCTGTAAAAAGGTCTGGCAGGCTGTTCAAGACGTGCTCCAACTTCGCCCAGTCTCAGCTGAGATGGGATCCAACCTCTTCGCAACCTTAGTATGAGTAAGGGTTTCAGCAAATGAGCGCGTGAGACAGAAGATTATACAAGACACCTGTTTGTTATACCAGGGGTGGACCTCTTAGTGGTTCTTCACACTGCAGTGGGTTTGGAAATAAAGTGAAACCATTTCCTGTTCTTTCTGTTTATTATAAGCCTAAAACAGTGCTTTTCTCTGAGGATTTCTTTCTCTCTCCAAATTATGTATAAACAGTGTAGGCTTTATACGACTCTTATACTGCTGATGTATGAAGTGCTGGCGTGGACAAATCAGTAACTGGGGCACACACAAGAAACTATCAGTTTTATATTTTTGTATTTGGTGTGTGACAAAAACAGCTGCTTATACAGCTGCAGTATTTCATTTCTCCTGTCAAATACCGTGCATGCAGCAGGATTTTCTAAGCTAAACACATGTTTCATTCCATATCAATTTTTTGTGAACATGACACACTCAAATTGGTTCACATATTCCTGATGCCATATCTATACTTTTCTACATGTAAAAAGTGAAATGGAGTCTGTTGTCCATTTGTTATTTATTGACGTTCAGTTGAATACTGCACATATTGAAAAAAAATAATTGCTGAAGTATATAGGGGGAAGAAGTGAGGATGACGACGTACATAGGCAGCACTAATCACAGAAATCACCTGATCAAAAAAAAAACCAACAACAAAACAAAACAAAATAAAACTATGATGAAAAAACAAAACTTATAGCCAGCGATGCATAAATACTAGTCCTTCTCAAAAAATTAGCATATTGTGATGAAGTTCATTATTTTCTGTAATGTACTGATAAAAATTAAACTATCATATATTTTAGATTCATTGCATGCCAACTGAAATATTTCAGGTGTTTTATTGTTTTAATACTGATAATTCTGGCATACAGCTCATGAAAACCCAAAATCCCTATCTCAAAAAATTAGCATATTTCATCCGACCAAAAAAAAAAAAAAAAAAAAAAAAAAGTGGATTTTTTATACAATAAAGTCAACCTTCAAATAATTATGTTCAGTTATGCACTCAATACTTGGTCGGGAATCCTTTTGCAGAAATGACTGCTTCAATGCGGCGTGGCATGGACGCAATCAGGCTGTGGCACTGCTGAGGTGTTATGGAGGCCCAGGATGCTTCGATAGTGGCCTTAAGCTCATCCACAGTGTTGGGTCTGGTGTCTCTCAACTTTCTCTTCACAATATCCCACAGATTCTCTATGGGCTTCAGGTCAGGAGAGTTGGCAGGCCAATTGAGCACAGTAATACCATGGTCAGTAAACCATTTAGCAGTGGTTTTGGCACTGTGAGCAGGTGCCAGGTCGTGCTGAAAAATGAAAATCTTCATCTCCATAAAGCTTTTCAGCAGATGGAAGCATGAAGTGCTCCAAAATCTCCTGATAACTAGCTGCATTGACCCTGCCCTTGATTAAACACTGTGGACCAACACCAGCAGTTGACATGGCACCCCAGACCATCACTGACTGTGGGGACTTGACACTGGACTTCAGGCATTTTGGCATTTCCTTCTCCCCAGTCTTCCTCCAGACTCTGGCAACTTGATTTCCGAATGACATGCAAAATTTGCTTTCATCCGAAAAAAGTACTTTGGACCACTGAGCAACAGTCCAGTGCTGCTTCTCTGTAGCCCAGGTCAGGCGCTTCTGCCGCTGTTTCTGGTTCAAAAGTGGCTTGACCTGAGGAATGCGGCACCTGTAGCCCAGTCCACTGCTTCCACAGGTCCCCCAAGATCTGGAATCGGCCCTTCTTCACAATCTTCCTCAGGGTCCGGTCACCTCTTCTGGATGTGCAGTGTTTTCTGCCACAATTTTTACTTCCCACAGACGTCCCACTGAGGTGGCTTGATACAGCACTCTGGGAACAGCCTATTCGTTCAGATTTCTTTCTGTGTCTTCCCCTCTTGCTTGAGGATGTCAATGATGGCCTTCTGGACAGCAGTCAGGTCGGCAGTCTTTCCCATGATTGCGGTTTTGAGTAATGAACCAGGCTGGGAGTTTTTAAAAGCCTCAGGAATCTTTTGCAGGTGTTTAGAGTTAATTGGTTGATTCAGATGATTAGGTTAATAGCTCGTTTAGACTACCTTTTCATGATATGCTAATTTCTTGAGATAGGAATTTTGGGTTTTCATGAGCTGTATGCCAAAATCATCAGTATTCAAACCATAAAAGACCTGAAATATTTCAGTTGGTGTGCAATGAATCTAAAATATATGAAAGTTTAATTTTTAATCAGTACATTACAGAAAATAATGAACTTTATCACAATATGCTAATTTTTTGAGAAGGACTAGTATACAGGGATCCCTCACTTTCCACGGTTAATGGGGACTGTGGAACAACCCCCCCATCCCCCCTTCCCCATCACCGATTTCCGGAAAATAGGATCGACCCCCCTGACTGATGTATACATGCATGTATATGTGTACATAATATCAATAAATACATATTCAACACTATAAATGCTTATAATAACAATTAAACATTCGAAAATAATGCATAAGATGCAAATAAAATATAAATATACTCACATACAGACGTGCGCACATACAAATGCGCATGCACACACTCAGATGTGCACCTCACATAAACATGTAAGTAGTTTTGATGGGGGGTTTGGATTGGTTTTGTTTGGGCTTTTTTTTTGGCATAATTGTCCTTGCTTTGTGGCATTTTCCTTAACTTTTCCCCTATTCTTCCTTAATTTCCTTATTTTTTAATTTGATTAATATTTTTTTAAAAACCGCGATGCACTGAAGCTGCATGAATTGAAGCGTGAAGTAGCGAGGGATTCCTGTATACCGTTAATAGCTTACACTCACTTCAATTCATTAATTTTCCGAGCCGATTAATCCTATCAGATTCCTGGGGGTCTGGAGCCCATCTCAGGCGACACTAGCTAAAGACATTGTACACCCCGAACAGCTTGCCAATTCATCACAGGGCCAACACACACAACCATTCACACTCACACTTACATCCAGGCACAATTGAAAATATTCCATTAGCCTTGTGTGCATGATTCTACACTGTGAGAACAAACCGGAGCACTAGGAGGAAAACCCAAACATGCTCGGGGTTAACTCCACCCATAACTTGATGCTGTGAGACAGACATGTTAACCACTAGGCCACCACATACACTTACAGTATTTCTTTATTTCACATTTGTTGTTTGTTACAGATTTTCTAAAGCTCTATTAGGGCAGTGGTGGTTAAGGCATTGGGTTGCCAATCTGAAGATCAGTGGTTCAAGCCCCACTGTCACCACTGTTGGTCCCTTGCGCAAGGACTTTAACCTTCAACTGCTTGGTTCGTTCATTCGGTCATTTCCTGTAACCGCTTAATCCCAATTAGCATCACGGCGAGGCTGGCGCCCATCCCAGCCAACTCCCATCGAGGTCAGAGTACACCCTGGACAGCTCACCACGCCATCGCAGGGCGGAAACATGCTGATGGCTTTGCAGCCCACTCTTGTCTAAGGTCAGCAATGCAATTGCTCAATTGTATTAAAAAAATTATGATTGTAAGTCACTCTGGACAAGAATACCTGCCAAACGCTGTAAATGTAATACTATATTATTAACCAGAGCTATTTCAGATCTACAGCTCTGTTCATTGGTGTCGTTAGTTGGTGAGTTTTAAAGAGATTAAAATAACTAGAAAAGAGCTTCAGGATCTAAAAGGATGAGAAAAGGTTTTTAAAAGATTGGAATTCAAGAAGTGTTGTTTCTTTCCAGTGAAATGTTTATTTCTATAAGACCAGATTCCATTCTCGATCCCATTGTTCACAAGAGTGTTGATTAGAACTGCTAGAGCTCTCTTTATACCTTAGTATCTTTTTTTTTTTTTTTTTTTTTTTGGCCCTTTTTTTTGCATTCATGCAGTATGACCTCTACCTGCATGAGGCTAATGATAAGTGGTGACGTTTATATGCATTATGCAGTATATTATATATTCTTGTTGTCTGCACTTTGTTCATGTGTGATTGGATTTCACTGGAAAAGTAAGTGAGGTAGCTAAACTATGAAAGATGAGATCAGACAAGTGTGAACATGATAGAAATTGCATCAATGATTTGTGTGTCTCTCTAAAAGACATTTGAAAAAGAAATTCATGAAACAATTTTTAATAGGAGCAACAACAAAAAAAAAAAAAAAGATTAAAAGATTTTTTAAAATGAGATGAATAAGTCGTGAAGGATTAATCGCATCTTGAAAATAGAGGAAAACAAATACACAAAACAGCTGTTACAGCAACGCTTCACTGACCAGCTCAATCTACAGAGAGAGAGAGAGAGAGAGAGAGAGAGAGAGAGAGAGAGAGAGAGAGAGAGAAATGTGACACTGACTGACGGTGTGTGAAGATAAAGAAGAGCAAGAGAAGGAAATTCTGTCATTCTATTCTCACATTATCTGATCCAATCTAATAGAAGTAGTGTGTTATATTGTGACACCCCCTCTCTCTCTCTCTCACACACACACACACACACACACACACACACACACACACACACACACACACACACACACACACACACACACACACACAAACAGTTTCAGCCCTTTGCACATCGGTAGAAACTCACCTGGTATACATTCATTACACTCAACATACAAGACATGATTTCGGCTCACCAGACTATTGCAGTGCAACACAAACCAACTCTTCACACCATATTGACACCGAAAGGCGATCAGAAACAGTCACTTAGACCAGCGTGCATGACTTTGGTCTGTAGGAGGAAACCAATGCGCAGAGAGAACTTGCAAACTCCACACACAAATGCCTTTCCGGGTATGGCGCTTGAACCGCGGTCCTTCTTGCTGTGAGGTGGAAATGTTAACTACTACGTCACTATGCACATGGAGGTGTTATAACATTTGCATTTGTTTTTCACATAACATATTTAGCTTTAATTCGGGCGGTGGTGGCCTAGTGGTAAAAGGTGCTGGATCGCTGATCCTAAGGTTGGGGGTTCGAGTCCCACTCTCCACAAGGCTGTCACTGTCCCCCCAGTGCAGCTAATTGGATTATCAAAGGCCAGCCATGTCTGTCACTGTCTATGGTGAGAGGTTCATGTAAAAGAACCATTGCTGACTTTCGACAAGAGTAGCTGCAAAGCCGTCGGAGTGTTTCTCCCCCTTGCTAACGGTTGTGTCAGAAAGAGCATCCGACATAAAAACCTATGCCAAATCAAACATGCGATGATTCGCTGTGGTGACCCCTGAGGAAAAAAAGGGAACAGCCGAAAGGGAAAGAAGATATTTAGCTTTAATTAAATAAAATGGCAGGTTAGGGTGGCACAGTGGCGTAGATGTTAGCACATCCATCTCACAGCAAGACGGTCCTGGGTCAAATCCCAGGCTTGGGTGGTTTTGTGTGGCGTGTACATTCTCCCCATACTTGTGTGGGCTTCCTCTACACACTCCAGTTTCCTTCTACAGTCCAAAGACATGCACACTCGGCTAACTGGCTGTTTTTAATTCACCCTGGGTATGAGTGTGAATGGTTGTGTTTGTCTGTGACCTTATAGTAATCTGGCAAACTGTTTCGGTTGTACCCCACCAACGCCTAATGCCACCCTAGTAGGATTAGGCAGTAAAGCAAAAGAGTGAGTGACTGAGGTCTCAGATACACTATATCAGGATCTAGTCTTTGTTGTCCTTTGTGTTTTCATTGTTTCAATTTCGGTTGTTTTGAAGTGTTGATTAAGACATCAATGTCGCTATACCAATGTGCATACACCCAAATTCACCTGTTGGTGCTGCTGAGCCTTATAATTATTGTTGATAAGTTCAACAATAGCAGTGCTGTATTCATACTTGAATATTTTATCTGAGCCATACTGAGATGTGACCTTTTTCCTGCAGACAGGCAACAGCAGAGGAGATAACACACAACCTAGTGGTATAACGGTACTTAGGGTCAGAGGATATGATGTAGCATTGTTAATATTGACAGATTGAGTTATTTCAAAGGAAGTCCATTATCCAGAGACAGACAACTGATGGGCTGATATTCATTTGTTGAAGGAAGGTGAAGAGTATGAGACGATTAATGGAATTGAAACTCGAGTTAAAGTCTATAAACAGGATGTGTACATAGGTGTTGGTAGATTTTAGTGGTTGGACAGTAAAGAGAAACATTTATAGCATCCGCACCGGATATATTAGCCCGATAAGAAAACTGATATGGGTCCATCAGTAGAGAAATACAGGACTTCATACAGCACATGAGTAAGAGCTAAAAAAATTTCACAAGTACAGTGGTATCTCACTTTATGAAAGTCTCACCAAACAAAATATGCAGGTTACGAAATGCATTTTCCTAAAATTTTTGTCTCTGTCTACGAAACAAGTTCACGTTACAAAAGCGCCATCTTATAAATTCAAATGTGCCATTCAAACATTAAAACAATGCACAAGCTGCTCTCCATTCAATGATGTTCAAACATCCTGCCCCGTTGGCCTCCCGTCGGCTAACAACTGAGCTGTCATTCATGTTGCCTTCACTCGAGTGCCATCTTGGACAGGGATCCCATTACCTAGGAGGACTGGCACAGCTACCTCCCATTGCCTATTATGGAGCTGAATCTACCATGATGCTTTTCGTGTAAAGGACAGAGTTACTGTTGTTTTATGCTTTATTTCTTGACTCAGGCTTTTAACCTTTCATAAACATTTGGAAGATTATAACTCTGCTAAGACATGGTCAACACACGTGCACGCACACACACACACACACACACACACACACACACACACACACACACACACACACACACACGTATGATTTCCAGTCCAAGTGAGAAGAAGAAACAGGCTCGAATGATATTACACAGGAATATGGCCAAATCCGTTTACCATTGGTACGATATTGAAGCAGAAGGAGGTCTTAAAAAGTTTGCTTTTATAATTTTTAAAGAGTTTAGGGGGTAGTATTGGGAGCCTTGGAACGAATCACACGTTTTACATGTAAAATGCGGTTCAATTTACAAAAAATGCAGGTTATGAGAAAGGCTCTGGAACGGATTAATTTCGTAAAGTGAAGTACCAAAGAACAAAGATCAAATGGCCTAAAGCCATTGGGGCGTGTTTTCTTGGCTGATGGGATAATGCTATTTTTTTTTTTTTTAACACTGTAATATCGCACACTGTCATAATGAGGTATTGTATGCTAGTGAATACTGTGACCACTTCATCCACACATGTGGTTAAGCATAGCTGGAAATAACTGATCTGGTCCTGTTTCTTCCCTTTTATTTTGTCTTTTGAAAAGCCTCCTTGATTCAGTCTACTGGATGGAAGAAGGAAGGGAAAGGGAAGGAGGGAGAACAGAGATGAGTGCTGAGGAGTTTGTCTGCTCAAACTGTGCATACAAATCATCGTACATGTTGTCCCATGTTTTGTTTTGTTTTTTTTAACTGTCATCTCCTTCAGACTATCTTCATGTATTGGTGTTTGGATTATATTGGACATTCCTGGTTGCAGAGCGCTCAGATATTTTTGGGTACTCACTGAGGCTGTTACGAGTGTCTCTTAAGAAATTCCAAACATGCTAGGAGTCTCTCGTAGTTTGAATGGCATCTGTAAAACATTTTAGTGTTAGACTATGGTCTAAATCTTATGGGTTTTTGTTTATATACCAAGATAAGGAGAAGTACAGCATGGTCCAACTTTCCCAGCAGGACTCTGATATCTACATGCTCGGGTCTATTTTTCCAATCAGGGTCAAAGTTCATTGTTCATTATAGATTGAGAGATACTATGGGACGAATAATCCATACAATTTATTCCAGCTGTTTAACAAATCCAGTCTGTCGGTTTGATGTATGCGTGTTGATTTCAATACAATTTCAACAATACATCTGTAGAGGTCATAGACATAGATATACAAACTTGTACCTGGGCAAGCCTATGAGATACTTTCTTGTATTAGAAATATGATATCCTGCCACATGGATCTTTTTGTGTATAACAGAGTTAAATGTAAAAAGTGATTTAAAGTGTGTTAAAATTTGGCATGCAACAATCTCACAATGACCTGCACGTCATGCCAGTTTAGAGACCATGGTTTACTTGGGGGGAATGAATAATAGAATCAAATAAAAACTTTGGGAGTTGAGAGTAAAGGTGAGAACCAGGAGGAAAGCAGACATCAGTTAAATTGTGTAGTTGGCTAGCTGGTTATGAGAGAGCTAAGCTCAGGCACTCCATTCTAATAAGGATCAGGGTAAGACTGAATTTTTATTGACTCTGAACTCCCAAGATAAAAAGCTACTGTAGCTGCATTTTTAACGTGCGAATCAGATGATTCGCTGTAGCGACTCCCGAGTGAAAGGGAAAAAGCCGAAAGGAAGACAGACAGATCTGCGTGGCTACTGGTGGTATTCTACTATAATGAAGTTCAAACATTCATGGAACATTCTCGATAGTTCTGAAGATTAATCCAAGTGGACAGGCTTGAATTTCAAGTTGAGGGCGGTATTTTTGGTAACTTTGACCAGTTGCAGACAGGAAATTACAAGTAATACAGTATCAAACTCAGTAGTCGCAAGAACCTTCACTGATTTAACAGAAATTGGTTGCATTAACAGTGCCTGGGCATTGAACACATCAAATCAGCATTTCAAAAGTCCTGCAGAAATTGTGTACCGTACGTGGATGATGTCCTGTGTTACAATACCACCCACTCAAGGTCAAGCCACATTCCATATATCGTAGAGCAGGGGTCCCCAACCTTTTTATCTCAGTCTCACCCAACATTCCCGCTATTGTTTGAAACATGTCCAACTCGCCTCTGTTCATGTGCCGTCCCCTTTTGGGTTACATTTTAGTGCTCAAATGACTGACATGTAACCAAGAGAATCCGGTCATTTTTTCAAAATAAAAGATTTTTCAAAAATAAAGATCGCTCAGACTCAGATAATTAATAAAATACAAATAATTAATTATTTCTTCTCCGGACCGGTACCAATTGAGCCGTGGACCGGTACCGGCCCGCGGACCGCTGGTCGGGGACCCCTGTGGTAGAGGATTCAAGCACATGTCTTTCAAGTTGGCCTTAAATGAAAGAACTCATTTAGTTCGTTAATAATACTGTGGATGTGGACATGTTATGTTAGAAAAATACTAAATGTATCATTTTCATTCAGTCTAATAACTGAATTGACAATGTTTTGTTTTTTTTTTTTTTTTTCACGTAGTTTCCTTTACGGATGTAAAAGTTTTGTGCTTGCGTGTCAAATACAATGATCTCATTCATCTCTAACATTGTGTTTACTAAAATTGAGGTAGCAGTGGGAACGTACAGTATACTTTATCACCGCCTCCAAACTCTCAAAAATGCGCTTGGCTCATGGACAAAGTGGAGACACTGGTGAGCGAGGGAAAAGGAAGTGCACAATCTTTACTGCTCAGTGCTCTCATGTGTGACAGTTTCACTGCACACTCACTAGACTTCTCCATGCACCGTAAATGAAGGCCACTGATAAAACTAAAGATACTGTTGAAACATCATCCTGGAACTTCTACCTTCCAAGCCATGCTGCTACTGTAACTACAAATGTATGAAGGAAATTTGTTTTGTTCTGTTTTTGCTCTCAAATCATTCGCTTTATTAGCATGTTATTAGTGCGAGCAAAACATGTATAAAATACAAATGATGACAAAATATACAGAATATACCAGATACCAGCAAGTCGCAAACTTTTTGCGTCAAAGTCTCCAACTTGTCGCTTGACAACTTTCCGCTCCTTTACGAGATAGGTTCGCGAAGTGTTTGCAACTATTGCACGTCAGAGCCTAGTTTTGCTACGTTCTCAAAAATTTCAAACACTTTTGAATGCTGCACGACAAATTTGAGAATGAAAAGCAACAACCTCAAATAACCATTCATATAAGTTGCTTTTCTATTGTATCACTAGAGTGATCATTCTCTTAGTAGGTCCACCTTACAGCGAAAAGGACCTGACTTGACTTAGACCCTGGCTAGGGGGCATTTCTGGGTAAAGTTTGCATGGGTTTCTGCTGAGTATTCTGGTTTCCTCCCACAGTCCAGACACACACCTTAAGCTAAGTGGCTGTTCCAAATTGCCGCCAAGTGTGAATGGAAGTCTGAATGGTTGCGTGAGTATGTTGGCCCTGCAATGGTTTGGTGAGATTTTCAGGGTGTACCATATCTTCTCCTAGTGACAGCTGAGATAGGGTCCAGTGGGCAACATCAAATTAGCTGGCATGAAATAAACTCCTGTGAGTCACATCAAATAAGCTGGTGGGCTGGAATTTGCCCGCGGACCCTGAGTTTGACAACTCAACATGAATGAGGTGGCAAGGAATAAGGTGGCAGTGAAATTATGAGGCACACAATGAGGCATTTTATCTTTTCCTTTTTTTTGGCTCTTACAGAATGGACACTTTGCCTGAAGCCAGGTGCTAGGGTAACAAAACTAAAAGCTAATCAAACACTGAGTGCGTGTTAGTGTGTTCCCTAATACTGACCTAAACTGGGAGATAAAAGGATGTATTCATATAATGTGACTTTTTTTTTTTTTTTTTTTTTTTTTTTTGGTAAATGCAGTTGTATTACATCCCTACTGAGGATTAACAAACAGACAGATAGTCACAATCCTCTCACAGCATCTTGTCTTCAACTCACTAAATCCCCTGGTGAGAGGTGTCCGTTACGCAATTTTCCGCATGGAGAAAGAGAGACATCCAACTCAGCGGCTCCTGATGGGGTGTCAGGGGACTCTGGGAAATTGTGTCAGTCTCCCAACAGCATGTCCATTAGAGATGTAGCTCAGTGTTTACAGAGCAGATGTTCTTGAATGTACAAGAATCTAGACTCAGAGTCTTTCTATTTCCTCGTTATATATTTGGCCAAACATAGGACTATGGTTCCGTTATGGTGGGTGTAGACCTGGGTTAGACATGTGTGCAAACATAGTAATGAGGCCATTATCAGACTGAACAACTAATGTGGTTCCTCACAGAAAGTAAACACAATTAATCATTCATATCATTCATCATCCCTGCCTTGTTCCTGTTCCTATCCTTTTCACTTTTTCTGCACTATTTCGTCTCTTATCACAGAGGTCAAACCGTGTCTAAATGCAACCAGACACTATTAGCATGAGCACAAGTCATAGTTCTTGCTTACATTTTGATTATTAGTTTTATGTTCCAAAGATCATTTCCTTATTATATAAAGGTGCATGGCAGGGCAATCAAAGCACCTTATTAGAATTCTATAACATGGCTCAAATTGGGCAGAAATAATTATTTCATCAAGAGAAAAGGGCAAGGCAAAAATCACACAAAAACCTTTGAATGCTATAAAATATTATGCAAATCATGTATTCAATGGAGGTTGTATGTCCACATTGTTTATTATTGCAATATGAATGACCCAACTTTGTGATATTGCTGAATCTTTTCTTAATCCTTCCTCAACACATCTAAGGTTAGTGTTGATATTGCTCAGGCTTCTATTGTTATTCTTATACATAGACACAAGTTCATTCTAACAAATGACAGGTGTTAACACTGACATTGTGATGGATAAACGACTGGGTCTATTCACCTCCATAACAGTATGTGTTCCTAGTATGCAGTGTAAAAATGCTTACCAGGAAACGACAAGTAGTAAACTGACAAAGAGTTACTGCATATACAGTATATACATTATATATATATATATATATATATATATATATATATATATATATATATATATATATATATATATATATATATATATACCCACATAAACACACACACACACACACACACACACATATTTTATATATACAGTGGTACCTCACTTTACGATAGTCTCACCAAACGAAAAACTCAGGTTACGAAATGCATTTCCTAAAATTTTTCTCGCTGGATATGAAACAAGTTCACTTTACGAAAGCGCCATCTTAAAAATTCAAACGCGCCATTCAAACATTCAAACTTGCCATTCAAACATACAAACAATGCACGAGCTGCTCTCCCATCAATGACGTGATGTGACGTTCAAACACCCCGTTCAAATGACGTTCAAACACCCCACCCCGCTGGCCTCCCATTGGCTAGGAGGGATGACGCAGCTACCTCCGATTGGCTGTCTCCCAACATCCCGCCCCACTGGCCTCCCATTGGCTAGGAGGGATGACACAGCTCCCTTCTATTGGTTATTATGGAGCTGCATCTACCATGTTGTTTTTCGTGTTAAGGACAGTTACTGTTGTTTCATGCTTTATTTCTTGACTCAAGCTTTTAACCTTCCATAAACTTCCATAAAAAGTAAGATTATAACTCTGCTAAGAAGACATGGTCAACACATTCTATCGCACACATACACACACACACACAGACACACACACACACACACACACACACACACACACACACACACACACACACACACACACACACATGTGATTTTCGGTCCAAGTGAGAAGAAGAAACGGGCTCGCGTGATATTGCAAAGGAATATGGCCAAACCCGTCTACCATTGGTATAAAATTGAAGCAGAAGGAGGTCTTAAAAGGTATGCTTTTATAATTTTTAAAGGGTTTAGGGGTAGTATTGGGGGCCTTGGAACGAATCACACGTTTTACATGTCAAATGCGGGTCAATTTATGAAAAATCCAGGTTAAGAAAAAAGTTAAGAAAAATCCAGGTTAAGAAAATATATATATAAACACACACACGCACGCACCCTATGTCATTTAATAAACAGGGATCCCTCACAGTTAATGGGGACCGAGAACATTACCCCCCACAGCCCCACGACGATTTCCACGAAGTACGATCGACCCCCCCCCAGACTGATGTATACATACATGTATGTGTATATAATAACAATAAATACATATTCAACACTATAAATGCTTATAATAACAATTAAACATTAAAAAATAATGCATAGGATGTAAATAAAATATAAATACACACACTCAGATGCACACCTCACAAAAATGTATAGTAAGTAGTTTTGTTGGGTTGTTTTTTTTTGTTTTTCCTTGTTTGGGTTTTTTGCATAATTGGCCTTGTTTTACAGCATTTTCCATAACTTTTTCTCTGTTTTTCCTTAATTTCCTTATTTTTTAATGTTTCCATGAAATTTTTTGAAAAACCCGCGATGCACTGAAGCCACAGAAACTGAAGTACGAAGCAACAAGGGATCACTGTATTTCTCAAATTGTAAAATGTGTAATATCTTTTATCATCAATGTACTTAAAAATATACTACCTGAATTAAAGTATTACAAAATATTGTACATATCAAGGTTTGTACTAAACAGTACGAATTTCCATGTCTGTCAGTTTCCTAGCAACAGTGCCCTCATTACTCGAAATGTAACTGTAAACAATAAGCGCAGATAATCCGAGTGTGCCGTGTCTGTTTACACACACTTTACACTCCTCTGATTATAATAATGGGGGGGGGGGGGTAAAAATAAAAATTCAAGAATGATGAAACTTTAGGTAATACTCACTTAACATTTGTTGATATTTTATTACATATAATGCAGTTGCTTAGCTAGTAATGCTTTATTAATAATAAATAAGTTAATAATAAGCTTAGAATAAAGTTCACGTTTAAAACATATCTTGTTATACTTCTGACCAATCAGAATCATGAATTCAACAACTGTATCATCAAATACATTAATGCAACTCATTTACTGATTAATTTATAAATAAATTAGGCTTTAAACTACCATTTAAAAAAAAAATAGAATCCCACTGTACTGCACAGATTCATGCTCCCTCAGGGTCATGATAATGACCTGGATGAGGTGTTATGGGAGATAACCCTGAATTTTTGTAAGAGCAAGTTTCTGGAACTGGAGTTGAGCTTTCTTGGAAACCTTTCATAGTGAGGAATTAATGCATGTCCAAATTTTTGTTAATATATGAGCAATGGTTTGAAATCAACATGAAATAAGTTAATGCTATACGACTTGTTTTCACTACAAAATCTCAAACTGTTGCACAACTTTCTCAAATAAAACTTAATAAATGTGTACTTACTGCACAGTGAATAAGCTTCCTATGCTTCATATTACACAATGAATGTCAAATGAAGTGAGGCAGATGGCCGTTGGCATGCTGCAGGAGGGCATGGCATGTGCCACTGTTACTAGCTACCCTGGAGAAAACCTGCTCTGTTGAGTCTAGACTTGAGACAAGATTTAAGCAGATTGGATGAACAGATGAGCCCCTCAGACCTGGTCTTCTTTTCCTGGCATTTAACCTCATACAGCATCTGTAATACCCTCTGGATCCCAGTAGGTGGACATATGACCTGCCTACCAATGACCAGCAACTATCAGACCTTTTTTAGTTGATGAAAGACCCATCCTGCATATAAACACATTGGAGGGTTATGATAGACATACAGAAATACACTGGACACTGGGTTCTTATATTCACCACTCAGTGCTTTGTCCGCTGTACATAGTGCCAATTTAGGGCAGTGGTGGTCTAGTGGTATAAGGCGCCGGATCACTGATCCAAAAGGTTGGGGGTTCGAGTCCCACTCTCCACAAGGTTGTCACTGCCCCTCTCAGTGCAGCTAACTGGGTTATCAAAGGCCGGCCATGTCCCTCACTGTCTATGGTGTGAGGCATGTAAAAGAACCATTGCTGACTTTCGACAAGAGTAGGCTGCAAAGCCGTCGGCGTGTTTCTGCCCTGCGATGGCCTGGCGAGCTGTCCAGGGTGTACTCTGCCCTCGCCCTGAGTTGGCTGGGATGGGCACCAGCCTCCCCGTGACCCTAATTAGGATGAAGCGGTTACAGAAAATGAACTGATGAATGAATATGTGCTACGCTCCACCGAATGTAGGCGCTTGCCACAAGTGACATATGCCTCTGTGATTCTTCTTTGTCTTCAAAAAAATCATTGCAGCAATTCACTGAATCTTGAATTCCTACTTATTGGCACTATGGTTTAAAATTAGCAGATTAATATTGTTTATATAATTAAAAGACAAAATGAAGCTAATAGCATTATACTGTAAATAATTTTACAATTTTACAATTTAAAATAGCAACTAAAACAATTTAAAACTCACTTAAAACATATCTAGACTCACATAAAACGTTTTTATTAGTTTTTTGTTTGTTTGTTTGTTTGTTTGTTTGTTTGTTTTTTTTCCCTTCATTGAAATAATACTAAGACTGCTTTCTTCAAAATTTTTGGCCCAGCACTTCCTTGGATTTCTAAAGCCAGCCTGACACTAGTACGCATTTTAAATCCTCAATGGCACGCATTCATGCGTACCATGGTGGAATGATTTTGTGTTTATTTCACCCGTCAGTCAAACAGTCTGTGCCAGAGATGAATAAGCTTTGCTCATAGCTTGCTCATTCGTACCATTGAGGATGTTCCGCGACGTTCCACTCGATTCCTCACCATTGCGGTATTTTTGCGAATTCTTTGTGATGGGGTGCTCCAAGTTCCTCAACGTCACTCAATGGCCAGACAAGTTTGCTCCATATCACGCTAAAAAGGTGACCACGCTTCCGTTTGTGACATGCCTTGTCACGCCTCACAAGTGTGTGTGTATATATATATATATATATATAGATGATGAACTCTAGAGATGCTGAGAAAATGGCATTAAATCAACAAAGGGTTTTTCTTGCAGGTCCTGCTGCATTACTACTAATCGAAGACTATGACATTGATATATGTAAGCAGCTAGAATACACACCTGATATTTTCTTCCTCTACCTGGCATTCTGAATATGTAAATGTCATGCAACTGAACACACTTCCCTTTATAATACAGGGCAAGTCAATGTGGACATTGCTGATTGGTTAACCGTTTGTGGTGGTGTTGTGGAACACAGTGGTTTGAGTGCTCACCCAAACTTAAAGGTCAGCAGACTATGATTACCTTTGAATGAGAAACACAGTTCTGTCCACAACGCACTCCCTGGTCCGCCAACAGTTAATGTTGGACAATGCGTCAATGCGTCAATGCGTCAATGAACACCCTTGAGGATACAGGTGTAATGTTGCGCGGCATTGATTACCCGTGACGTGGTGGGCATTTACACGTGCCCTCAGTGTTTCCTTATAGTTCATGGAAAGGCACGCAAAAGAGTGCATGACAAAATTAATGAACATGTTTCATTTTTTGGGTCGGCAATGCCCCTCAATGGCACTCATCTTGCTCATAGTTTCCGCATTGTTCCCGTGATGGCGCTCACAATTCCTGCGAAGGTACTGACTTTGGCGTACCGTGGCATGCCATGAATGCGTACTAGTGTCAGGCTGGCTTTAGATTTCAAAATCATTGCTTGTGACAGCCCGTGAGTTTTTCAGCATTATCCCAAATTTGTGAGATGGATAACATTCAATTACTAAATGAGGCCCAGAATGATAAGGAGAATTATTCGTATTGATTTTGGTTTTGTCTACGAAGGCTGAAGTGATAACACCCTCCAAGATGATAGATCGCCATATCATAAAAAAGCCAAATTTAAATAATTAATTTTCATTCAAAATATTTTCATGTCTGGAGGAAAGTGCATGTAGCCCGTGTGAGTCAGCTGGAAGTTCTGCATGCTATTTCCCCCCTGATGCCATTTCTGATGCTTCAAGACAAATTCTATAACAAAAAATATGAAACAAAATATGTTGATGATCTAATTTGTGTTCATGAATTAGCCTTTTTTCCCCACCAAATTTGAGAACCATGCCTCTAGTCTAGTTTCATCAGAAGAGGGAAGGATGCCGTATTGACAGTGCTGTAAAGTGTTGGAACTTGGTGCCAGCACTTTAGGTATGGCTTACAATACAATAAAGCTGCGAGAAAATAAAATGAAGTTTTGGCAGCTCAGGGTCGCAGTAAATTGGACTAATTCACTAACCAAGTTGGTAGGCAGGCAGACCTGTCTGCCATGGGGCATCATCTATCTATCTTTTACGGTGTCCATGAGGAGAAACGTAATGTCAGGTCAGGTTTTGCCCTGCTTCTGGTAACATGTAAGCCAGTACAACCTGTTGCATGGTCGAGTGGTCGGCGACTAAACCGACTCTCCTACCAGGTTCCCGGTTACCAGGAGGGTGGCTAGCAACCCAGTAGGAATAAAAACAAGACCTATCAAAGAGCGGATGAACCCTTTAGGGTCAACGGCCAGCTAGCTAGAGATGGTGTCGCAATAAAAACACCCTGCAGAAAGAACTTTGGGTCTCTACTACGGATTTTTTGCCCTTCGTATACAGCCATGGCAAGGTTGTTATGGTGGCCACCTACGCCAGAAGTCACCCAGATTGATTGATGAGGAGAAACATTGACAAGTGTCAATCATGCAAAAACCATTCAACTTATCAGATATTAATAAGTCAGCTCATAAAAGAATAGTAAGCATTACCTGATGGCTTTCTGTCAATCAGAAGCAAAAAAGTATTTGAAAGAATGATAATATTTATTAGGATATGCTCCTCTGGAATGGCCTGGCAAGCTGTTCAGGCTGTGCTCTGTCTTCACCCTGTGAGAGCTGGGAGGAGCTCCAGCCTCCCCACATCCCAAGAGAGCTTGAGCCGTTCAGCAAATGAGTGGGTGTGTGAGAGACTGTTGGTTCTATGATTCAAATTCAAATCGAATCTCATTGGTCTTATAATTCATCATCAGAAAGAGGACTTCTGGTGAAATGGTTACTCTTCAGATCCTTATCAAGTCTCCGGTTACCATTCAGAAGTTTTTGCGTATGTAGTTCTGATTCAGACAGCCTCGTTGGCTCAATAATTCAGAGTCAGAGACTCAAAATCACAGTAATTGTATTGTATGTAATAAATGTATAGTTCAGCAGAATTATTCTAATGCAATTACATAAGCTTTTCACAGAAAGCACTGAAGGATTGAAAGCTTACTCATAGATAGTGTAACTTATGCAGTGAAATTATTGGGATTTGTTTTCACAATGTAAGTACATGTCTCAGAAATATTGCATGTCAGTTCAAGTTTATATTTCTATTTGTCTTATAAATAGTGTTGGGCTTGTTATAAAATTATAAAGCCTCACCAGGCTCTCTCTCTCTCTCTCTCTCTCTCTCTCTCTCTCTTTCTCTCTTCCCCTCTGTGTGTGTGTGTGTGTGTGTGTGTGTGTGTGTGTGTGTGTGTGTGTGTGCGTCAGTCTGTCTCATACAGAGGTAGAAAAAGCAGAAAATCAATGGTGGAACTGAACCAAAGGTATGATAGGTCTACAAGAAGTCTCTGTTTCTGTGTCTCACTGGCTGAAATTTAATCATTTGAAACAATGCATAATTAAATGAAGCAAAGGAAATCAGCATATGTAGAGACATTGAGTGGTTAAATTTACTTTTCAGAATTGTCCTGTGTAATAAAGGTGGTTGTTCCTGTGTCGGGACTTCACAACCTTTATCAAGCATGTATGAAATCTTGAGTGGAAAAACCAGCACTTGTTGGTGTAGACACTTTCCCTATGAAATACAGGGATCCCTCACTTTCCACGGTTAATTGGGACCGAGATCCACCCGCGACCACCGAATTCCGCGAAGTAGGATCAACCCCCGCCCCTGACTGATGTATAAGTACATGTATATGTGTATATAATATCAATAAATACATATTCAATTTTATGAATTAGTGGTCCCCAACCTTTTTATCACCGCGGACCAGTCAACGCTTGACAATTTTACTGCTGCCCGGGGATGATAGGGGGGATCTTGTTAATATTGCAAATATAATATCCCGCCTTGCTCAGAGTCGGCTGAAATGTGTGCCAGCCTCCCTAATCAGGATTAAGCATTACATTTTTAATCGAGCTCAAACTCTTCTAAAAAAAAAAAAAAAAAAAACAGGTGACGGTGCACCAGTTGGGAGAATGAAGGCTCCGGCTCAGTCTCACCCGAAATCCCCACTATTGTTTGAATCATGTCCACCTCGCCTCTTTTCATGTGCCGTCCCCTTGTGCGTTACATTTTAGCGCTCAAATGATCGACATGTAACCGAGAATCCAGTCATTTTTCAAAATAAAAGTCTTTTCAACAATAAAGATCGTTCAGTCTCAGATAATAAGTAAAACAGAAATAAATAATTATTTGTTGTGCGGCCCGGTACCAATTGATCCACGGACTAGTACCTGGCCACGGCCCGGGGGTTGGGCATCACTGCTATAAATGCTTATAATAACAATTAAGCATTCAAAAATAATGCATAAGATGTGAATAATATATAAATACACGCACATACAGGTGTGCACGCATGCCCTCAGATGCCCACCTCACAAAAATGTAAATACTTTTGATGGGAGGTTTTGGGTTGTTTTTTTGTTTGTCTGGGGTGGGTTTTTTTGGGGTTTTTTTTGCATAATTGGCCTTGTTTTTGTGGCATTTTCCTTGTCTTTTTCCCCAATTCTTCCTTAATTTCATCATTTTATAATTCAATGAATATTTTTTCAAAAAAAAAAAAAAAAAAAAAAAAACGCAACGCACTGAAGCCGTATGCATTGAAATGCAAAGTAGCGAGGGATCCCTGTATATATATATATATATATATATATATATATATATATATATATATATATATATATATATATATATATATATATAAATACTACGGAAGGATCTACTCAGAAAATCCTCTATATATATATATATATATATCATCCCTCATGGGGTAAAGAGCAAGAGATTTATGTAAAAACACACTCACAAGAAGACTGCTGAAACTACATACTACTTGAATTGTGAGTGAGATTAAATGAATACTAATGCAATATAAAATAAACAAGGCAACGTTCATTCATGAGTAAAAAATATCAGAGCACTTTGGGAACCATCCTCTCTTGGCTTCGCCGGTTCCTCGTGTTCATTGATACGTGAAAGACCAAGCTAATTCTGTCAGCTTCCAATTTAGCCATTTAATAAAGTATATCATAATGAGTACAAAAACACGTGATCTGGCATTATGGCCGTGAGTTTCACAAAGTCTGAATTGATCCACCCTCTCCAGCGATCAGGCATTGTGAACCCTTTTCTCATCTGACTCCAAAGTCTTTATCATCTTCTGAGTGTTTATCTTCTCCATTGCTTGTGTGAATGTGTGAGAATTTACTCTTCCTGTCTTATAAATTAGGATATTAACCTTTATCCCTATACCCTATACTTTATGAACCCATTATCAGTTAACAGATTTTAAGACTAAATAAACAACGATGACTGATTTAATCACAAAACTACAGAGACGAGATGCATGTTAGCCAGGAGTCTCCCTGCGGTCAGATCCAAAATGTCTAAGATACAGACACAGTGAAACTTCCAGATTGTGAATAACAGAATACAACTCTTATTAAGGTCACTCATTTTATATTATCTGGTTGATGGATCTGACAAAGCACTGGCAAAAGTGCCGCTTAAAAATAATTTTGAACTTTTTCAATTCATTATTTCCCCCCCCCCGCCGATCTCTGTATTATATGCCGATGTGAAAAAAATTTCAAATGATAATCAGACACAAAATCGTATCTTTAAATATTACATGTAATTTTGTGTGTTCACCTTCGAGGTCGCGCTTATATCTTTATGTCCAAATGAATTCTCGCATCAGGTATCGTGAGTCGAGACTGCCGGCATGCTTTGCAAGTGACTCTAATGAACAGATAATGCATTGCATTGACACATATGTAATTTGCACACTGTGAGATTTCCGTTCGGCCTTTTCCATTTATCAGGGATCATCAGCAAATGATTTGCACGTTTGATTTGGCATAGGTTTTAACGTCGGATGCCCTTCCTGACACAACCCAAAGCAAGGGACAGAACCACCCCCCAGCACTTCTAGAGTCATCAACCAGATATTACACATGAAAAAATTTTAAGTGACAAAAACCTACCTGTGCTTTTAATACCAACAACAACAAAAAAATAAATAAATAAATAAATAATATATATATATATATTTATTTATTTATTTATTATATTTTTCCCCTCCATCACTTTTTTTTTAAATTGTAAATAATAAGATTTTTAATCTAGCGGCCTTGTTTTTTTTTTCTTATTTCCTCCAACATCACTAAATTTGAGCGGAAAAATCCCTCAACCAGAAAATAAAAAATGAGTGGTCTGATTCTAACAAGCAGAACTCTTTCGAGCTGCAGAATAATAAGGATAATATTTTAATGTAACGGTTAAATTCCAGATATTAAAGGAAGGTCAGGTGCATTTGAAGTTTCGGATTTCCAGTACTATTTGGAATAATTTATTTCTTCAGTTGAGCATGGAAGATATTATCAGATGACCTTGTATTTAAAGATAAAAGGCAGGTTTCCTTTTCCACGAGTTTATCATAGTGAGTTTAAATCTCACTGAGAACTGAGAAGATGCCATTTTACCCCACCACATGGTTTTATCTATAACCCAACAACTTAAAGAGGCTCGCTTGATTCTTAATGAAGCCACTTTTAAGTGAAATCTAACTACTTTAATTTGCCCTGCCATATATTATTAATGGATTCAGTTCATGCAGCAAATTGCTATCAGAATGCGAAGCTGAGCAGAGAAAAAAAAAAAAAAAAAAATATATATATATATATATATATATATATATATATATATATATATATATATATATATATATATATATTATTCTTCTATAATCTTCTATATATATATTATTCTTCTATAATCACCTGAAGAGAGAGGATGGTTTCACCACCCCTTGAAACAGATCTGTAGTGATAAACGGAGTTTCAATAGAAAGTCTTTGTCCTGTCCTTTTATTTTTGTGTATATATATATATATATATATATATATATATATATATATATATATATATATATATATATATATATATGAAAATCAGCATCAGTTCATTAACTCAAAGAGACACCAAAATGTGGATACTTTTCCAATAACAACACATCACAAAATGGGCGACATGGACAGTGTCTCGTTGTGATTGAGGCTTGAGATTCCAATTCAATTCCAAAACACAGTTCAAGTTCATAAACGTGGACGTTTCAAACAGTTGGACAGACATCATATCAAAGATTATTGAAATTCAGAGTAGTCAAGACTAGAGGGCAGTGGTGGCCTGGTGGTAAAGGGCGCTGGATCGCTCATTTTTGGGTTGGGCGTTCGAGTCCCACTCTCCACAAGGTTGTCACTGTTCCCCCAGTGCAGCTAACTGGGTTATGAAAGGCGGGCCATGTCTCTCACTGTCTATGGTGAGAGGTTCATGTAAAAGAACCATTGCTGACTTTCGTAAAGAGTAGCTGCACAGCCGTCAGCGTGTTTCTGCCCCTTGCTAAAGGGTTGTGTCAGGAAAGGCAGTGAATCGGGTGATCTGCTGTGGCAACCCCTGAAACAAGGGAAATGCCGAAAGGGAGAGAAAAAAAAAGAGAGTAGTCAAGACTAGCAGACATCTTATACAGGAACACAGTGATTAGGAGTGGTGGAAGGGCTGCTGGGAAATGTAGTGAGTCAAGAGAGCTGCAGAAGCAGGCTGTGGAGGTGACATTTAGTATGTGGATGTGACCTCTAAATCAACCGAATAATGATTACTGCTATGAATTCTGTCTCGCTGAAATTCATTCCTTCATTCATTCATTCATTTTCTGATCCACTTAATCTTAATTAGGCTTAGCACCCATCTCAGCCGACTGTGAGCAAGGGCAGAGTACACCCTGGACTACTCGCCACACTGCCGCAAGGCAGAAACATGCTGATGGCTATGCAGCCTACTCTTGATGAAGGCTGCTTCTTTTACATGTCTCTCACCATAGACAGTGAGAGACATGGCCGACCTTTGACAACCCAGCTAGTTGGTCATTCCAGTTGTATGTACAGCAGTGTGTATGAAAGGACAGTCGTGAAGTGATTGCTGGCCTTCTGTGTGGTTTATTGTGTCTGTCAGCAAGGAACGAGGACAGAGCCGGGTGTCTTCCAGACAACGCATATTTTACCCTGATCAAGGTCTTGCACTCAGCCAGATGCTGCGTCTTACCATTGTACTATTCTCTAGTCTCTCCTTTCACAGATGTGTCAGATGATCAAGACTAGGTAATGTCTGCCAAGTAATGTCTGTTGCACTGTATGTGTGTGTGTTTGCCTATGTGTATGTGCTATCTAACAGGAGGATAGGTTTTTAGGGAATGAACAAAGCAACTGGAACAAAAAAGCCAAGCTGAAATGAAGTAGACAGGAACTGAAGTATATACAGTGTGTGCATTGTTGCAGAGGATGCT
>CM045742.1:32947500-33082500 GCA_024760905.1 Plotosus lineatus | reverse complement strand
TTGCGCTGTCATCCTCCAGTTCACTCCAATCTTCATGGTGATTAAAATGCTGAGAAACAACAGATGCCTCCAAATATGGCAGTTAAAAATCAAACCTGCCCTTGTTTACCAGATTACAGTAATCCCCCGCCACTTCGCGTTTCCTACTACACGTCCCCGCAATATCGCGGATTTCTCATCGGGAAATTAAAAACAAAATTAAGATTACAGTAAAGTATTCAAAATTCACGCGCATTACATTCCAGTACGCTACCCAACATGCTCTGTTCTCCTGCTTGACTGGAGTGTTCTCTGATTGGCTGTGAATCACATGCGGGAAAATCGTGTTCACCGTAGTGGTGAGTGGAAAACAGTGCCGAGAACGGAGCTCCTCTAGCGCGCTGATGGCTAAGTCAATTCAGGTGAGCTCCCTGGATTTCGCCTGCGGGTAAGAGCCACGCCCCTCACTAGCGCATGCGCAGAGAGAGAGAAGCTAAACACCGCCAACTAGCACAGACCATAACAGTAACAGCGCAATAAGGCCGTTGTGAAAATGGAAAATGCCTTATCGTTGTGCATTACGGACTGCCATGAAAATAATGTGAGTTTGGACACTAACATGATACGTACTACTGTAAAGCAAAGACCCTGGAAGTGCTGACGAGCCCCAATCAAGCACCAGTGCCGCCAGTTATTCTCCTCGACGTGGCTGTGGATATGTTATTTATAAGGTTTGTTATACAGTATTTATATTTTTTTTGCGTAGGCCTCCGTCAGTCCCGAAGGACTATGGCTGCGCTCTGGCCAGTATCCCGACTGGTGATACTCCCCAGTGCGCAGAGCCTGGGTAGGGAGTAATGAGGGACAGGCTGTTACCCAAGCAGCAAGTCCCCCCCCGTCTCGGCGCCACCGGAAGGATCCAATGGAAAGGCAAGTGCCGATACGACTGGGTTCCAGTGCTGCTGCAGGAGAGAAACTACGGTCAATTTAGAACGGCCAATTAACCTACATTGTAGGTCTTTGGATTGCGGGGGAAACCGGAGCACCCGGAGGAAACCCGCACAAGCACGGGGAGAACATGCAAACTCCACACAGAAACGCCCAGGCCGGGAATCGAACCCGGGCCTTCTTGCTGTGAGGCGGACGTGCTAACCACTACGCCACCGTGCCGCCAGTATTTATATACTATATATTTATTGTCATTATAAGGTGTATAATTTATTTATATATTAATACACGTTGCCTGTATGACATTAACATGCATAGAACACTTTAAAATTAACTTCTATATACATTTTATATTATATATAGGTGGTGGGTGTCCTTCAGAAGTGGCAGAAGCATATCACGGAGAGGGCTGGTCCCCATTAATCGTGAAAAAAGGGGGATTACTGTATATCACTGGTCACAAATGTCTAACATGAATGATAAATACCTGAGATTCATAATGAATAGTATTTACATTACATCATACCACCGAATTTGCTTATATAGTCCTTTTTTTCTTTTTTTTTTTTTTTTTTTTACAGTTCTTGGCTTTTAAGTGTCATAGCAGAAAAGTGTTATGCATGGCATCCAGAGATCAGAGGCCTCATGTTTAAAGAACTGCATGGAATTTCTACTGAAAAATGGCGTACGCCTCAAGTCAGAAAACACAGTACGCACAAGCACATTCGGATATATGAATCTATGCGTACACATGACTCCAAACACATTTCCTTTGAACACCCAAATCAACGTGCAATTGACTGTACTTTTTGGAGTACCAGACGTCTCCCTGTCCACGTCTCAATTTAAATATGCAAATTTTATGTAAATGAGCCTTGCGCCAGAGGTTCCCCTCTCTGCAGGAAAACCTTAAAGTACGAGTAAGATTGGAAAAAAGCGAAATTTCACAGAATGTGAATTAAAGACGTTTCTCACTGAAGTAGAGCTATGCAAAAATATACTGTTTGGAATGCTGTCCTGCCACAGACTCGGGGGATTTCTCCACCATCCCTGGCATTAGTGTGCCCCAACCATCGGTTGCTGCATCCCGCCCCACTGATCGTGTCCTATCAGGAGCCAATCAGAAAGTTCTGAAGCTGTAGTTTAACCAGAATAGCAAGTCACTAACCAGTACTGGCATTGTGAAGACAGGATCGTATTTGGGGTGCACATGTTCAATGCGCATAGGACAATAGAATAGAATAAATTCACTCACCAAGAAGCTACCCATCGTGCACACTGCCACCGGTTCCGAACCATGCTGTTACTCAGGATGTATGAATTGTTCGTTGACCCATGCCACCTTGCAACAATGTTAGTTAACTGCATTTGCACATCACATATGAGCTGCACATGAATCGAAAGAACATGCTTCCTGGGCACTGGTGGCCTTGTGGTAAGGCACTGGATCACGCATCCCAAGGTTGGGGGTTCAAGCCCCACCCTCAACAGGTTGTCAATGTCCCCCCACCCATTGCAGCTAACTGGGGCCGGCCATGTCTCTCACTGTCTAATGTGTGAAGCTGTAAAAGAACCAATTCTGACTTTCATAAAGTGTAGCTGCATAGCCGCCAGCGTGTTTCTGCCCTGCGATGGCCTGGCGACCTGTCCAGGGTGTACTCTGCCCTCGCCCAGAGTCCACTGAGATGGACACCAGCCTGTCCGCGACCCTAATTAGAATTAATCAGTTCAGAAAATCAATGAATGAACATGCTTCCTGTTGACATAAACAAATTCAGCCTGTGACGGCGCTTTTATAGCAATGTGTGTGCAGTCGACAGCACCAATTACATTGAGAAGACGCTCTCACCGTGAATTCCGCTTCTTCAGCTGCACTGTATATGGGAATTTGATATAACTAGCTGACATTCAGATAAGTCTGTCGCACACAGCTGGTATGGATTGACTCAGTTTTGATTGGTTCAGTCCTGATTGGTCAGCCAGTTCCCCCTGGAATGCCCTTGTTGCTAGGAACCCCAGTGTGTCAACACCTGTGTGGGTACTGGCAACATGTCTCCTCGCCGTGTCATGCTCCAAGTCCGACTGCAGCTCCACACACAGTTCCAAAAGGATTGCCCTCGGGAACTCAAAGTGGCTGATGAGCCAGTCATCATCATGTGCCACTTAATCCTCTCTGTCTCTGAATCCTCTCTTCACCCATACTGCAACATTCGCAATGTCTTCTAATACTGCTAAGGCAGTCATTTTAGTTACCGGTATCTTATGTTTTTATCTCCGCTCATCTAAATACAGATATAGGATGTGTTAATTGTTCATGTGCCTCTTAAGTGCACATCACTCTGCGGACTCAGCATCACCTCTAGGACTAACATCATCACCAAAGGACTAACAGCTCCAGAAACACGAGTAGGTCAAGAAATAAAATTAGAGAGATCGCATACAATATCTCCCCGAGATATCACACTGACTCTAGCCTATTCATCTATGAACACATGTATGTTGAAGAGGGCGGATAGCACTTTCCCCAGCGTGTGCTTCATTGCCCTGTGACACTGCATAAAGAGCAATTGACAGTTGTTGCAGGGAAATTAAAGACAAAATGAGGATGAATCAATAAATTAAAAAAGACTGACTTTTAGTAGGACAGCATGATGGTGTAGTTCTTAGCATAACTACTTCACAGCAAGAAGGCCTAGCTTTGACTTCCTGGCGCAGGTGTTTCTGTGTGGAGTGTGTATGTTGTCTCCTTGTCGGTGCGGGTTTCCTACAAGTATTCCAGTTTCCTCCCACGGTCCAAAGACAAGTACATTAGGCTATCTTTTTCATATTGCCCCTAGTTGAGTAAATGTGTGTGTGTGTGTGTGTGTGTGTGTGTGTGTGTGTGTGTGTGTGTGTGTGTGTGTGTGTGTGTGTGTGTGTGTGTGCGCGTTGGCCCCGCATTTCTTTGGCAAGCTACTCCAGTTTTGCTGTGCATTTGCCCAGTGTTGGCCGAGATCTTCCCTACCTCCCTATCCTCTATCCTCCCTACCAGTTTACTATACCATTACTATTACTATACCATTATGAGTTTCAAGAAATCAGTGAGTGGATGCTGAAAATCTAAACACAAATAAGTTCATGTTTTTTTTTTCCACGTCCTCATTCCCAATTCATATCAAGCAAAAGATGAACCATTTTGTTGTCAAATGCACCATGAACTAAATTCTTTCATAATGTCTTTAAAAAGACATTATGAAGCTACAAGGATTAGCTCTGAAAGAGACTACTGCCCCATGAACATCATTTAGGTAGTATCAGTGATATGAAAAACCCTGGAAAGCAGCCACATCAACAAAAGAAGAAGCTCCTGAGGCAGGGTAGAACCCATGCTGCTTGGGTGAACTGATTGCTACAAAGCACTCCCCAGTAGGCAGTTTATTCTTCACAACAGTGCTTCACACTGAGCGAGCGAAAGAGAGAGAGAGAGAGAGAGAGAGAGAGAGAGAGAGAGAGAGAGAGAGAGAGAGACTTTCCATGAGAAACCTGCCAACTAGTCACATAGTCAAACATACCACCTCCACAGATTAACTCCCTTCATGAACGTCCCAGTGGCAAGCGCCATCCCTGTACATTTCCTTTCCTCACTCTCTCCCAGCAGCATGTGAGCATGGGTGGGTCCACTAATGAAGTTCATGTCTTGAGCAGTTACTCTGTCAGTTGCAAGTAACACTGGCGACTTTTCTGAAAGAAACTTGGTAGTAGCTGGTAGTATCAGAGAACATCTAGTAATGTTTTTTGGAGCATAGCCAGTGGCAGTGCCTGCAACCGGCAACGTGGGCAATAGCCTAGGGTGGAAAGTTGCCAGAGGCAGCATAGCAAATGGCATCCTTGAGGTAGCGACTGAGTAGTGTGTATCCGAGCCTGCTGAACCTAACAACCCTGTTTAACCTTTGGTCTATGGACTACCACCAGTTACACTTTAACACTGTGTAATATGGTCTTGCTTTGACATCCACTATTAGTGATTCAATCATGAGCTGACAGAAGAGATAAATATCTATTTCACAGTTCTTGTTTTCTGGAATGTGTCTCTCCTGAGCAGCTGTCTTCATACTTCAGAACTAAAATGATTGACAAATCTGCAAAAGAAAAATAATGTCACGTATAACCCAGCCATAAAAGTCTTACCTGGATTATGAAGCAGTCAAAACTTTTTCTCTTTTCTGCAAACACAATTGGGTTTTCAAGACGCGTGGCCATGCGATTCATTAATGCAAAAATTTTCCAAATGCAAAAAGTCTCTATTCTCTGTAGCCTAAAGAAAATTTCACTCATATATTAGTTAAGTTTTCAGAGTATTCTTGAGGCTACAGAGACTACAGAGACTTTAAAAAACCTGACCTTGTTACCATCCGTGGTACCACGTGAATTGCAAACATGATTGTGTTTGCAGAGAAAAGGAGAAGTTAGCCTTGTTCATCATGGTACTGCGGGAAGTCTGATCGTAGTTCTAGTTCTAAGGCTGCTTAATTAATTTAGAACTATTTATTAATTCATTCATCCCCACTAACTGCTTGACTGGGGTTCGATATTGATCTGATCCCATAAACACTGGCCACATGGAGAGGGATGAGATCCTCAGGTTGAATGCAAATTTATCACACAGCATCCATACACTTAAGCCCTCCTAACTGCTGATAAAGCATCTGAAATGTATGCATATATATATATATATATATATATATATATATATGGCCCTCATTGTTCGTGGGGGTTGCGTTCCACCCCTACCCACTGATCCTGAAAATCCGCGAATTATTTATGTGGTTATACATGCGCTAATATAGGCTTCTCAATATGATTCACTAAAAACTTTTAATTTTGCACTGTGATAATATTTATGAATAAATAAAGAGCTTAGGCTCCTTACCAGAATCTACAGAAGATGCAGGGCGTTTGAGTGGCATCATAGGGCTTAAATAATCATTAAAACACACAAAGAAAATGAACTTCGCAAGTCGGGCAATCACATTGATAACTTGTGCACAAATGAGAAAAAAAGAGGTGTACACATCATCTGCAACCAATTGGCAGGAGGGAGAAACAAAAACTCTCAGCCATTGGCTAAATTTGAATCACGTGCCAGTAACGTGGTACAGTAATATGTGGGGCCGCAACCAGTGAACCGTGAATAAGTGTGTATGTGTGTGTGTATATATATATATATATATATATATATTATTTGAAGGTTGACTTTTTTGTATTAAAAACACTTTTTTTCTTTGTCGGATGAAATATGCTAATTTTTTGAGATATGTGTGTGTGTGTGTGTGTGTGTGTGTGTGTGTGTGTGTGTGTGTGTGTGTGTGTCTACACTTTACAGCATTTACTAGCCATTTTATACATTGCATAAGCTTCAGAGAAGTCATTTTACTTGTTTGTTGAACTTCTTAGTCCAAATGGGCTCATGGAGAAGTTGGAACCTATTTCAGCACCTCAACCAACTCTGGACAAATGCAGTGTACACCCTGAAAAATTCACCAGACCACCCCAGGGTATGTATGGTGCGTGTCTGCATATTTAGTACCCAGATGAAATCCACCCAAGCACATGGAAGA
The DNA here is from genome assembly GCA_024760905.1 of Plotosus lineatus. Taxonomy (NCBI): domain Eukaryota; kingdom Metazoa; phylum Chordata; class Actinopteri; order Siluriformes; family Plotosidae; genus Plotosus; species Plotosus lineatus. The sequence goes on along the minus strand of CM045742.1, from coordinate 33,075,976 downwards.
CTTAAAATTCCTCACAGACAGAGACACCCAAGCCTGAGACACAAAGCCAGGACCTTTTTGCTGTGAGCTGAACATGCAAACTACTAAACCACCATGCCAACTGAGAAGATGGTTCTGAGAAATGCAATTCTGGGATAATTCCTTCAAAGCTCTGACGAATATAGCAGCAGTGTTGTCGTACAATTTTAAATCATATGGTTAATTTTGGAAATGAAGCAGCACTGTTGGTCAACATCAACACATTCTGCCACTGAGACAAGATGGCGAAATGGTCAGAAGGAGGAATGAGCAGCAATAAATGTTTAATGATCATATGAAACTTGGTGTTGTATTTTTTTCAAGTTTGCTTGCAGTACTGTATTAGGACTGAAATACACTGCCGACTTCTCGGCACCCCACAAGAACAGCGGTGGGAAAGGTGACTAAAGCATCAGGTAATTTGTGATTCCCTTGTAAACACTATGCCATCGCGCCTGGCTTTGATCTTGGGCATAGTTTCAGGACCACCATGGAGAGGTTTAAGAAACCTAAACTTTAGGACATAGTGAACACAGTATAATAAACATTTTTTTTTTTCTACCTTACCCAGTATTGCATGTCTCTCCACCTAAGAAACAACATACTGATTATAACAAAAAAAAAAAAAAAAAAAAAAAAAAAAAAAAAATATATATATATATATATATATATATATTTTTTTTTTTTTTTTTTTTTTTTTTTCCTAAAAACAGTAATAAATTCAATTGTTATTATTTCAGACCATAGGAAACAATCAGCGTTCACAGTGCATTCTGTCAGCTCACTTTAATTATTGTCTGTCATTTGATTCTATTTCACCATCAGGAAGCAAACGTAATAAATGTTCTAATCCTAACCTGAGCTCGAATTCATCAGGATAACCACAATCTGCATGAAAACTCACTGCATGTACATTATTGTTGTTCATCCTTCGAGGTCGAAGATGGCCATGACTTCATATCATATTGATGATCTACGATATGGGTGAAGTCATGACTTGCGCTTGATTTAAGTTGCACTTGGATTTAAGTGAGAGAGAGTTTCGCAGATCATCAGCCTCACTCTCTCATCCCAGTCTATATGAGTCCACTGGCAAAGCATAGTCGAGATGGCTGGAGGTCTGTCTCACTGTGCCCTGGTTGTGCTCCATGACACTTTGCTAGGCCGGCCTTCTTGTCCACTGGACCAATTTGGTGCTTTCTACCACACAATCAGCCGAACCCAGTCTTCGCATGCGTAGGGAGACAGGTCCTACACTTACCGACCATCTTGTGACATTCATACATGACAGTGGAGACTCATAGTGGCAGGGACGCCGAACATTATAGGTCCAAAAGACCTGCGCACTGCTCTATAAACTACCGTGTACATTACTGCTCATTAAAAAAAAAAAAAAAAAAAAAAAACCCAGAAGATTTTAACTCCATTTTTTATGGATATGTATGTGATGTGTGTCATAGTAATTGGGCCTGTCACAATATCACTGATTAATCTGAATATGAAATTTATTAGTAACTCCACACACAGTGATTCAAGACAATACAATGTTTTTGCTCTCTCTCTTTCACACACACACACACACACACACACACACACACACACACACACACACACAGACACACACACACACACACAGGTGCACACGGATAGAAAATGGAATCCAGATGGTTAATTAACAGCCCATAATCTTAAGTGCATAAAGACCCTGTGTGAGAAAAAGAATGAAAGCAGAATCACTGCCTGTGTGTGTGTGTGTGTGTGTGTGTGTGTGTGTGTGTGTGTGTGAGAGAGAGAGAGAGAGAGAGAGAGAGAGAGAGAGAGAGAGAGAGAGAGAGAGAGAGAGAGAGAGAGAGAGAGACAGAGAGCAACAGAAACAAAGACAGACAGACAGACAGACAGACAGACAGACAGACAGATAGATAGATAGATAGATAGATAGATAGATAGATAGATAGATAGATAGATAGATAGATAGATAGATAGATAGATAGAAACAGCTGGAGCATAGTAAGTGGATGAGAAAGAAATGGAAATGAGCAGAGAGTTAGTTAGCATGTACACAGACATCAGCCGTCAACATAGACATACGTGCAAACACACAAACGAACACACGCATGCACACCTCTGTTGTTTGATGACACAGCACACATTCCGCACAACAGGCATTTAAACATTTTACGCTGTTGTGAATCACCTGGGACTTCAGTCAATTTTCTAACCAGATTACATGACAATAAGTGAAAGAAGAGCACGGATGAAAAATAGAACGTGTTCACAGATACAGGGGTGAGAATTTGATGCTGGGGTTTCGTGTGTGTGTGTGTGTGTGTGTGTGTGTGTGTGTGTGTGTGTGTGTGTGTGTGTGTGTGTGTGTGTGTGTTAACACATTACATGACAGCAATCTTTATTCATAGAGGATGAGACACTTTCTGAGTTTTGTGGATACGCTTGTGCATATTTGAAATCACCTCAAAGACATTGTATGGGTATTCAGCATGGAAGGCCAACACTCCCTTGCTATGAAATGCAGCCAGTGGTCCTTTGAAACTTCCTCCATCGAATCTCTATGCATAAGCTCACAGGTGTCTATGATTGGCTGGTGCTACTGTGACTCCAAGGAGAAAGACAGTATGCCAAGCCTTCTTTGTAGAGAGAATGGCATATTTTGCTTTCTTGGCTCCAGCTCAGGGCAGCAAGGTGGCGTAGCAGTTAACGCGTCCACATCACAATAAGAAGATCATGGGTTTTATTCCCAGGTTTGGATGTTCCTGTGTAGAATTTGCATGTTCTCCCTGGGATTTTGTCTGAGTACGTATTCTGGATTCCTCCAACAGTCCAAAGACATGCACTTGAGGTTAATTGACTGGTCCAAATTGCTCCTATCTGTGGATGTGAGTGTGAAAGTATGTGTGTTTGAGTGTTGCACTTCAATGGTGTAGCAAACTGTTCAGGGTGTACCCCACTGACGTGCCGCATTGGTGGAAATAGGCTCTGCCTCCAGCCTACGATATATACATATGTGTGTGTATGTGTGTGTGTGTGTGTGTGTGTGTGTGTGTGTGTGTGTGTGTGTGTGTGTGTGTGTGTGTGTGTGTAAAATTCTTTTCTTACACTCAATGTACCACAGTTCTGTCCTTTTGAACTTATATTATGTAGATGTCGTTCTTTATGATGCCATGCCACTTCATCTCTTGGTCTGACTTTATCATCTTCAACCATATGCCATATTTCTGTCACTCACACACACACACACACACACACACCCTTTTGCACACAAATACTCGCACACACTCTCAGTTAAGTAACACTCCCTCTTAGTCCTCTCACCCTCTCTGAAATGTGAAACAATGGGCTCGGAATTTTAATTTATATTCCCTTGCCCCTCCATATGAGATCTAAAAAATAAATAAATAAATCATACGCTTAAAAAAAAAATGAAAAACTTTCAGAAAAGACAGCAAAGAAAGGGCTGGGTTGGTAGCCAGTGGCTAGGCATTTTGCATTTAAATTTTTTACGCTTGGCTCAGGGTAATCAATTTGCAGAGCGGAAGAAAGAAGAGAGAGAAAATGCCTGTAAGAAAGAAGGACTTAGATAAAAGAACAGCGTCTAACAGTAACGCCTGAAATTAATGTTTTTATGACCGCCTCAAAAAGCAATTTTAGACGCCTAACTGTCTCAAATATAAAATCCCACATGCTTTAGTAATGATAAGTTATTAAAGCAAAAGTCACACTGTGAGCAGCAAACCTTAAGGCTGCTGTCAATCATTAGATGCCTGATCCTCTGGTTAGCAAGTTGGATGATGGGAAGAAGTTATACAAACCCGGATAGTTTTCCCGCTACACATTCAAACACAATAAAAAGTCCATTCAAAAACCGGCTAAACTTTTTCTTTGGTTGATTTTTCTCCAGCGGAAAAGAGTCATACAGTATTTATAGTCAGCTGCATTCAAATTTCAGCATTTAATCACACCATTAAGGTCAACGCAAAACACTCTGTTTGGATCAATATTGAAATAAAAATCCACACTATGATGAATCAGAATAATTTTATAATCATGAATTATAAATAATTTAAAAGAAAACCCCGGCCCTTATTCACAAAAGCATGATGAAATGAAACTTACCGGTAGTGTGTATGAAGGTATTAAATAAATGATACACCTCCATGAATTCTCATGAAATCATGCAACAGTATTTCAGTTCATTTTACTTTAGTATTGCTCAACTCACACTGTTCTCCGGTGTTACTGAAAAATAAAATGTGTGTAGGTTGAGAGGAACAGATTAGAATACAACATGGAATGATGTTATAAAAACCGAACTCAACAACAAAGTGTAGTGTGATACATCTTTTTTATGGTTATTTTAAAATATTGCAACTCTAATCAAGAATTGAACAGTTCTGAGATATAAATAAAAATAAAAAGTATTTTCAGTAGAATCAAAACAACAAACAGAGCTTTAAATACACACACACACACACACACACACACACACACACACACACACACACACACACACACACATATATGATATATATACGTATATATATATATACGTATATATTTGATGTTGAGATTTAATAACTAATGTTATAGACGGTGAATTGCCTTGTGGCATGTGGTGGACCAAAGAAAAAAGAAAAAGAAATTAATAATAAATCAATAAATCAAAATTCCAGACCTGTCAGCAGTTTGCACAGGAACATTTCAACAATCAATAAAAAAAAATAATAAAGAAGTCTTCATTTTCCACCCTAAAAACATCAGAGGAGAACGATCTGACAATTGTGCAGGTGATTTAAGCTCTCCGCTTGATAGACACACTTTCATATCCTATTTTGTGTGATGGAAAATGGTAAGTTTGTCACCATTCAAAAAAACTATCAGTGTATTTCCAACATATTGTTATATTGCTGAGTCAAAAACAGATGCAAATAAAGGCAAAAGAAAAGAGAAATCACAAAGCAAAGAGATGTAAAGATGGTCACACAAATATTCAAAGAATAATAAAACATTCTCTGAAGTAAATTTTATATTATTTATGATATTATATTATAATTACAATGTGTGTGTGTGTGTGTGTGTGTGTGTGTGTGTGTGTGTGTGTGTGTGTGTGTCATTCATTCACTCGCTGAATCCTAATTAGGGTCATCGGGAGGTCGGAACCCAACTCAGCTGAGTAATTTTTTTTATAACAAATTTAATTTTAATTTTCAATTTTAAATTTAATTCCACCCAGTGTTGGGATAATTTTTCACTATCTTGAACTGATGTGGGAAAAACTGAACCACTCTGTTAAGTCTTCTCCAGCACATCCCAAAAACTTTCAATATGGGTAAGGTCAGCCCTCTGGGGTTCCAATACATAAGTGAAAATAATTCCTCACACTCCCTGAATCACTCTTTCATTACTTGAGTGCCCATTTTATATCTATGCCATCAGGGAAGAAAAAGTCCACTGATGTGATAACTTGCTCATTCAGTACATTCTGCTGACTTTATTTTATTGCCACAATAATGCTGCTGAGCCTCAACTTCAAAAACTGGAGCAACAATGCCAATAGATTATATACTGTGGTCAAGGCTGAATGCACTCAATGAAAATATTACTGTGCAACCTTTTTTTTTTGGTAGCAAGACAAGAATTACAATCCCAAAAACTTAAGAAGAATATAAAACATTATTTTTACAAAGTTTTGATATTGTAATTCTTGTCTTGCTACCAAAAAAAAAAAAGGCTGCACAGTAATATTTTCATTTCAGTGACCCGGCATTGTAGTGGTTAGCACTGTTGCCTTACATGAAGCAGTGGCTAGTGAGGGCATTTATTTATGGAATGTGCATGCACTACCCGTGTTTGCATGGGATTCCTTCACATGTTCCAGTTTCGTCATACAGTCCAAACAGATGTTCAGTCATTTGCCAAACCACGTATGTTTACTGGGCATGCGGGGACTTTCAGCCAACTGTGAGCAAAAGCTGGATATACACTGAAAAGCTCATCAGACAAACAGAGGGTCAAAACACATACAACCATCCATACTCACAGCTAGGGGCAATTTGGATCCATCAGTTATCATGTCTTTGAACTGTGGGAGAAAACCAAAGGAAATCCGAGCAAGCACAGAAGCACCTTTGCCAAGTTTGAGAGTCGAATCCAGGAACTTCTTGGACTGCAGGTCCAGATATCAACATTGACGTCAATTGGGCTGCAGGGCCAGAAATCTTGAAATCATGTGCTGATCAGCTGGCAGGAATTTTCCTGAATATTTTCAACCTGTCCCTGCAGTTCGTTATGGTCCCTGTCCACATCAAGGCATCCATTATTGTGCTTGTGCCCAAAAAATCAGCTGCCACCTGCCTCAATGACTATCGACTGGCTGCCCTGAGCCTGGTAATTGTCAAGTACTGTGAGAGGATCCTCCTTAACCACATCATGGACGCAATCACTGCAGGGCTGGACACTCTTCAGCTCGCCTACATTGGGAACCGCTCTATGGAGGATGCTATCTCGCGAGAACTCCACACAGCAATGATTCTTCTGGAGCACCTGCACACCTATGTCAGGGTGCTATTTGTGAACTTCAGTTCAGCTTTCAGCACTGTTGTGACAGAGAAGCTGGTACTGATGTTCTATAAGTTGGGACTGTCAGCTATTTTGTGTTACTGAATCAAGGACTGGTGAGGACAGTCAACTCTATATCATCAACCCTGATCCTGAACACTGGAACACCACAGGGGTGTGTGCTCAGCCTGGCTATCTTCAGCCTGCTCTCCACTCCACAAACACACTTGTGAAGTTTGCCGACGACACCACTGTGGTAGGCCTCATATCAGACAATGATGAGACCCACTACAGAGAGGACAGTAAGGACGTGATACACTGGTGTTCAACTAATGACCTCATTCTGAACACTAGTAAAACTAAGAGGTCATATTGGACTATCGGAAAACAAGGAAGACAGAGTACACTCGTCTTTCTATTCATACGGAGATGGGGAGCATGTAGACAGTATTAAATTCCTTGGCATCCACATTTCATCTAACCCATTCTTGTCTGTCAATGCTTCACACCTGGTGAAGAAGGCCCAACAAAGGCTTTTCTTCCTTCAGAAGTTGAAACATACTGGACTTTACTCTCAGCTGCTCAAGAACTTCTATAGTGCTTCAGTTGAAAGTATTCTTTGTCTCAGAGCAACGGTGTGGTACGACAACTGCACTGCGATAGACAGAAAGGTTGGAAAGAACTGCACAGGGGATCATGGGCTGCTGTCTATCAGATCTGGATACAGTATAAGCTGTTTGAGTCCAGAAGAAGAGCAGCAACATCGTGACGGATCCCGCTCACATTGGGAATGGACTGTTTGTACCACTTCCTTCAGGAAGGGAAAATGGTACAGAAACATCAAGACCAGCACAACGACACTCAAAAACAGATTTTACCCCAGAGCAGTCAAAGTCATCACCCTTCCACCCCGACCCCCATGCAATCATGTACACATGCAACCCTCATCCACTGACTCTCTCTCTTTCTCTCTCTCTCTCTCTCTCACACACACGCACGCACATACACACACACACACACACACACACACACACACACACACACACACACACACACACACACAGACTCTCTAGTACAGACATTATTTCTTTATAAAAGGATATTGAGTCCACAAACTCTACGACTGTATTGCACTGCTGCACTTTACCTTATTTACATTCTAGTCTATCCACCTTGCTGCTACTATATATTTTTTTCATGCCACAATGCCTCAATGTACACCCCCCCCACCCCAGTGGAACTAACTGGGTTATCAAAGGCCGGCCATGTCTCTCACTGTCTATGGTGAGAGGCTATAAAAGAACCATTGCTGAGTTTCGACAAGAATAGCTGCATATCCGTCAGCGTGTTTCTGTCTCTTGCTAAAGGGTTGAGTCAGGAAGAGTATCCGACGTAAAAACCTACGCCAAATCGAATATGCAAATCATTAATATGACTTCCGTGAGGATGGAGGCAGATGACTCGCTGTGGCGACCCCTGAAAGGGAACAGCCGAAAGGAAAAGACAGAAGAATGCCTCATTGTACATATTGTATATCTCCTTGTTCAATTCTCATTCAAAGGTACGGAGTTTACACTTCTATTTAATATTTCTACTTAAGGTTTACTGTACAGAATTACTTGTGTTTATATTTTGCTCTTGACAAAGTTAATTGCAGTTTATTGTCCCATTTGCACCTTTTAACTTGCTTGCAGTTTTTGATGTTTTGATGCTGAGAGCATCGTACGATTTTTTATTTTTTTTAATGTGTGAACATGATGGCAATAAAGACTCAGGCGAATGTGCCAACTGTTAAACCTCCGTGCCAATACAAATGCTATGCATTAAGCCAACTCGCAATTTTAAATTTCTCCTAGATATAAATGTGAGTTTGTCCAAGAAAGATGGTGTCAGAAACTGAGCATCAAAAGAAGAGGGGAAATGACGCCATACCGAATAAGTCGTATGTTGTTATTATTAATCTTTGACACCCGCGTTCAGGTTTTGGTTCTGAACTGGTAGCAATTGAGGGAAAAAGCACACCTTCAATTTTTTATTAGTATTAAAAATGTCCTAAAGATACCACTACAGTAAAAACTACAGTAGTTAATGATTGGACAAGATCTGACAGGTTTCAGAGCTACTCACTGAGCTTTTCGCAAAAAAAAACAACCTCGGAATGAATTATTCAAATAGTTATTAAATAATGTAAATTAGTCAAATTTAAGGCTTTTTTCATTGCTTTCCTCAAACTGTTTCTAGACTTTACACCTGCAGTAAGTCTCTCCAATGCACTGTGGGTCATACCATAAGATTTGTGATTTAAGACACAGAAGCACAGATGTTATACTGTGGCCTGATTCTCAAAATTCATTGCACAGTAATAACCCGCTTGAATCTTCAAATTTTATGAGCAGCAGCCATAATTTACTATAGACTTAATAATGAGTCCATTACAGCCACCATCGTCCCAAGCAAGAACTCCCATCATCCCCAGCAATTTTAATAGTCTCTGGGATGCCGGGACGCTATTCATTTTGAATGGAATACATTCATCAGCTTTGAAGAGAGCAAAAGATCATGAGCCAGTCGCAGTCATGGGACATAAAGTGAGATGGGAATCAAGTGAGAGTTGGAGAAAAAAGACGACAGGAAGAGTACAAGAAAAAATAAAGCAGGTGAGGTAGAAGAGAAAAAAAATGACAAAGTCACTTAGTGAAGTAAGGCCCAGCGCCACAGAACGGCACTACAAAACCTTTCAAACTCTCTGAAGTACAAGTGTTCCTGGGAATGATATGGGTTTGTTCAGTAGCTATTTTTGTTCAGACCTGCACATGGAATTTTCTCGTGAATTTACTTGGTTCTGTTTCCCAAAATACTTGACTGCCCGCTCTGACCATTCACCCACATGGGGCTTACATTCCATCCCACATGATCACAACCCAGGTGCAGTTTGTCTAGAATTAACAAGATGCCCCATATGCATTTAATTTTTATCATCATCATCATCATCATCATCATCATCATCATCATCATCATCATCATCGGATGCCCTATCTATATCCATTTTTGTGTCTATTCACATCATCTGTTCATTTTGAATAATGTATTAATATTCATTTGGATCCCAGCCATAGACACAATTAGGAAATGTCAGTGTGCCTGCACTTCAATATCTGTCATCAATGAATGCACTTTTGGTTCTTCAAGCTGAAGGTGCTGGTGTCTCATTTAAAACACGGAAGCTGTTCACTTGCAGCAAGAAAAATGCTTTTGGTCTGATAACCCAAATCAATGATGTCAATGAGTTGAAAATATTTCTTTAAATATTAATGAATGAAACAATGGTCCAATTCTGTTTATCTCAAAGAAATAAACTGCTAGTAAAACTTTCTCTTAGAGCAAGGATGTCACACTTATTTTCACTGAGGGCCACATCACCAAAGGCCCTCACTTATTTTCATCAAGGGCCAAAATAAGTAAATAAATAAATAAATAAATAAAAATAGATTAATCTAAAAATCTGTTTCCTTTACAATGGTACTTCACCTTACAAAATTAATCCGTTCCGGAGCTTTTTTCGTAACCTGCATTTTTCGTAAGTTGAACCGCATTTTACATGTAAAACGTGTGATTCGTTCCAAGGCTCCCAATACTACCCCCTAAACTCTTTAAAAATTATAAAAGCAGACCTTTTAAGACCTCCTTCTGCTTCAATATCATACCGATGATAGACGGGTTTTGCCATATTCCTTTGTGATATCACTCGAGCCCGTTTCTTCTCCTCACTTGCCTCGGAAATCAGACTTGTGTGTGTGTGTGTGTGTGTGTGTGTGTGTGTGAGTATGCGTGCATGTGTGTGTGTGTGTGTGTGTGAGTATGTGTGCGTGTGCATGTTGACCATGTCTTCTTAGCAGAGTTATAATCTTACAAATGTTTATGGAAGGTTAAAAGCCTGAGTCAAGAAATAAAGCAAAAAACGACAGTAACTCTGTCCTTTACACGAAAAGCATCATGGTGGATTCAGCTCCATAATAGGCAATGGGAGGTAGATGCGTCATTCCTCCTAGGCAATGGGATCCCTGTCCAAGATGGCGTCAGGTGGTTAGCCAATGGGAGGCTAGCGGGGCGGGATGTTTGAACATCATTGATGAGAGAGCACCTCGTGCATTCTTTGAATGTTTGAATGCCGCGTTTTAAGGTTTGAATGGTGCATTTGAATTTTTAAGATGGCGCTTTCGCGCCTAATGTGAACTTGTTTCATATCCTGAGACAAAAATTTCACGAGAATGTTTTTCATAACCTTAATTTTTTGTTTGGTGAGACTTTAGTCAGGTGAGGTGCCACTGTATTCACTTTTCCATTGCAACAAAGACTCACAATCTTTGACTGCAATCTTTCTTCAGTTGTGCCCCCCCCCCCCCTCACGGCTGCATTTGTGAATGACCAGCTGTTTACTTGAAATTAGTTGCAGCCACCGAATGGATGGATCATGAATTATGATTCATAGTAACGGTTGACGGAAATAATGTATGATAATCATATGCTTTGAAAGCTCTCACAGGTCACATCAAATGAGCTGGCAGGTTAGAGTCAGCCGGCCGGTCTTGGGTTTGACACCTGTGTCTTTGAGTCTACACTCTCATAATAACCCTAACCATGTTTCATTTTGTAGAATCGTTCTCTCTGGTGATAATTACTGTTAAATTTAGTTTCAGATTGTAAAACAGATTCAGAAAGTGAAGCAGCCATTATCTACAAAAGGAAGCAGCAGTGAGAGTCTATGTGCCTTGAAAATTCTCAGAGTCAAGGGTAGAGGTCATTACACGGGCAGACAGAGCAAAATACAACCATAATTAGTAATCAAGGAAACATGCGCGGGGTCAAAACTATGAATCAACACAAAACTACAGAAAATCAAGGTTGGAAATAAATAAAAGGAAAGGAACAAAGCAGAATGCAGGGTGCTTGTGTACAAATTAAAACAGACACTAGAAAAACATGAACACACAGACAAAACAGAACAACTGGATAAACAAGAAGATGAGATTAAAAATATGACTAAAAATAAAACCACATGAAGAAGCCACCATGGAAGCCATAATGTGAAGCACGGGGGATGAGATTGTGCCACTACAGTTTTTATTTTAGGCAGTACATTAGGAAACTCCTGCAGTTGATTGTGTAATGTGCTCAAACCAGAAGAACTTTGCTAACTTACTAATAACACATTAAAGGAGAAGCTGTATTAGAGGAAAGAATAATGCTGCTCAATTCATCCGAGGCAGCAATCGTGCACATTTTAACTTGAAAGCACATACTTTTCTACATGATATCAATGATGAAATATTCAGTTGATTGGGGCAAGTTCCATTGACCCACAAATAATGCGTAAATTATGATTGGTTTGGATAAAATTATGATCCAATCAATCAATTGCTGATCATTACTGTTTCCCAAATCCCATGCATATTCATATACTATTTTATTATGGAAATAAAACAATTTACACCCACTTATTCATTTGCCAGACCGCTTAATCCCATTATAGTCGTGAGGAGGCTGGAGCCTATCCCAGCCGACATTGGGTGAACTCGGGTTACACAATGTAGAGCTCGCCAGATCACCACAGGGCGACATACGCAACCATTCAGACTCATATTCACACCTAGATTCACACTTAGTCTAATGTGCATGCCTTTGGACTGTACAAGGAAACCAAGGTACCCTGAGGAAACCCATGTAAGCACAGAAAGAACATGCAAACTTCACACAGACAGCGCCCAAGTCCAGAACCTTCTTGTTGTGAGGCACGTGTGCTAACCACTATGCCACCACACTGCCTACAATTTGTAGTGAATAAAATGAGTACATGGATAAAATGCAAATGAGTATTGTTCCTTCTAGAGGCTTGTTGAGCACGCATTAGCGAACTGTCACTGAAAATTATTGGCGACATTAAACAAGGCCAGTGAGTTTCTGAAACTTCGTAACCTCCTTGACATTTGTAACGTTTCTCCAGCTACAGTTACATGTACACAAGTACACATTCACAAGTACACATTCATGCTCATTCAAATTCCTAATTCCATTTCACCCATAAATGATGCCGTGACTACAAGTGCATACAAAAAAAAATAGTAAATGTACTTACCTATAATTAAGGAGGAAGAATTCCCAGACCGAAGCATGAAGTTCAAGAGAAGGAAATAAGACAAACAAATAAGATAACCATTAGTACTTGATTATCATGATCATCTGGTACTGTACTTGTTCTGACATCAATTTGTGTGACAGTGAAGATGTAAGGCATGTGAAGGAAAGTTGAGTGTCTTATATTGTGGTACTTTAGAAAACTATTTAGCTTGAAGGGTTTCAGCTCTTCGCTGCACACCAAAGCTCCAATCCTTTTACTCTGGTTATGAAAGCTGTCTTGATGCTACTTATCCTAATGGCTAAATTTAGGCTTGAAGTAGGTGGAATTGCTCCTACATCAACATAAATATCCAACTTCTAGCCAAAACATATAAATCCAATCACATAGCAGTGAACCTGGGGCAAGACAGAAATACATGAATCGAGTTGAGCTCATTTATTGGATTAGATAGAAAAATAAATGCTAAACATGTATTGGATAACTGACTAACCTACTTACTGCAAGCCATCACCCCTTAAAAACAATCCGCACCATGATAAGAAACAACACACTTCAGTTTGTAATTAAACAAGTCTTTGCTTATATCACTGACATATCACAGGTTATTAGAACTGGCTCTATACCAGGGGTCTCAAACTCATTCCGCAAAGGGCCACAATGGCTGCAGGGCTTTGTTTCAACCAAGCAGCAGCACACCTGACATGATTCATTTAATAAACTGATCTGAGTCTTCAGGCAATTGATTAGTCAATCTGTGTGCTGTGTACAGAGATTGGTCTGCTGCTACTTGGTTGAAGCAAAAAAACCTGCAGCCACCGCGGCCCTTTGTGGAATGAGTTTGAGACCCCTGGTCTATACGCTAAATATATTATACTACCTTGTATTGTAAATTGATAGAATGTCAGGCTGACTAGTCCTTCCCAGTTTAAAACTCAGTCCCGATTTGATATGTGTGATAGGTAACTTATGTGCGTCTATTCCTCATGATTGAATGTAGACGTACAGCAGTGCTTCTCAACTATTTTCTGTGGCGCCCCCTCGAGGAAAAAAAACAACAACCCCCCCCACACACACACACACACACACACACACCGTCCTGCGAGTGACTATAAATAGTATTATTTGTCTATAAATTTGTTATTAGTACACATCTGCATAAAGTTGTATCTTTATTAACATTAAAACCACAAAAGAAAGAAATATAGTCCAACTTACAATGAAGAAAAAATTTATTATCATTGTTTTTTTTTAATCTGTAACAGAAAACATTTAAAGTGCACCAATGTGTCTGAAATTTAAAAAACAAAAATACAGCCTTATTTAAACTCATTCAACTTATTTGTCTTGATATCTCAGTGTCTCTTCACCTTTCTCTTCGTTCCTGTTAGAAATGTTTCCGTGCTGTTTCTTGAAGGGTTGTTTCACGTTTTACTGCAATTCATATTGTTTGCTTGTGACAATGAGAGCACCACTGCCAACTAGTGGAGTGGAGGTGCAATTACACTTCTCGTACACTATTCGAGAAAAGCATGTTCCCAAGGATCATACCCGCTCCACCCGGCATCACACCGCCCCACTAGTTGAGAAGCACTTACGTATAGAGAGAGAGAGAGAGAGAGAGAGAGCGAGAGAGAGAGCAAGAGATTATTTACTTAGATGTAGGCGACTGTGTGATCGAAAAAAATAGCACATCATTTTTAATTTAATCTTTAAAACAAATTTAATGTTCTTTTCATTTTTGTAGTTACTGAGGACACTTCAGAAGAATTATGGCTTGGACAAAGAAATCTGTCCAATATTAGTAGAAAATCTCGGTATGGAGTTTAGACAGGACAGGCAGAAGATAAATAATGAAAAGTAAATTAGTACCCCCAGTACAGCTAACTGGGTTATCAAAGGCCAGCCATGTCTCTCACCGTCTGTGGTGGGAGGGCTGTAAAAGAATCATTGCTGACTTTCGACAAGAGTAGGCTGCATAGCCATCAGCGTGTTTCTGCCCTGCGATGGCCTGATGAACTGTCCAGAGTGTACTCTGCCCTCACCCAGAGTCGGCTGAGATGGGCGCCAGCCTCCCCACGGCTCTAATTAGGATTAAGCAGTTACGGAAAATGAATGAATGAGGTAAAGTAGTATACAACCATACATTTGCCTTGTGGCTCAGCTCCCTCTTCACCACGACGGACCGGTACAGGCGCCGCTTTACAGCAGTTTTAGCTGGTTTTACATGTTCCAAATGTTGTGCCATTAACTTATTCCCCTGTTAAATTTAGCACAAGTCTGTATATAACTTTACCACTTATTAATTTACATATCCTATAATATAAATGGATAAGTGGAGTAAATTAAGTATCTGTCTACTGACTACAGCCTAGAGAGCAGCGAAAACAATTAAGGCTTTATAACACAAAGCACAAGCTGAATAAGGCCATTCAGTTTCTCGAATCAATATTAAAGGGTAAAAAATCAGAGGCCCCTCTCTGCCTCTCATCTGCTGTCAATGTGTGTCAAGTATAAAGACTAAATGCAAGAACCTGTTCCTGTGCTCACTCCTTTCATTGTACAGTGCACGTATGCACACACTCACACACACACATACACACACACACACACACACACACACACACACACACACACACACACACACACACACCTCATTATGTTGGCCTTGAATGTCTTGAACACTGAAGCAAATCTTTCACAACACCAATTACTGCAGGACTTAAGAGGTAGAGCACTGACAATATGTTGCCCCACACACACACACACACACACACACACACACACACACACATAGATATATATATATATATATATATATATATATATATATATACTGTACATATATACACACACACACATACATACAGATATATATATATATATATATATATATATATATATATATATATATATATATATATATATATATATATAGTGTTTGTGTGTACACAGAAAAAGTAAGGAGTGCTTGAAAGAAAAAAGTAATTCCAATTATTCAAAAAAGTATTCATAAATTACTTACAAAAATAATATCCATATTTCAATTAAAGAAATCATTCTAAAAGCAAGTTGTATATATACACTCTTCATATAACATAACATAACATAGATATGACTACATAGAATTACACAATAAAGGAATGTATAAATAACTTTAATGCTAATGTTGGCATTAAAAGCAGCAAAGGCTCCTCAGCACGACCATAAAAAAGGGGAAAAGGTGAAGTTGTAACGCACGAGAAACATTTCTAGCATTCTTTTAGCGCTGGCTCAGAGAATAGCCATCAAATTGGAGTAAATAGGGCATCATCTTGCAGTTTATGATCCTCTTGCATTTGGTACCACGAACAAGCATTTACTGTGGACATTATGGTCTAGGCCTCTTTGAATCCTAACTGTCAGTGGGTGGAGCTAGTGGCTGTGAAGGCACTAGCGGAGCAGGTGAATTGGTGTGAGAGTTGGCCATTTTCTTTTACTCTGTGAGCACTGCTATATTTGTTTAGTTGTATGCTTGTCTAATAGGTGTCTCTGGGGAAGCCATTAGGTAAAACAAAAGAAGTCATTATAACAGTGCATTTTTTCTGTTGAAGTAAATTGCTGAAATTACATGGACACTTATTTCGGCACTCAGGTGAATGAAATTTGTTCTTATGTAATCATCATCTAATATAATTTGTTAAATGAGGTACTGTACTGCAAAGGAAATTAAAGCAAATTAGAAAAAACAATCACATGTACAGATAGATGTATCATGCATACATCCACAACTGCAGAAAACGGTCAATACAGAGGGCCAGACTCCTCATATGCTATTGTGTCAGATGCATTCAAGGCAATTATGAAAACTGTGAAAACAAGGACTACAAAGATCAATTCAGAGAACCAGGACTCGGATGATAGTGATGATCAGATTGTTGAAGAAAATGAACAGGATCATGAGGATAGTGAGGTTTTACTGAATGAACAGATCAACCCAATGTGTAAAATCATCTGTGAAGACAGTATTGTTACTGTCTGACCAAACGTGCAATCACTTAGCAATTACCTTTTGTTCTATGTTCTGTCTGATGGTGTCTTTACTCTCACTGAAAACATCCTTGACTGTGGTCATCACTTTCAGAAAGGGGACAAAGATAGTCAAGGTCTTTTATTACAACTACCATATCGACGTGATAAGCTCCCAGGGTGCTTAAAAAATTGACGTGGGTGGGCGCTTAATAAAATGTTTACCAGCGGAGTGGAAATGTAAGTGCTTATTACCATTGAAGTTGAAAACATGAATAATAACAGAACAATGAAAGAGTTTTACCAGTATTTACATTATTCATTTTGTCGTATCAATCAAATTACTTACTTGAAAGCTGAAAATAAACAGAAAACAACATAATTAAAAAAAAAAAAAAAGACCCATTAATTTTCTCTCCCGGTGCTGTTCCTTTAAATATTTTGCCTGATGTAAAATCCAGCCAATTAACATGCATGTCAACTTTAGCACATGGCATGTTGGAAAGCACATGGCCAGGAACGTGCTTAAATTTATGAAGTTAGTGAGCAGTAGAATCAGGTGAAAAATACTCGTCATCACTTTCTGATAGGTCCATATCTGGCTCATCGCTCCATTCATTAAGAGCATTGCATAATTTTGCTGTAACAGTTTCTAATGCTTCATCGGTTATTGAGCATTTACCAAGAGAACACAGCAAAATATTTTCCTGTTTTTTAAAGCACAGCGGAACAATCAAATGTGTTGTTATTAATGAACATTATAGACATTCCTTAGTGGCAGGTGGTCTTGAAATACTGTGTAAACTCACTTTTACAGGCACTTTTACAGAGACTGAACGAATAAAATTGGTAAGGTTAATCTACCATTTTGCTCCCAGTACAAATAGGTGGTTATTAGACGTAAGATCAAAAACACTGGGGGGGGGGGGGGGGGTATTGGAGCAGGGTGCTTATTACGTTGAATATGGTATATTAAATCAAATAGGAAGGGGTGTTCTTACAAACAATGCCAGACTAGTTGGATGCATCATTTACATCAGAAGTGACTTGACCAAGGAGAGTGACATTTTCAGGAAAATGAGGATATCAAGTGTTCTATTGAAGTTTAAATGGCTTTCAAGGGCATTTGAAGGATCTAATGCATGCATAAGTATATGATATTTTATACAGAACCCTGAATAGGACAAGAGACCTAAACTAGATAAGTTGTGAAAAAATGCTATTTTCCAGCCCAGTGGTTTGACAAAAATTTCAAGGGGGGTTTTTGAAGCTCCAGCATGATGAGCTATATCAATATTGATGTGTTTGATGTATGCATTTTCAAGGAGATCTGCTTCCTCTGAGCATTTTGCTACATGTTTGATTAAATTTGGTTGAGTATGAATTAAGTTGTGCTCATTTCATTTAAAATGGTTAGTTCTGAGAAAATCGCAAAAATGTGTTCGCATTCTAATTTGTTTGCCTACTAGATGATTACCTAAATATGCATACATAGAAAGCATGTTTGAAATTTGGTTTCATATTTTAAATGGCTCATTGAGCATAACAAGCCAAAGAAATTTAGAAAAATGCATGAATTTTACCCCGTTACACTCTTTAGGCCGTCTTTTGACATTATGACCAAAAAAAAGAAGGAAAGTAAGAAAGAACTTGATGCAGCTACATAAATACATATTCAACAGTCTATTCATCATTGAGTTTACTGATCATGATTTATTTTTTTAAAATGTATTTATTTATTTGATCCAATGATGATTTGATGTGCCAGTGACTGAAGAGGAAATTTGAACTGCCGCTGTGGACTGAGGAAGTCAAAGCCAACCCACGGTTCTCCTTTGGATGAGAAGAAGTCAACTGAGATAATAACCCAAATCGATATACAGGGATCCCTCACGTTCTGTGGTTAATGGGGACCGAGACGCCCCACCCCACCCCCCACGACCGCTGATTTCCACGAAGTAGGACCAACTCCCTGACTGACGTATAGGTACATGTGTATGTGTATATAATATCAATAAATACGTATTTAATGCTATAATGCTTATACTAACAATAAAACATTCAAAAATAATGCATAAGATGTAAATAAAATATAAATACACACACAGACGCTCATGCACAGACTGAGATGTGCACCTCACATAAAAATGTAAGTAGTTTTGTTGGGTTGTTTTTTGTTTTTGTTTGTTTGGAGGGGGTTGCATAATTGGCCTTGTTTAGTGGCATTTTCCTTAACTTTTCCCCTATTTTTCCTTAATTTCCTCATTTTTTAAATTTTTCAATGAATATTTTGAAAAACCCGCGATGTATTGAAGGATTCTGTGATATAAAAACTGATACCAAGCTAAATAAGATTACATTCAAACTCAGGTTTATGTACATTCATGTTTATTCCTACAATCATGTAATATATGTGCTAAAGTCTGATAAGAACAAGGCAGAACATTTTGATCATAATTTGAAAAAAATATGTATGGTGCACAACAACAACAACACCATGCCAACAGGAAGCATGGTGCTGGTAGCATCATACGATGTAACTGCTTCTCTTTACCTGAAAGTGAACTCTATTTAACATGGAGGGGTTCATAAACAGATCTCAATGTTAGCCTATTTTGCCATTAAATCTACAGTCATCTGTTAGCTGAAGATCAATTTTCATCTTTTCATATAATAACAACTCGAAAAACCTCCAAGTTAACAAAAGAATGTCTCCAAATGACAGAGATAAACTCTTTGGAATGGTTTATGTGGAACATAAATCAAAACTTTCTTAAAAACCTGTTAAGTGCACATGAGATCTGCTTGCACTGCGATAGAGCTGGAGCATTCCTGCAAGGAGAATAAGTCTGTCAAATGGACTTCTGCCACGTTCATATACTCCTACCCTAAAGTCAGAGTGCTTTACTACAAGCAAAATATGTTTTATCAATTATAAATTTAGTATTTTACCCGCGTACACAACCAGGTTATAAATAGTTTTATTTCTCATAAAACATTTTTCCTTTTTTACTTGAATATTATTTGAAGTGGCATGATTTATTTTTACCTTCTTTTTTATACATCACAGCGTGGCACAGTGCCATAGTGGTAAGACTGTTTACCTCATAGTAAGTGAGTCCTAGGTTCAAGTCCAGAGTTCGTGGACAGTGTTTCTGTGTGGAACTTACCTATTCTCCCCATGCTTATACAGGTGTCTGAGTAAAGACCGGTTACAGTCCAAAAGTATGCAGAGGAGGCTAATTCAATGTTTCAAATTTCCCTTAGGTGTGTGTGTGTGTGTGTGTATATATATATAGAGAGAGAGGATTTTCTGAGTAGATCCTTCCGTAGGAGAGTGCTCAATACTTTTTGGTAGAGCAAATAAACAAAAATAAAAGGACAGGACAAAGACTTTCTATTGAAACTCCATTTATCACTACAGATCTGTTTCGAGGGGTGGTGAAACCATCCTCTCTCTTCAGGTGATTATAGAAGAATCTATAGAATTCATCATTGCTTCGATCCCCTAACCAGCAGGAAAAAAAATGTGTGTGGGTAAGCAGATAAATGAATGAATGAAGTGCCCTTGAGCAAAGCACCTAACCCCAACTTCTCTCCAGGCGGTCCCAACGTGTGTGACAGGCCATCCCTACAAATAAGTGTGTGTGTGTGTGTGTGTGTGTGTGTGTGTGTGTGTGTGTGTGTGTGTGTGTGTGTGTGCCCACTTTGTATGGATGAAATGCTGAGAAGAGAAAATAATTTCTCTTACAGGAATATATGTCGGCAGTGGTGGCCTAGTGGTATAGGGTGCTGGATCGCTGATCCTACGGTTGGGGGTTCGAGTCCCAACTCCCCGCAAGGTTGTCACTGCCCCCCAGAGCAGCTAACTGGCTTATCAAAGGCCAGCCATGTCTCTCACTGTCTCTGGTGTGAGGCATGTAAAAGAACCATTGCTGACTTTCATAAAGTGTAGGCTGCAAAGTCGTCAGCATGTTTCTGTCCCTTGCTAAAGGGTTGTGTCAGGAAGGGCATCCGACGTAAAAACCTCTGCCAAATCAAATGTGCGAATCAGATGATTCTCTGTGGCGACCCCTGATAAAGGGAAAAGCCGAAAGGAAAAGAAGTATACATATATATATATATATATATATATATATATTAGATATAACTTGATAGCATAATCTTTTCATTCATCCTTTTTAATCACGCTAAAAAAAAAGGAGAGTAGTAGTGAATTACTTTTCATTCTGCATAAAGGATTTTATTCAGCTACTAATCAGCTGCTAGGTTTTCAATCCCAGATTCTAGTACTGATAGATGTAGTATTGGGTGGAATGTTGCTGTGTAAATGCTGGCTTATAAAAGGGGTGTGATAGCAGATTTACTACAATGATCAACTTAAACACTAATCAAGCCTTTTATCCAACAGAAAATTTCTTCAGCACCAAATTAGTAACAGATTCAATAAGCCATTCTGATTTGATATCTCTGACCTGTGCTGTTAAGTGAGATGTCTCTGAGATACAGGGATCCCTCGCTACTTCACGCT
This sequence comes from Plotosus lineatus, assembly GCA_024760905.1. NCBI lineage: Eukaryota > Metazoa > Chordata > Actinopteri > Siluriformes > Plotosidae > Plotosus > Plotosus lineatus. Next base: position 33,054,716 of record CM045742.1, on the reverse strand, counting down.
TCAATTCAAGCGGCTTCAGTGCATCGCGTTTTTTTTTTTTTTTTAATATTAATCAAGTTAAAAACTAAGGAAATTAAGGAAGAATGGGGGGGGAAGTTAGGGAAAATGCCACAAAACAAGGCTAATTATGCAAAAAAAAAAAAAAAAAAACCCACAAAACAACATAGAACCCCCCATCACAACTACTTACACTTTTATGTGAGGTGAGCATCTGAGTTTGTGTGCGGATCTGTGTTGCCGCGTGTGCGTGTGTGTGTGTGTGTGTGTGTGTGTGTATGTGTGTGTATTTATATTTTGTTTACATCTTTTGCATTATTTTTGAATGTTTAATTGTTATTATAAGCATTTATAGTGTTGAATATGTATTTATTGATATTATATACACATATACATGTGCGTATACGTCAGTCGGGTGGGGTTGACCCTACTTCAGGGAATTCGGCGGTCGCGGGGGAATCTCAGTCCCAGTTAACCGTGGAAAGTGAGGGATCCCTCTATAGCATTACAGATATTGGAATAGCAGTTCTCCTGTTGTACCATTTTGCTTCAATACTCTTGTTACATAATGTTTCACTGGTCCTGAGCTTTCTTTTTTCTCTGTTTGATTGACAGTTGAAGAAGTGAAAACAAAACTGAGGCTAATTCACTTACACATGAAGTGAAGCAAATTAACAAGACCAAGACTCGACATTGACTCCAGACAGTAATTTCATACAAGGCTCAAGTGAAACTCGAGCATTTTAACTGGCTGATGGACTTAATCTTTGCTATTAGTTGCTACCATTAACATGCTTTTACCTAAAATGTGACTTAGCTTCCTTTTCTCTGTGATTCCTTCCATTTAATTTACATTTTATGGCATTTTCACTTATCCAGAGAAAATTACAGTCATTTCTATTTCCTTTTACAACTTAAATTTGACTTGATCGAGGGTTAAAGAGCTTTGCCTTGCTTGAGAGCCCAACACCTGCAGCATGACGGTATTGAGGCTTGAACCTTTAGATCAGTGACACAGAGCCTTAACCACAGGTTCAATTCTTTTGTAAGTAAATTATGTTTTAACCTGCAGCCACACTGTTACATCCACATCACCTCTGCCACATCTCCAATGGACTCAGTAACCTGATTCTGGAGCCTGAATTTGCATTTCATCACCTGTCCTCCTGTAATCACCGAGATCACATGTCACATTCAGTTCATTTTCTGTAACCGCTTAATCCTAATTAGGGTCATGTGGAGGCCAGCAACCATCCCAGTCGACTCCGGGCGAGGGCAGAGTACACCCTGGACAGCTCACCAGGCCATCGCAGGGCAGAAACATGCTGACAGCTTTGCAGCCTACTCTTATCGAAAGTCAGCAAAGGTTCTTTTATATGAACCTCACACCACACACAGTGAGAGACATGGCCGGCCTTTGATAACCCAGTTATCCGCACTGGGGGGTCAATGGCAACCTTCTGGAGAGTGGGACTCGAACCCCCAACCTTAGGATCAGTGATCCAGCACCCTATACCATGAGGTCACCACAGCCCCCTAGATCACATGTTCTGCATTACAGTTCAGTTCATTTTCTGTAACCGCTTCATCCTAATTAGGGTTGCGGGGAGGCTGGTGCCCATCCCAGCCAACTCAGGGCGAGGGCAGAGTACACCCTGGACAGCTCGCCAGGCCATCACAGGGCGGAAACACGCTGACGGCTTTGCAGCCTACTCTTGTCGAAAGTCAGCAATGGTTCTTTTACATGCCTCACACCATAGACAGTGAGAGACATGGCCGGCCTTTGATAACCCAGTTAGCTGCACTTGGGGGGGGACAGTGACAACCTTGTGGAGAGTGGGACTTGAACCCCCAACCTTTGGATCAGCGATCCGGCGCCCTATACCACTAGACCACCACTGCCCCGCCTGCATTACAGTAATCCCCCTTATTCCGCGATTACTGCAACCCCCCCTACGCAAAGTAGGAAACGCGAAGTGGCGGGGGATTACTGAATATGAAGAGTCCACTTGCAAAATATGATAAGTCAAGATTAAAAAACCCTTATCCTCTTTTAAAGTCACATGCACATGCGCCACTGAGAGCTCCACTTTCAAAACCTACTAACTCGTGTAATAAATTGTAGCAGAAGAAGTGAAATCTGTCAGATCATTTATATTCCCTTTAAAAAAAAATCAGATTTTTCGTAAAATCTTACCAACTCTACTTTGCAGGTCTTACAAGTGGACTCCCCAGATTAATTACTTGTTTAATCACTTTCCAGGTTTCACTGGATAGTCTGCCTTTTAGTTCTTTATTTCAGCCAGCCAAATCTTGAGACTTGATCCCATTCACCTTCACATCAACGTATTTGTCTGTGTGAGCTCTCGTGGTAGTTTTTGCCGTCGTCACACCAGTTTTGCAGTTTGATTTATGCTTTTGGCCATTTTCAGCTTCTGTATTGTCATCGGCTCCCAAGCCGTTACCTGCGAGTCTGTCTATTTTAGTTATTAGCTATGATTTCTTTACAAAGTGCTTTAGCAGACGTTTGTGAGCCATTTATTGTTTTCCACTTTGTCTATCAAATGCCATCTTCCGCACCTGCGTCGTCTCCTTACACCAGCACAAGAACACATCTACAGTAATTCAATCACAGCCTGACAGCTTTCCTTTGCTTTCAAATAACCCCCCATTCAATTTGTAAACCTTCCTCAACTGTTAAAACATATATTCCATCACCATTTATAAGTGTTTCTGCAGCTGAAAACTCTAAAAACAAGGTAAGCACTAAGTTGGTATGTGGAACTAATTAGCTTTGGAAACAACAATAAAGTTGCTGAAGTAATGTTTGACTTTAGCACTTGTTTTGGCCAATCAGCCAATGAGTCAGCACATTTTGCTGTGATTTTCTGGAAGGGGAACAAAAACAGACTATAGTAGTGTCCCAATTAAAGACTCTGGGATGTTTTGCATGTATGTTTTGCACTGGGCTGTGAACAGAAGATACAAGCTAAAGCTATTGCCGCATTGTTGCATCACTGCCACTGATCCTTTGCTTCAGGATTCTGCATCACGAGTAGAACAATTATGAATCTGGACTATCATAGAGCTTAAATATTACTGAACTCATTGGAAAAGACTTTATGTAGTGAAACATCTCCAAGATTACAACACCAATCTGGTCACTGAATAGATTTGTGTTGGCTGAAATCCACCAGAGTTCATTTAGCATTTTATCTAAAACTCCATAATCGTTAGGGAACCTAGTAGCAATATGTGAAATCTCCTGATGAAGCATATATTTAACACCTTTGGAAATATCCCTCAGGAAAAAAGCCAGTGAATAATAAGACATCATATAGACAGTGATCAGAGGTAATACGCTCTGTTTTCCTAAAGTGGTGTGTTAAGGAACATGTAGGTTCAGCATTTGAAGAAGGAAACGTGAAAGCTGTATGAAAGTAAAAGTTTAAAGCAAACACACACACACACACACACACACACACACAGAGAGAGAGAGAGAGAGAGAGAGAGAGAGAGAGAGAGAGAGAGAGAGAGAGAGAGAGAGAGAGAGAGAGAGAGAGACGTTTAAAAAAACAAGCAATTTGAAATGCCGGGACCTCAGAACAAGGATAAGACTAGAAAAGTGCAATAGTTACACAAATAATATCTAACAGACACAAACATTTTGTCCACTACCATACAAAAACATGCTAATGTTAGTATTTATAAATCATTTGAACTTTGAATCCATGCATGAGCTACACTGCATTTCAACAAACTGTCATATTTTTCCTACAAAATTGCGAAAACAGTTCATGTAAAAAAAATGATGAATTACACCTGTGTGTAAAACTTGTAGGAGACACTTCCCATAGTATCTGACAGGACATTCATTCAGAAAAATCATTCAAAGTTAAAGAAAAAATCTTTACATGCTCTGAAATCAAAGTTCTCTTGTTTGAGCTCCAAAGAGGAAAAGACATACCTTATTCTACGTAATAAGCGCCTTGCTCCAATAAGCACCCCCAAATTTTTATTTATCTTACGTCTATTAACCGCCCATGTGTATTGGGAGCAAAATCGTAGATCAAACTTACCAATTTTATTTTATCAGTCTCTGTAACGGTAAAATGGGGCGTTCACTGCCTGTAAAAGTGAGTTTACACGGTATTTCAAGACCCCCTGCCACTGGGGAATGTCTATAATGTTCATCAGTAACAACACATTTGATTGTTCCTCAGTGCTTTAAAAAACAGGAAAATATTTTGTTGTTCTCTTGGTAAATGTCCAACAACCGATGAACCATAAGAAACTGCTACAGCAAAACTATCGGATGCTCCGAATGAATGGAGTGATGATCCAAATATGGATCTATCAGAAAATGGTGACGAGAATTTTTCACCTGATTCTCCTGCTCACTAACTTCATAAATTTAAGCACGTTCCTGATCATGTTCTTTTGTTTATGTTTGTGTTGATTGGTTCAATATGGCAAGTGCTAAAGTTGACATTTGTGTTGATTGGCTTGATTTTACTTCCGGGAAAATGTTTCAGGGAACAGCCAAAAGAAAAAGAAGACCAGGAGGAAAAAGTAAGGGGTCTGTTTATTTTCAGCTTTCATGTAAGTAGTTTGCTTGATACCACAAAATGAATAACACAAATACCAGTAAAACTCTTTTATTGTTCTGTTATTATTCATGTTTTCCACCTCGATGACAATAAGCACTTACTGTTGCACTTAGCTCGTAACATTTTAATAAGAGCCCACCCTCTCCAATTTTTACAGCACCCTGGGTGCTTATCACGTCGGATACAGAAATTATAAATAGTGTAAAGAGCAGAACTAAAGGATCTGCTGAAACCAAAGAGTGGAAGCATATATCAAAGGTTTTAAATGCAGTATCACCTGTAGTCATCGATCTGCATAAGTATATGTGATAGCAAGCTAAACCAGGATAGCAACCTGTCTCTGCAAATAAATATACATGCTCATCCTAGGGCCTGATACACAGACACTACCAAAAGTTACAAGTCAGCCATGCAGAACCAGCAAAAGCACACCTTCGACTGACCTTATACAAGAAAAACATATAGAAAAAACTTAACTGTAATAATTTAAACTGTTTGCATCCAGCAATGATAATATATTGACATTATAATTATACAGTATAATCGCATTTCTGTCTAATTAATTTGACTAGGATACCATAAAAATGAAATAAACACTAAGCTCTACCTATTGAGTTTTCACTGATGGTGTACTTAGCCTATATTCTTGTAAAGCAGTATGAATTCACTTATGAAGTGCATTTAATCTAAATAAAATTTAAATAAAATAGAGGTATATAGAAAAAACTAAGGTTAAAATAACAGAAAATTGAAAATACATAACTATTACAACTAGTCTTTGCCATTCATACATTTTGTTAATACATACACAAAAATTTTAAATACTAATCGACTGATAAATTAATTCCCATAAATTGTTTGTGTGGTGTTTACTAACAGATCTGTTCTAGCAAATATGTTCAGGCCTACTGTGTCTGAAAATATTCCCTAAGCACTATGTAGTGTACTGTTCAAAGTTCACACAGATCTGATATAGGTACCGTAGTATAACAATGGTGTGTGTTACATATGGAATTTAGAAGATGGACATTGCCCCGTGAAACCAGCAAAGCACGACAAACCACAACATAAACTATATACAATTTAATAATATCAACAAAGTAAGGCAAAATAATAACTTACAGCTTAGAGCTGAACAAAATACAAATTGAATAATGGTCCCAAAACAAAGATAGTCACCAAGTAGCTGCAGCATAGTAAATTTAGAGGCGGAGTGCACCCTGGAGGTAAAAGGCTGGATTTCCGTGTATCAAAAGAAGCAAATGATGAAAATCCTCACATTGGCTATGGATGAACGTGGATGATGGATTTGGGTGATGAAGTCTTGAACGACAAAACTTGGGTGAGGCGCGTTCCATGATCCGCCTTGGATGATTCTCCCTAGATGATCCGCCGCGAGCCAGTTGGCAACAGGTCCCTAATATAGAGTCTCTAAAGTTCGGGAAATATTGAAATTTGGCACTTCCACTTCATTGCATTTTGGAGTCCGGTTTGTATTTATACATATGATATATGTATATGATTATAGTGCTTTGAATTTCTTTTGTAGGGATTGTACTACTAAATACACAGACTCTGAACAGAAAATTAAATTGTGCCTTTTCTCCAATGCATTACACATCAATTATGAATATTCATCCTTTCATTCATTCAATGTAGTCGTGAGGGAGGGGCACAAGCCAGTGTCTCTCCCTCACGCTGGTCCCAAGCCCAGATAAATGCAGAGGGTTGCGTCAGGAAGGGCATCCGGCGTAAAACAAATGGCAAATAAAACATGCGAGTCATATCAAAAACATTCATACCGGATCGGTCGAGGCCCGGGTTAACAACGACCGCCATCAGTGCTGTTAACCAACAGGGTGCTGGTGGAAATTGGACTACTGTTGGTCGAAGACGTCGAAGAAGGAGAGGCAGGAGGCGTGTCCGTCGGCAGAGAGAGAAGAGTAAAGGCAGGAGTCTAAGACTGAAAGTAGGAACTTTGAATGTTGGAACTATGACAGGAAAAGGTAGAGAGCTGGCTGACATGATGCTGAGGAGGAAGGTGAACATACTGTGTGTTCAGAAGACCAGGTGTAAAGGTAGCAAGACTAGAAGCTTAGGAGCAGGGTTTAAGCTGTTTTTTCATGGTGTGGATGGGAAGAGAAATGGAGTAGGAGTCATCTTGAAGGAGGAGTTTGTCAGGAATGTTCTAGAAGTGAAAAGAGTGTCAGACAGAGTGATGAGTCTCAAGTTAGAAATTGAAGGCATGATGTTCAATGTTGTTAGTGCTTATGCCCCACAGGCAGGATGTGAGCTAGAAGAGAAGGAGAGATTCCGGAGTGAGTTAGATGAAGTGATGCAGAATACCCCCAAAGACGAAAGAGTGGTCATTGGGGCAGACTTCAATGGACATGTTGGTGCAGGAAACAGAGGGGACGAGGAAGTGATGGGCAGGTTTGGTATCCAGGACAGGAACGCAGAAGGACAGATGTTGGTAGATTTTGCAAAACGGATGGAAGTGGCTGTGGTAAATACTTTCTTCCAGAAGAGAGAGGAGCATAGAGTGACTTATAAAAGTGGAGGTAGGAGCACACAGGTAGACTACATCTTGTGTAGGCGATGTAGTTTGAAGGAAGTCAGTGACTGCAAAGTAGTAGCGGGTGAGAGTGTTGCCAAACAGCATAGGATGGTAGTGTGCAGGATGACTCTGATGGTGAGGAAGGTGAAGAAGGCAAAGGCAGAGCAGAAGACAAAGTGGTGGAAGCTGAAAAAGGAGGAGTGTCGTGTTGTCTTCAAGGAGGAGTTGAAAATGGCTTTGGGTGGTCAGGAAGTGCTTCCAGATGAGTGGACAACTACAGCTAATGTGATCAGGGAGACAGGTAGGAGGATACTTGGTGTGCCATCTGGAAGGAGAGTAGATAAGGAGACTTGGTGGTGGAATGAGGAAGTACAGGAGTCTGTACAAAGGAAGAGGTTAGCTAAGAAGAAGTGGGACATAGAGAGGACCGAAGAGAGTAAACAGGAGTACAGGGAGACACAGCGTAAGGCAAAGGTAGTGGTGTCAAAGGTCAAACAGAGGGCGTATGATGACTTGTATGCTCAGTTGGAAAGTAAAGAGGGAGAAAATGATTTATACAGGTTGGCACAGCAGAGAAATAGAGATGGGAAGGATGTGCAGCAAGTTAGAGTGATTAAGGACAGAGAGGGAAATGTATTTACTGATGAAAGAAGTGTGCTGGGAAGATGGAAAGAGTACTTGGAAGAGCTGATGAATGAAGAAAATGAGAGAGGAAAAAAGAGTAGAAGAGCTGACTGTTGAGGACCAGGAAGTAGCAAAGATTAGTAAGGGTGAAGTGAGGGATAAAGTTGATGAGCCATACGATTAAGTTATGGGAAATAATAGTGGAAGCAAGACTAAGGGCAGAGGTCAGCATCTGTGAACAACAGTTTGGTTTCATGCTAAGAAAAAGCACCACAGATGCAGTGTTTGCCTTGAGGATGTTAATAGAGAAGTACAGAGAAGGTCAAAAGGAGCTGCATTGTGCCTTTGTGGATCTGGAGAAAGCATATGACAGGGTGCCGAGAGAGGAAGTGTGGTATTGCATGAGAAAGTCTGGAATGCCAGAGAAGTATGTTAGGGTGGTGCAGGACATGTATGAGAGATGTAAGACAGTGCTGAGGTGTGCTGTCGGTGTGACAGAAGAGTTCAAGGTGGAGGTGGGACTGCATCAAGGGTCAGCTCTGAGCCCCTTCTTGTTTGCTATGGTGATGGACAGGCTGACAGACAAGGTTATACAAGAATCTCCATGGACTATGATGTTTGCAGATGACATTGTGATCTGCAGTGAGAGCAGAGAACAAGTGGAGAAAAATCTAGAGAGGTGGAGGTATGCCCTGGAAATGAGGGGAATGAAGGTTAGCCTCAGTAAGACAGAATACATGTGTATGAATGCCAAGGACCCAACAGGAACGGTGAGGTTACAGGGAGCAGAGATAAGGAAGGTGGAGGATTTTAAGTACTTAGGCTCAACAATCCAGAGCAATGGAGAGTGTGGAAAAGAGGTGAAGAAGCGTGTGCAGGCAGGTTGGAATGGTTGGAGAAAAGTGTCCAGTGTGATGTGTGATAGGAAGGTATCGGCAAAAATGAACGGAAAAGTGTACAAGACGGTGTTGAGGCCAGCCATGTTGTATGGTTTAGAAACAGTGGCCCTGGGGAAAAGACAGGAGCCAGAGCTGGAGGTAGCAGAGATGAAAATGTTGAGGTTCTCTTTTGGCATAACAAGGGTGGATAGGATCAGGAATGAGAACATCAGAGGGACAGCACATGTAAGACGTTTTGGAGACAAAGTCAGAGAGGCTAGATTGAGATGGTTCGGACATGTACAGAGGAGGGATAGTGAGTGTATTGGTAGTAGGATGCTGAGGTTGGAACTACCAGGCAGAAGGCCTAGAGGAAGACCAAAGAGAGGATTCATGGATGTGGTGAAGGAGGATATGAAGGCAGTTGGTGTAAGACAAAAAGATGCAAAGGATAGGGTGAGATGGAGGCAGATGATCATTGTTTAAACAGATAACACAAAATAAATCAATGTACAGACGCTCCCCAACTTACAAACAGGTTAGGTTCTGGATGGCCGTTCGTTAGGTGAATTTGTTTGTAAGTCATTACAGGGCATTCTTTAGAGGGGAACTTATGTGTAAACCTTGTATAAGTAACCTATACGAGTTTGTACTGTATAAAATCTCTCTCTCTCTCTCTCTCTCTCTCTCTCTCTCTCTCTCTCTCTCTCTCTCTCTCTCTCTGTCTCTCTCTCTCTCTCTCGCTACATAATCATCTGTACATTATCAATATCATTATGTCCCGTGTCTAAACTCCTGGTTCCTCTCAAGCACAGTGCAGCGGATCTGATCAGATTTACAGAGCGTTTCACTCTTATCCAGTTCATTATAATACTGGAGTCAATTTATTTCTTCTTTGAAAGTTTTGGCAGGAGTTCAGAAATGTATCGTTCTGCTTCTCTTCCCAGACCTCTGCATGGTGTAAAGCATGTATCAGTCACGCCCCTCTTCCAGAGATTAGTATTAAGTGTACCTCAGGATAATGTTTAATCATATGTCATACTTATATCTATGATATATCTTTCTATAGATTTTATTCCATTTCTATTCGACTTGTTCTTCAATTTCATTTTACTTTTACTTTCGACTTTGGACCTGTTCGTATCTTCAGATGTTCGTAAAACGAATGCTCATAAGTTGGGGAGCGTCTGTATACTGCATGAAAGTGACAAGTAGCTAGAGATTGGAAAATTTAGTAATCAGACATTGAGTTCTGGACATTAGCTTAATTAATGAAATAAACAGTGAGATACAAAACATGTGGATTTACATTACAGTCTTCATGGTTCCCGTCGTGGATCATCTTAAAATAAAATCCTTAAGACAAAATAACATTAAGATTCACAACATCCGGGAGCTATGACTGCAATCTTAAAAGATAAAAGATTCAAGTACTAATCATAGCTTTTGGATCTCTGTCTTAGATATTTATTTATTTGATATCTTTTTATGCCATAAAAAAAAAAAAAAATCTGTAGCTTAAATTTTTTATTTTACTCTGAGCAAAAACTGTTGAGGCATACAGGCATTTTCTTATTTTGGGCCCACGCACAATGGTTTCTACGGTTCAAATCCACTTTGCACACTGCCTACATTCTCCATGTGTTGCTTTGCCTGCCTGCCTGCATCTCATTGAATATCAGAAGAGGTCAAGTGACACAATAAGAGACAATAACTGGATGAAAACCTATTTAAATCTAACAGCTCATAAGCAAACTAAAAAACAGCAGAGAGTTTTAACAGACAATAAACTTGATATTACAGAACAGGAGTCAGAGCAGGGGCAGGAAAGAATGACCGTATATTGAAATGTGAGGTCAAAGGGAACAGAATCAGGGTGAAAATGAAAGTCCTGTCCCATTAGAGCACGAGGCTGGGGCACTGAATGGCTGATGACAGCGTGGATAATTTTAGGCCAGCTTGTTGATTCATGTTTCACTTCCTTTTTTTCCTCTGACCTCAATCTTTTATTTTCACTCTCTTTTGTAAAAACAAAGCTACGCTACCTGTAAAAAAACAACAAAAAGAAAAACTACAATCCCTACCTAACTGTGTAAATTGAAACAGAAAAATCAATCCCTCCCCCAGTGCAGCTAACTGGGTTATCAAAGACTGGCCATGTCTCTTACTGTTTGTGGTGAGAGGTTCAGCTAAAAAAGCCATTTCTGACTTTCACCAACAGTAGCTGCATCGGCATCAGTGTGTTTCTGCCCTGCGATGGCCTGGCAAGCTGACCAGAGTGTACTCTGCCCACGCCCCAAGTCAGCTGAGATGGGCACCAGCCTGCCCTAATTAGGATTAAAAGGTTCAGAAAATAAATGAATGAATAACCTACAATGTCAATAAGCATTAGCACAAGAGAGACAAAAAAGGCCCTGTGTGTGTGTGTGTGTGTGTGTGTGTGTGTGTGTGTGTGTGTGTGTGTGTGTGTGTGTGTGTGTGTGTGTTGGGATATTGCTTTTTTTTCGAAAAATGAGGATGAATGCATGTTGATTAGGAGTGCAAAACACAGTTCCGCTATCTATGCCTGTTTGAATCTCTAAATATCTATACCCAAATCCACATTTGCTTTTAAACCTGAAGTGGGCGTGGCTTAAGCCAATAAGGATTTTAACATACCACAACTCTGACCGAATACTTAGAGCAGATAGCCATCGTTCATCGGTTCCTTTTCTGTAACCGCTTAATCCTAATTAGGGTTGCAGGGAGGCTGGCACCCATCCCAGCCTACTCCAGGCCAGGGCAGAGTACACCCTGGCCAGCTTGCCAGCCATCGCAAGGCAGAAATACGCTGATGGCTTTGCAGCTACTCTTGTCGAAAGTCAGAAATGGTTCTTTTACATGTCTCACACCATAGACCAGGGGTCGGAAACCTATGGCTCGCGAGCCAGATGTGGCTCTTTTGATGACTATGTCTGGCTCGCAGATAAATCAGGTGGCCTTTCTTAACAGAATAGCAAATACATAATTTCATGGTCATTTAAATAAAAATACAAAAAAAGGCCATTAAATAAAGCAAAAGCAGATGAATAAATCTCGCGCATTTAAATCTATATATCTATTTTCAATGCCACGTCACTGTGGCGTGCAGCGGAGAGCCAATCCTTTCTGTATGCAGGCTGGTCTGATACCTTGAAACTTTCATTTTATTGGATTATAACAACAGCCACCTTTTGCTGAGTTGTTTTTGAGTAAAGAGATACATTTCCCTTGTTTCTGATCAGCTCAACTGCACCAAGCCAAGCACAGATATATATATATATATATATATATATATATATATATATATATATATATATATATATATGCTAGCTTTCAGAGGATTAGATTTTAAAATATGTCTTTTTTTTTGGGCTCGCTTAGTCAAAAAGGTTCCTGACCCCTGCCATAGACGGTGAGAGACATGGCCGACCTTTGAAAACCCAGTTAGCTGCACTGGGGGCACAGTGACAACCTTGTGGAGAGTGAGACTCAAACCCCCAACTTTAGGATCAGCGATCCAGTGCCCTATACCACTAGGCCACCACTGCCACTTAAAGCAGATGGATGAATAAATACTGTAACCTCCATTTTAAGTTCTATCCAATGTCCTGTGAAACATTCTGGCAAATAGATAGAATGTCTTTCAAACATATAATTACATGGTTCATTTGAATACTCGATTCTGATTGGCCAATTATTGTATTCAGTGGACTGTTACTTCTTTATTATAAATGGTTGTTATGTATAAAAAAAAAATAGCATACGGGGCACACATCATTAGTAGAAGTAGTAAAATCATTTTAAATCAATAAAATAAATGTAAAATTAATATTTTATATGTGGCTTGGAAATAAGTAGAATAGTGTAAATGGAGCCAGTAGCTGTTGGGAAATTAACCCTTCAGGTTGGTGCCACTCCTCCCATCTGCTGCATGTCTGAATCCTGATCTTATTTTGCGATAATGACTGGTTCGCTGTATATTATCCCGTAAATCTGTTCCTCCTGAGTGATGTTCTACAGATATCTAGTTACATCTCAACGGTGTATAATAAGGGTGTTTTCTTACCATTTTTCTGGCAAAAAAATGCAGTTAAATAATCAGGATACATTTTTATACACCAAGGATTACATTACTTCACTGATATCAAAAGTTGGCTAGTTTCATTATGACTGACACAAGAGAGAAGGCCTAATTATGCCCTGCTGGAGTTATGGCTATATATGAGTGCAGCTTTACTGAAATTCAAAATTAACATTGCACCTGTCAGGAACCAAACCACATGATCATATGTTTCAAGTAGCAGAGTGTCGAAGAAGTTGGTATTACACCCCCACTTCACAACCTGCTGATCAGTCACAGCAGCACGTTCAGTGAGAGACTGATACCACCGAAATGTTCCACTGAACAGCATACAAAATCATTCCTAACTGTGGCCATTAACTGTACAACTCCTCCATGTAGCAAAACATCCGCTGGAACACATTTACATTTCGCACTATATTTACATTCTACTGTTTATCATGCTGTACATAGCACTCACTGACAGGACTCATTCTGTATCTGTTTAAATACACAGAGTAACTTTTAATTGTGTGTGTGTGTGTGTGTGTGTGTGTGTGTGTGTGTGTGTGTGTGTGTGTGTGTGTGTGTGTGTGTGTGTGTGTGTGTGTGCGTGCGTGTGTGTGTGTGTGTTTGTGAATTTCATATGTATAATACTGTTATAAATATTCATATCATCAATAGCATCATCATCATCATCATCATCATCATCATCATCATCCTCCACTTAATCTGAGGTCAGGTCAGCAGCCCAAGCATTGAAGAGCAGACATCGTCCAGCTCTTCCAGGGATTAACAAAGTGTTCTCAGACCAGCCGAGAGACATGATCCCCCAGAGTGTTCTAGGTCGACCCCGGGGTCTCTTCCCAGTTGGACATGCCCGAAACACCACACCAGGGAGGCGTTCGGGAGGCATTCTAACCAGATGCTCGAACCACCTCAACTGGCTCCTCTCAATGCACAGAAGCAGCGGTTCTACTCCGAGCTCCTGCTCCTGCTCTCTCAGGGAGAGCCCTGCCACCCGGCGAAGGAAGCTCATTTCAGCCGCTTATAACCACAATCTTGTTCTTTCGGTTCCTACCTAAAGTTCGTAACCATAGGTGAGGGCTGGAATGTAGACCAACTGGTAAATTGAGAGCTATGCTTTGCGGCTCAGCTCCCTCTTCACCACGACGGACCGGTACAAGCTCCGCTTTACAGCCGAAGTTGCAGCGATCCACTTGTCAAGCTTTCACTCCATCCTTCCCTCACTCATTAACAAGACATAGAAATACTAGAACTTCTCCACTTGGAGCAGGACCTCATTCCACACTCAGATGGTGCATGCCACCCTTTTAAAACTGAGAAAAATGGCTTTGGGCTTGGAGGTGCTGATTCTCATACCGGCTACTTTGCACACAGCTGCGAATTACTCCAATGAGAGCTGGAGATCCTGGATTGATGAAGCCAAAAGGACAACGTCATCCGCAAAATGCAGAGCTGAGACCCGATAGCCACCAAGCCAAAGCCCCTCAACACCTCGACTGTGCCTAGAAATTATGCCCATAAAAACTCTGAACAGAATTGGTGACAAAGGACAGCCATGGCAGACTCCGACCCTCACCAGAAATGAATTCGACCTGTTGTTCCCAATATGGACCAAACTCTGACATACACCCTGATACACGAGCTGTTAGCAATGGGTCTGTAACACTGTACTCCCAGAGCACACCCCACAAGATAGCCCAAATGACACAGTCGAAAGTCTTCTCTAAATCCCCAAAACACATGTCGACAGATTTGGCAAACTCCCTTTCCTCCTCTTGGATCATGTAGAGCGTATAGAGTTGGTCAAGAGTGCCACGGCCAGGACGAAAACCCCATTGTTCCTCCTGAATCTTAGGTTAAAATAGCTTTCCGATCCTCCTCTCCAGCACCCCCCTGCATCGATTTTTCCGGTTAGGCTGAAGAGTGTGATTCCACAATAATCAGAACCCCCCACCCCCCCACCGCCGCCGCCGCCAAAATCCACAGCCCTGAGATATTTAGGGCGGATCTTATCCACCCCAATGCCTGACCACTTTTGGAGGAGCTTTTCGACTACCTCAGCAACCTTCATATTCATAATGTTTCTTTAATCTTCTATGTTGATACTTGATATTTGTCTCATTCTTACTTGGTATAAAGCAACCATACCATAAGGTAAGGACTAGGGGCAGTGGTGGTCTAGTGGTATAGGGCGCTGGATCGCTGATCCAAAGGTTGGCGGTTCGAGTCCCACTCTCCACAAGGTTGTCACTGTCCCCCCAGTGCGGCTAACTGGGTTATCAAAGGCGGGCCATGTCTCTCACTGTCTATGGTGTGAGGCATGTAAAAGAACCATTGCTGACTTTCGTAAAAAGAGTAGCTGCAAAGCCGTCAGCGTGTTTCTGTCCCTTGCTAAAAGGGTTGTGACAGGAAGGGCATCCGACGTAAAAACCTCTGCCAAATCAAACGTGCGAATCAGATGATTCGCTGTGGCGACTCCCGAGTAAAAGGGAAAAAGCCGAAAGGAAGACAGACAGACAGACCGTAAGGACTGCTCTTAATACTGAAGTGTAAAAATAATTAATATATAAAAATAAAGTAAAGAAACTTTTTGTGTCTGCCACTAAAAGCAGTATGTTTCTTAATGAAGACTTGAGGGACGAATGCACAGACTGAGCTCAGTCATCAAAGTTAATTACAAAGGTACATTCTTGTTATTCAGGGCAGCAGGTAACTATAGCAACTTTCCCAGGAGGAGCCTACAAAGCAGCCACTCCAAGGGTGTCAATCTTAATCCAACACAACTTCGCACATGAGCAGCACAAACGACATTTGATGAGTCAAATCCTGCCAAATCCTGTTAAATCCTGTAAAACTCTTTATCAGTCCTTTTTGAACATCATCTGGAAACATACAACAGTTTGAGAGCAAAAAAGGTTTTCTCTTAATACATGCATGGTATTTGCAGGTGATACAATTCGTCTAAGCTTCTGTCAGTGTCTATTTTGTCATTTTAATGTGTTTGGGGTTTTTACAAATGTCAAAATTCTTTGTAATGCCAGTGTAATAAGATTAGTTTACACCACCAAACTTTTTTAAAAATAGGAAAATTTGAAACAGCCAATTAGCCGAACCTACATGTATTGGGGACGCATGCCTTTGTAGAGCCCAAGACTTAAACTCAGGACCTTCTTGCTGTGAGGTGGTTGTGCTAACCATAACACTCCCATGCCACCCAGCTTATAGTATATCGTAACAATGTTAATGACTACGCAGTAAAAAAAAACATTACCCTTTTCTTAGTGTACATGATTTTTCTTTTGTAATAGACACACATGTTTTATTATTCCAGATTGTGTAGTTGCATATCTGGAAACAATATTAAATAACTAAACAAAGTTACTGCGAATAATGAAACAATCACACATCCATCATATATATATACATATATATATTCCCAATATATACATAAATTCACAATCATACAAAAAAACAGAATCATGTATTATTCTAAAAGCTACAATTGGCAATGTATACAAGAGGTGATGGTGCAGTTATTCCTTGTTGTTCCCTGAACCGGTTCAGCACCATGGACAGCAGCATAAACTCACAGCTGCATGTCTATTCATTCATTCATTTCCTAAACTGCTTCATCCTAATTAGGGTCGCGGGGAGGCAGATACCCATCTCAAACAACTTAGGGTGAGAGTAGAGTAAACCCTTGACAGCTCGCCAGGCCATCGCAGGGCAAAAACACACTAATGGCTATGGAGCCTGCTCTTGATGAAAGTCAGCATTGGTTCTTTTACATGCCACTCACTATAGATAGTGAAAGACATGGACAACCTTTGATAACCCAGTTAGCTGCACTGGGAGAGACAGCAGTGAAAACCCTTTGATAATGGGGCTTGAACCACCAACCTTGATAACAGTAATCAAGCATCCTACCACACATAAAAAAAAAAACAACTTAGTACAAATTGATTTATTGCCAGGCTTTATGGCAGCTCTATCTTTCACATCAGCAAAATCTTTTTTTTTTTTTTTGTATTATACTTTGGTGTTAATAAATACGCAATTAAACTCTTTCCACCAAGGATATATCTAATAATGGAAAACAGAGTGCAGGCGATGCAGTAAGACATATTTTCATATCTGCAGTGTGGTTTAATGCAGTGTGATAATGATGACTCCTTGAAAAATACTATCTTTGTACAGATCACACTTTCAAATGTTTCACCATTTAAAGACAAACTAAATGCTTGTACAACTGAATAAATATAAAATAAATTAAAATATTACTGAACATATGATTGAGAAAACTATTCATGAATGATTTTTAAATAATTAACCAATACAAAAATAGCACCAACAATAACAACAACAACAACCACAATATCAATAATAATAATGATAATAATAATAATAATAATAATAATAATAATAATAATAATTATTATTATTATTATTATTATTATTATTATTATTATTGTTGTTATTATTATTATTATTATTATTATTATTACTATTATTATTATTATTATTATTATCATCATCATTATTATTATTATTATTATTATTATTATTATTATTATTATGATAATTATAATAATAACAATTAGAAGAAGAAGAAGAAGGGATAAAATACAATGATTCATGTAGTGATTAGTATCTCTGTATCACTGCAAGAAGGTCCCAGGTTCGATTCTGGGTTCAGGCATGTCAGTGTTGACTTTGCATGTTGTCTCTATGCTGCGACTTTCTCTGTGTACTCTAGTTTCCTCCGACAGTTCAAAAACATGTACATTAGCCTAATTGGCTGTTTCAAATTGCCCCTAGGTGGAGTGTCAATGGTAGTGTGTGTGTGTGTGTGTGTGTGTGTTGCCCTGTAATTGTCTGATAAACTAGGTAGGGTGTATCCCACCCTCACGAAGTGTTGGCCGAGATAAGCACCAGCCTCCCTGCCATGCTTGCAGGATAAAGTGGTTCAGAAAATTAATGAATAATGATGATAATTTTATTATTATTATTATTATTATTATTATTATTATTATTATTATTATTATTATTATTATTATTATCAATAACAATAATAATTATTATTATTATAATTATAATAAGTCACTCCTTGGTGGAAGTTGTGGAGGGGTTTGTGCATTCTTTGTGTTCCTGTGAGTTATGTTGTTGGGGGCATGATGCCCCGGATAGGGTCACCCAAGGCAAACAGGTCCCTTGTGCAGGTCCAGACTAAGGGCAGTTCAGAAGACCTGACTGGTGGTGAGCTTGCGCCAATGGCCGGGGCGGCCACCCTCCAGAGCTGGGAGACCCAAATATGCAGTTAGTGTCTCCTGGGAATGTTTGGCATTCTCCTGAAGGGCCTTCAACTCCCACCGCTAGCACAGTTACAACCACATCTCAATGAGGGCGGAGGACATAGAGTAAGAATGGACCATGTTCCATGTCTCCATTATTGAAGTGGCAGCCCATAGTTGTGGCCATAAGCTCATTGGTGCCTGTTGTGGGGGCAACCAGCAGAAAAAAATGCAATGCACCTTCTGGAACTGCAATGAGGTCCTGCCCTAAGTGGAAGAGTTGAAGCATCTCAGGGTCTTGTTAATGAGTGATGGAAGGATGGAGGAAAATATTGACAGGCGAATCAGTACAACCTCTGCTGTAAAGCAAAGCTTGTACCGGACCAGTCCGTTGTGGTGAAGAAGCAGCTGAGCCAGAAGACTAAGCTCTCAATTTACCGGTGGGTCTACATTCCAACCCTCACCTATGGTGACGAGCTTTGGGTAGTGACGGAAAAAAACAAGATCACGAATACAAGCAGCTGAAATGAGCTTCATTCGCAATGTGGCTGGGGGATGAAAAGCTCAGCCATCGGGGAGAAGCTTGGAGTATAACTGCTGCTCCTCCAATTTGAGAGGAGCCAGTTGAAGTTGCTTGGGCATATGATTAGAATGTCTCCAAAACACCTCCCTGGTGTGGTGTTTTGGGCATGTCCAACCGGGCACAGAGCCCGGGGTCAACCCAAAACATGTTGGAGGGCCTATGTCTCGCTTGTGCTCTGGGAACGCATTGGCGTCCCCCCGGAAGAGCTGAAGGAAGTGGATGTGGACATCTAGACCTCAGGGCTTAGTTTGCTGCTCCCACAACCCAATCCAGAACACGAAGAAGAAGAATGATGATGATGATGATGATGATGATGATGATGATGATGATGATGATGATGATGATGATAAAATAATACAAAACTTTTCCTTTATGTATTATAAGTGGGGCCAGTGGTGTAGTGGTTAGGGTGCTGCGATCATAATCGGGAGGTTGTGGGCTCAAATCCCAGTTAGACCCCCACTGTGCTAAGACCCCTGGGCAAGGTCTGAACCACAAGTGTGCCTCTGTTCACCCAGCAGTAATAATGGGTACCAGTAAAAATATACTGGGAAGGTAACCTGTGATGGACTAGTGTCCCATCCAGGAAGAGTTGAACTCCTGGTCGGTTTGCGCTACGGAAACCGGGGATGAGCACCGGCCTGATGAGCCACTATGGCTCGGGCATAAAAAGCCCAACAGACTTTACCTTTCCTTTCCTTTATGTACACCTTATTAAGAAATTCAACGAAAGATTGACCATTCTATCTTCTGTTTTAGTTTTGTTTTTACTCTTCTTGTAGTCTCCTTGAAGTCAACATGAACCTGGTGAACCTGGTGGTTCACAAGCACAGAAATTGCATTTCACTCTTAGGTTGTGATCATCCCTATAACAATGCTTTCTGGATTATATATTTATTGTCCTGATTTTGTTATGACTCTTGGCATCTCAAAAATTATTGATTTGCACTGTCTATAAACAGGGTACCTCACCCACTTACTTACTTTCCATTCCCCATGATGCACTGGGCCACTTCCCTGGTCTTTATTGCAATGTTTCTTAATACATCAGAGAGCTGCAATTCCCCTGCAGAACTTGTTCTCTTGAAAAGCCAGCTATTCACACATGGGGTAATATGGACTCGCCAATCAGTTGAATGTGCACGCCTTTGGACTGTGAGAATAAACCAGAGCACACAAGCACAGGTAGAACATACAAACAACACACAGAAATGACCTCATCAGCAACTTGGCTCAAGCCCCAGGACCTTTTTACAGGGGGGGGAAAAAAAGAGGTGCAACCATTACACAACCATGCCACTGGATACTGAAGGCTGAGACAACAAGTGCTGTCAGGGTGGAAGCGAGTTTGAGAGTGTGCAGCTGCAGGAAGCTGATTGCGTCAAGCCTTTTTGATTGGCAGGAAAATTTTTTGAAAGAACAGACATAGAAGAAAACACCAGCTGTTTTCTACATATTGTCCTAATCTCACTCAATCTCGCTTTACACTACTGAAGAGGCCTGTCTTTCAGCATGCTGATCATCTGTTGGAATCATCGAAAAAGTACAGAAAATCACAGCAAGCTCTCCAAAAGAGCACTGACAATTTCCCTCTTTCCCGACTTAAAAAGTAAATATAAACCCCGACAGGGCTTGTCTGTTGTCAGTATGTTTGTGTTCAAGCTATGCCTGGAGTTTTACAGCATCACAACATCACAGCACATTGACAGCGATCTGTAGCCCACACAGATGCACGCACAGGCACACACACACACACACACACACACACACACACACACACACACACACACATATATATATATATATATATATATATATATATATATATATATATATATATATATATATATATATAATAAAAAATAAATAAAAGGACAGGACAAAGACTTTCTATTGAAACTCCATTTATCACTACAGATCTGTTTTGAGGGGTGGTGAAACCATCATCTCTCTTCAGGTGATTATAGAAGAATAATTATATATATATATATATATATATATATATATATATATATATATATATATATATATATATATATATATATATATATATATATATATATATATATATATTAGACCGTGTTTTGTCTTTATATTCATGTTGACCGTGGTACAAATATCACTGTTATATTCCATTCCATCTCAGCCATTCGCATCACTGCTGACGGGCAGCCTCCACAATCTACTCCAGGCTTTTCGATCTTGCGCTCTCTGCATCCACATGCTGCTGGCCTTCGCTTCCATCTCATCTTTCCATCTCCTCTTCGGTCTACCTTTTGCTCTGTTCCCCTCTCTTGGTTGCCACTCAGTTGTTTTCTTTGCCCATCTATTATTTTCTATCTGGGCGAGATGTCCTGCCCACTGGCCTTTAGAGAGTTCGACTTTCTCAATGATGTCCACCACTTTGGTTCTTGATCTTATAACCTCATTCTTGATCTTGTCTTTCCGAGTGATGTCCACCATTGCTCTTTCCATACTTCTCTGTGTCACAGCAAGTTTGTGCTTCTGACGATTTGTTAGCGATCACGTTTCAGCTCCAGAGGTCATTGCTGGTAGTGTGACCATGTCCGTATCTTTTTCTATAGACACATGGGCATCCTCTTATCCAAAAGCCAGTCATGATTCTTTTGCATGCCTCACACAATAGTGTAGGGGTACCGCTCAATCTTAATTAGAGTCGTGGGAGGCTGGTGTGCATCTCAGCCGACTCTGGACGAAGTCACCAAGAAGGCTCACCAGGCCATCGTAAGGGCAGAAACATGCTGATGGCTATGCAGCCTACTCTTGTTGAAAGTCAGCAATGATTCTTTTATAGCCTCACATCATAGACAGTGAGAGACATGGCCGGCCTATGATAGCCCAGTTCGCTGCACAGGGGGTTCAATTGATTTTCTGTAACCACTTAATCCTAATTAGGGTCACGTGGAGGCTGACGCCCATCCCAGCCGACTCCGGGCAAGGGCAGAGTACACCCTGGACAGCTCACCAGGCCATCACAGGGCGGAAACAAGCTGACGGCTTTGCAGCTACTCTGGTCGAAAGTCAGCAATGGTTCTTTTACATGGCTCACACCATAGACAGTGAGATTCATGGCCGGTCTTTGATAACCCAGTTAGCTGCACTGGGTGGACAATGACAACCTTGTGGAGAGTTGGACTCGAACCACCAACCTTTGGATCAGCAATCCAGCACCCTATACCACTAGACCACCACTGCACCGGTTACTAGTTGTGTACTGTTTTATTTTTTATGTTCATCACCTTTTTGAAAATGCATCATCATGAGGTTGGGGGTGGGGATAAGTGTACACAGTACTTTAAGGTTCAAAGCAACCACAAAAGTGAAAGGTAACAGGATCATCAACTGCTTGTAAGTGAAATCTATCACTATAAGAACAAAATAAAAATCTCCATGCACCATACAGGTCATACAGAGAGAAGACATAAAGGGACAGTGATGTGGTTCATGCTTGGTGGTACAGTACAGAAAATTAGGCTTCATCCACACTATACTGGCTTCCATTCAAATATCATATATAAGGACTAAGTGCCATCACCCCACAGTGTTCAACTGAACTTTTCATCTACTTTGATCGACCATGCTTGCATCTTGCTACTATAAGTAGTTCCCGCTCTTGCTGCTCACCCTCTTCCCATAAATATTTGCTCTTTGCTAAAGAAGTATATGGCCAGGACTCACTCTCACATCACCAGTCTTAACTTATATACAGTTGACACAGTAAAGAGAATAGTGTACCGTGCCCAATCAGGGAAAAGGATCGATACCATAATTTATACAGCACAAAGTACTTATTCTGAACATCCTTTCAACACAATTCTGTGCAGCTATATGCTTCTAGTACAGTTGGCCCTCTACTTACAAAAACCTCTGAATACAAAAAATCCAGGTTACGAAAAACATTTTCCTAAATTTTCATCCTCTGTATACGAAACAACCTCTTCTTACGAAAAGCACCAAACGCGCCATTCAAACATTCAAACGCGCCATTCAAATATTCAAACATTCAAACAATGCGCGAGTTGCTCTCTCATTGGCTGTCTCCCAACATCCCGCCCCATGGCCTCCCACTGGCCAGGAGGGGGCTGAACTGTACCCATTCCTGTACCCATACTTCCTATTTGTCACACGCGTGAAGGAGAGTTGAACAGGACTGTTAACTCGTGAGGATTTTTTTTTGATAGTGATCATTGCAGCATTATATTTCGTTATCCATCATGGTCCCCAAGAAAGTGATTCCCAGTGACACCGAAAAGAAGAAGCGGGCTCCGTTATCAATCGAAGTGAAGCAGGAGATAATAAAAAATATGAAAGTGGGATGTGGTTGAACGAAATCGCAAAGGAGTATGGCCGAAACCCCTCTAGGGACGATATTGAAGCAGAAGGAGAGCTTAAAAGCGGAGATACAGTGACGGAGGTCTGAATCCCCATGATCAATGAGGAGCTGAATCTCCATAATACAGTACTGTACTCATAATGCTTTGCGTGTGCCTTGACCCACTGTTCGACACACATGCGTAAAGGACTGTTATACTGTTGGTTCGTGAGTTTTTTTGGAGTCTGCTTATTGCAGTGTTACTTTTCGTTATTAATCTTGAGACCCAAGAAAGTGATTCCCGGTGAGACTGAAAAGAAGAAACGGGCTCCGTTATCAATAAAAGTAAAACTTGAGACGATAAAAAAATATGAAAGTGGGATTCGGTTGAGTGAAATCGCAAAGGAGTATGGCCGAAACCCCTCTACAATCAGGACGATATTGAAGCAGAAGGAGGCCTTAAAAGCGGAGATATAGTGACGGAGGCGATTATTTCGGGAAAAGCAACCACCATATTTAAGGACCTCGTGAAGTAGGGTGGGGGTTCGTCAGACCAGCAACCCCCGGACTTTAAAGCGTCGCATGGGTGGTTCGAGAGATTTAAAAAAAGGTAAATAATTTTCTTTTACTTTTAACACATATTTCATAAAAAATTGGTGTACCTTTATAATTTCTGAAGGGTTTACGGGGTGGTCTTACGAGCCTTGGAACGAATCGTCCGTTTTACATGTAAAATGCACCTCTACTTACAAAAACTCCAGGTTACGAAAAAGGCCCTGGAACGGATTAATTTCGTATGTAGAGGGCCGACTGTACTGATGGATGGAAACTTTTTTCAGCTTTCATAGGGTTTTTTCTTTCTTCCTGTCATCATCACCTATATTTAGTCACTTCGAGTCCCACTCTCCACAAGGTTGTCACTGTCCCCCCAGTGCAGCTAACTGGGTTATCAAAGGCCGGCCAAGTCTGTCACTGTCTATGGTGTGAGGCATGTAAAAGAACCATTGCTGACTTTCGACAAGAGTAGGCTGCCAAGCCGTCAGAGTGTTTCCACCCTGCGATGGCCTGGCGAGCTGTCCAGGGTGTACTCTGCCCTCGCACGGAGTTGGCTGGGATGGGCACCAGCCTCCCCGCGACTCTAATTAGGATGAAGCGGTTACAGAAAATGAACTGATAACAGAAACGCTCTGTTGCTAAAAGTGCTATATAATTAACATGAATACACTGCCCAGGCAAAAATAAAAAAAGTTTTAGACACAAATATACTGTTGTTCTGCCTTTAGCCTGGCATACATCACATTATCATGATATTGTTTCAACATACTTAAGCAACGTAACATTTATTTCCATCCAGTGTTGGTTCTATTGAATTCTTGAGCGGAGAACTACTCAAAAGCCTTCTCCAGCACATCCTGCAAACTTTTAACAGGGTTGAGGTCAGGATTTTGGGGTGCCAATACATGATTCCTCATTCTCTCTGAAAAACTCTTTCATTATTTGAGCCCCACTTTATATTTGAGCCATCAAGGAAGAAAAAGTCGATTGACGCGATAACCTGCTCATCCAATACGTTCAGGTCATCAGCTGATCATGTTATTGCCACATTAATGTTGCTGAGCCTCAACCCAACCAACAGGAGCAACAATGCCATGAAAGATTACATGCTGTGATCAAGGCTAATATTTTTTTATGGAGTGCATTTAGAGTTTATGCCTTTTTTTTGGGGGGGGGGCTGGCGGTGCATATTGTTCAGTACTAGCCTAATCTGATGCATCCTTATGAAGGCAATCATGTTTTGATATATTAAAATATTAACAAAGGATCAAATTAACAAAGAATAGTTTTATAATTGGCAGTCGTGGCCTAGTGGTATAGGGCATTGTATCACTAATCCCAAGGCTGGGGGTTTGAGCCCCACTTTCAACAGGTTGTCACTGTCCCCCAAGTGCAGCTAACTGGGTTATCAAAGGCCGGCCATGTCTCACACTGTCTATGGTGTGAGGCTGCAAAAGAACCATTGCTGACTTTCGACAAGAGTAGCTACGTATCCATCGACGTGTTTCTGCCCTGTGATGGACTGGCAAGCTGTCCAGAGTGTACTCTGCACTCACCCAAAGTCAGCTGAGATGGGCACCAGCCTCCCCACGACCCTAATTGAGAGTAAACAGTTCAGAAAATAAATGAATGAATAGTTTTATAATTTATATGTTCATTTGGCGTAAGATCACTTTTTTTCTACATTTTATACTTTTCTACATCCTCTGTGCAAAAGTATACTGTGGAGTCTGTGGAGAAAGTAGTCACAGTATTGATATATAAGGTATAACAGGGGCTCCCTGTCAACAAGTTGCATGTCTATTAATTCGACATTCCAGAGTTTGAACCTGATTTAATGCCACGGCCATCCATAACCAGGAGTCCATGGGTGCTTATTGGCTGAGCTCTTACGAGAAGGAGGGATGGCATATGCTCACTTCCCTGTCACTCACAGTGATCGCCAGCCAATCATGGGTGTCTGCGAGCCCATTCGTATGAGAAGGCGGATAATGCTTTCCCTCCGAGTATGTTAGACCACCCATAAATACACATTCATCACCATTCGAAAAGAGGCGGGTGACTAGCATTGCATGTCATAGAGAGGGCACTGCTCTTTGATTGATGGTGGTCATGTGATAGGGAAGGCAATTGTTGATAGGTGGGAATTGGATACAACTAAATTATAGAGAAAATGGGTGAAAATCCAAAATGAAAAAAAAAACATATCAGATTTTTAGGAGGTGGCACGGTGGAGTAGTGGTTATTTTGTCTGCCTCAAAGCAAGAAGGCCCAGGTCTGGTTCCCAGCTCAGGCGTTTCTGTGTGGAGTCTGTATTGAATCCTCCCTGTGCTTGCACGGGTTTCCTCAGATTACTCCCATTTCCTCCCACAGTCCAAAAACATGGACTATAGGCTGTCCAGCTGTTCCAAATCACCTCTAGGTGTGAGTGTGAGTGTGAATGATTGTGAGTGTTGGCCTTGCAATTACCTGACGGGCTATCCAGAGTATACCACGCCTTTGCTCAGAGTCGGCTGAGATGGGCGCCAGCCTCCCTGCGACTATAATTAAGATTAAGCGAGATTTTTCTGTTTTTTTTTTTTTTTTTCTTTTTTCTTTTTTTTTCTTTTTTCATGCTGGGAGTGTTATGTGATAAACCCACATCTAAGTCAAGCGTAAGAAGTATCGTACAAACTGTATGGTAAATCCTTGATAAGTTCATATCTTGGCCCTTGGGAGCCATCCAGCATAGAACTGAGTCTTTCTGTTTCAGCATGTTCTACGTAAGCATTGAGCTGCATGACTGAAATTGCTGTCAGACATCAAAAAACCATCTGTCCGCTCCAGGAAAAAAAAAAAACCCAAAAAACAAAAACAGAGAGAGTCAGAGAGAGGGAAGGACAGATGGAGAGAGGATGTCAATAAGAGAAAGACAGAATGAGAGAAATGTAGTCAAAGATGGATGAGACTGCGAAAAGTGAAATCAGTGCGTTTTCTTCACTGATGGATTCATATTTTATTCTGTATCAAAGAAGGAGCTGCACTATCAGTGTTATAATAAACAGAAGTGAAGGGCTCAAGGCAATTAAAATTTCCGCCAGCAGTCCAACATCACTAATCAGATCACTCAGTTATACTGTACGGTAAATACATTGTTGAGTAGCTGCAGTAGCGTAATAGGAAACAAAGAGACCCAACAGACATGACCTGCAGGCTGCAGAATGTGTTTTTCAATTATTAAATGAAAGGAGCAATGTTCAAAATAATAAAGGCGTGTACTGTGTAAATGCAATTAGTGGGGTCAATCAATCTGTGAAAACTAATATCAAACAAGTGGCCCATATTAAAGGACAAACAAAGGCAGTTGATGTTGTACATGCTGTTCATAGTGCAATACTCACCGTTTGCAACAGAGCAAAATAGGTATTGTTAAGAAGAACAGCATACTTTGATTAAAAGGTGGATTGGAGAGGAAAAGACATATAAAGAAGTACAGACAATTATAGTCTGTTCAGTAAAAAATGCTCTCAAATGCTTTGAAATGGCAACCAGAGACAAGACAGAAAAAAAAGAGCGAGCTGAACTTATCTTGAAAATGGCTGTGTATGGACTGCCTATCAGCAGGAAGCCCCCACAAAGTCCCATTGTTGCAAAAATGGCACGTACTCAAGAGGTTACAATTTGCCAAAGAACACACTGACTGGCCTCCAGAGAAAAGGTGAGCCATTTTGTTGATTGATGAAAGCAAAATTGTTCTCTGTGGGTCGAGAGGCCACAGACAGTTTGTCAGAACGACCCCTCAACACCGAATTCAGGCCACAAGTTAAGTTTGAAGACAGTGAAGCATAGTGGCGCAAGCATCACAATACGACGATGTTTCTCATGATGTTGATGTTTCTATGTTGTTGGCCATATTTATCTCAGAAGAGGGATCAGGTCAGATACATCAAAATACGTGAAGAGGAAATGGCTTTGAAATGGGCGTTTCAACAAGATCCAGACACGAAACACACCAGTAATCGAGCAGCATCTTGGTTCCAGACCGACAAGATTAGAGGTATGGAGTGGCCGGTCCAATCTCCCAACCTCAATCCAATTAAAAACCTGCGGGGTGTCATGGTGTCATCACAACTGCTGTTTCTGAGGCAAAACCAAGAAATACTGAGTAATTGTGAAATGTTGGTTGACTCCATGCAGCACAGATGTGAAGCGGTTCTTAGAAACAGGAAATGAACTGAATATTATTTTAGTGATTCTCACAAAACGTTTTTCAGTTTATTCATCAAATGTTTGCGTTTGTAAAGAAAAACGCAAACACTGCAAACATTTTTAATGACCAAATATTCCTTTTTATTGACGTTTGGAAAGAATTACATAAATGAGCAACATTTTTTTTTCATGTGTTGATTTGGAACTGAATGTGCAGCGTTCTCAATGCATCAACACGCATGGAAACAAAACTTAGAATGAGGGTCTTGAGCTTAACTCTTTTTTTTTTAACACACTGCTGTTACTTTAAACACAACTGTACAAACTAATATTAATATAAAAAAACAACATCCTTTGTGCCTACATGTGTGTGTGTGTGTGTGTGTGTGTGTGTGTGTGTGTGTGAGTGAGAGAGAGAAAGAGAGAGAGAGACAGAGAGAGAGAAAGGGAATGAGAGAAAGAGAGAGACAGAGAGAGACAGAGAGAGCGAGAAAGGAGAGAGACAGAGAGAGAGAGAGAGAGAGAGAGAGAGAGAGAGAGAGAGAGAGAGGGCAAGAAAGGGAAAGAGAGAGAGAAAGAGAGCGAACGAGAGTGAGAGAGAGAGAGAGAGAGAGAGAGAGAGAGAGAGAGAGAGAGAGAGAGAGAGAGAGACAACCTGAGAGAGAGAGTGTGTGTGTGAGAGCGTGAGAGGGAGAGAGACAGATACAGAGACAGAGAGAGGACAGAGAGAGAGAGAGAGAGAGACAGAGACAGAGAGAGGACAGAGAGAGAGAGAGAGAGAGAGAGAGAGACTGAGACAGAGACAGAGAGAGAGTGAGAGAGAGAGAGACAAAGACAGAGACAGAGAGTGTGTGAGAGCGTGAGAGGGAGAGAGACAGAGACAGAGAGAGGAAAGAGAGCGAGAGAGAAAGGGAGAGAGAGAGAGAGAGGGAGAGGGAGAGGGAGAGAGAGAGAGAGAGAGACAGAGAGAGAGAGAGAGAGAGAGAGAGAGAGAGAGAGGGAGAGAGAGATAGAGAGAGAGAGAGAGACAGAGAGAGAGAGTGCGTGTGTGTGAGCAAGTGAGAGGGAGAGAGAGAAATTCAAACACACCATTAATGTTCTATTTATTCTAAAATAAATTTATTTCCATTTATTGCAATAAGGTGCACAGTGGAGACGATGTCTGTGTTCCGTGTGCGTTGCTCTGATGTTTGTGTGTAATGAGTGCTGGGTGTTGTTATGTAAGTAATAAAACAAAGCGGCGCTATTGCGGGTAACGAATCAATGACAGAATGCTGTGATATTACATTACCTTCTGAACCCAGTGGGTGTAACAATACACTGATGATTCATCCTGGATTAAAATTTTGATTTTAATTAGATTCTCTGAAACTCTGAACAAAAGTAAGATTAAAAAAAGATACCTAAAAATATTAATTTCATAATTTTATAATTACTAATGCAAACCATTGCGATTTTTACGAATATAAATTGAAACTCGTTCAATAAATGGGAAATAATATTGTAATCTAAATGCACTACACATTCACTACCTATAAAATAAATAAATAAATAAATAACTACATTTTGATCAAAAAGACAAAGTTTTTGACGCTGGGCTTTGAAAAATCACCTGATCACCTGAAACCCGACGAGGACCAAAGCAGAATTCGAGCTCCAATTTGGCTAAAATTAGCATTTTCAACAAACCAACAGCAATTTGCTGTCAAATGTTTCAAGGTACAAATTACTGTTGATCTATTTAGAAATATGTTTAATGTTTCATCATCATTTTCTGTACCCGCTAAATCCTAATTTGGGTCATGGGGAGGCTGGCGCCCATCCCAGCCAACTTCGGGCGAGGGCAGAGTACACCCTGGACAGCTCGCCAGGCCATCGCAGGGCGGAAACACGCTGACGGCTTTGCAGCGACTCTTGTCGAAAGTCAGCAATGGTTCTTTTACATGCCTCACACCATAGACAGTGAGAGACATGGCCGGCCTTTGATAACCCAGTTAGCTCCACTGGGGGGGGGACAGTGACAACCTTGTGGAGAGTGGGACTCGAACCCCCAACCTTTGGATCAGCGATCCGGCGCCCTATACCACTAGACCACCACTGCCCCTGTTTAATGTTTCAGAAGATGAAAATATTTTATTATTTAACTAATGAATTAGTGTTTTATTTTTTATGTTTCCTGGCAATATTAGAACGTCAAGGTCCTCTGTAAAACAGACTCTCCAGAAACTTTTAATTATATTTTACATAAAATGCTATTAAAAGTCAGGAAAGGAAGATTCTCATGTGTCAGGACATGGAAAGGGAATTTCAAGTGGAGGGCAGTGGTGGCCTGGTGGTAAAAGGTGCTGGATCACTGATCCTAAGATTGGGGGGGTTCGAGTCCCACTTTCCACAGGGTTGTCACTGCCCCCCCCCCCAGTGCAGCTAACTGGGTTATCAAAGGCCGGCCATGTCTCTCAGTGTCTATGGTGAGAGGTCGATGTAAAAGAACCATTGCTGACTTTCGTAAAGAGTAGCCGCATAGCTGTCAGCATGTTTTTGTCCCTTACTAAAGGGTTGTGTCACGAACGGCATCCGACGTAAAAACCTACGCCGACTCAAACATGCAAATCATTAATATGACTTCGGCGACCCCCGATGAAAAAGGGAACAGCAGAAAGGAAAAGAAGAAGACAGAAGATTTTGAGCTACAAAAGCTTTCATCACCATTGCGGGGAAAATGTTATTAAAAAGGTTCCATGTAGTGTGTTGGAGTTCTTGTTCAACGCAAATAAAATAAAAGACAACCAGGGTTGCCAGATTTTGATTAAAAGTTTCTCAAAGGATAAACAGTATTAAACCATACATTTGACCGAAACTGTGCCCGGGGCGAAGTGGTTAAGATGCTGAGCTGATAATCAGAAGGTTGTGTGTTCAAATCCCAGTTAGCCCTCCACTGTGCTAAGACCCCTGGGCAAGACCTTAACCAGAAGTGTGCCTCTGTTCACCCAGCTGTATAAATGGGTCCCAGTAAAAAAAACAAATATATACTGGGAAGGTAACCTGCAAAGAACTAGCGTCCCATCCAGGAGGAGTTGAACTCCTGATTGCTTTACGCTATGGAAACCAGGGATGAGAACTGGCCTGATGAGCCACTCGGCTCGGGTTTAAAAATCCCAGCAGACTTTACTTTACCTACCTTGACCTAAACAGGTATAAATTATAATAAGTGCTTGCCTTTTTACGATTAAAATTTGTCACAGTACAAATTAAAAACTGATTCATGAATGATTTTGTTTAGTTTTTTCAGTTCGTACCTTAACTTATAATGGATCTGATATTTGTTTATTGACCGCCACTGTAGTATTTAGACAGTTTGTCACTCTTTATCTGTCTCCCGATCTCACTTTCTATTTCACTCTCTCTTTGAATTAGTCTGTCAGTGGAAATAACACCGCTGTCATTTCCTCCTTACACCAAACTCCGCGCTGACATCATCAATCATCAAGACAGACAGATAGGACATCTATGTCCAGCTCTCCATTCTCTCTCTCTCTCTCTCTCTCTCTCTCTCTCTCTCTCTTTTCCCCTACCCCCAACTCTACCCCCAACTCCTGCACTCTTGCCTTTCTGAAGGCAACAAGGTCAGGTTCGTAGTTGGACTGGGGTTGAATGTTAAATCGGCAGAGATACGACCCTGACACCCTGCAGGTACTGTACTTTTATTGAAAGTGATAAGACAGGCAGAAGAGCAACCAATACCAAAGCTCGAGCCCTTAACAGTGACTCTGTGGTAGTATTGGGATTTAAACTCATAGTATTACATTAACGAACACATTATTTGTTTTTCCCCACTAAGGGGCTTAATCTGTCATCTTCATCTTCTCGTGCTGCTCAGAAGAAAGATCCCCAGCGAGCTTACCAAGCTCAAGATGACAAGCCAACGGAAAGATCTTGTGCCATTATTCCAGTTTTTACGGCAGCTTTGAATTCTGTGTCAAAGTTAGTACAATAAAAAATATGTTCATATGTCAGGCACTTGTATTGTTTCTTTAAGAAATCTTATGTTGCTAGTCAGAAAAAAATACCTAAAATATTATTTTGTTAAAAGATCTTCCCTCGATTGCACCTGTGAATCTTTAGAATGCCAACGTGACCCATAGCCAGGAGTTCAAGAAAACAAAACAGGTTGGGAGGCAATTATTTACCTTAGCTGTCAATCACAGTGGAGTAAGCTAACTGTGGGTGTCTGTAGGCTTGAGTTAAAAGACAGAAAATCTATCTTTCAATAATGTGAAGTCTGAACTGAAGGCAGAAGACCAAAAATAGGATGCTAGAATTTATTGTAAAATTTTTAGTTTATTATTTGATTGTTTACAGCAGTGGTCCCCAAACCCCGGGCCGCGGACCGGTACCGGTCCGTGGATCAATTGGTACCAGGCTGCACAAGAAATAATTATTTATTTCTGTTTTTATTTAGTCTGAACGATCTTTTATTTTTGGAAAAAAACTTTTATTTTGAAAAATGACCGGATTCTCTCTGTTACATGTCGGTCATTTGAGCGCTAAAATGTAACCCACAAGGGAACAGCACATGAACAGAGGTGAGTTGGACATGACTCTGGGCAAGGGCGGACTATTATGTCTGTCTTCCTTTCAGCTTTTTCCCTTTTACTCGGGAGTCGCCACAGCGAATCATCTGATTCGCACGTTTGATTTGGCAGAGGTTTTTACGTCGGATTCCCTTCCTGTCAGAACCCTTTTAGCAAGGGACAGAAACATGCTGACGACTTTGCAGCTACTCTTTACGAAAGTCAGCAATGGTTCTTTTACATGTCTCTCACCATAGAGACATGGCCCGCCTTTGATAACCCAGTTAGCTGCACTGGAGGGGACAGTGACAACCTTGTAGAGAGTGGGACTCGAACCCCCAACCTTTGGATCAGTGATCCAGCGCCCTATACCACTAGACCACCACTGCCCCATGGGTGGGGTATTATATTTACAAAATAAACAAGCTACACCCCCCACCCCCCACCCCAACCCCCCCGGGCCACAGGAAACTTGTCAAGTGTTGACCATTCCTTGGTGATAAAAAGGTTGGGAACCATTGGTTTAGAGATCCCGACACAACAGGTAGATCTTCCAAATAATGCCTGCAAACATCTGTGTGAATTTCTGTACATGTTGTCCTCAGTGTTAATGTGAGTTTCGTCTACGTTCCCTGGCTTCCTCCCACCGTCCAACAAAATGCCAGGAGGTAAAGTGCTGTGCTGTGTGTGTGTGTGTGTGTGCGTGTGCATGGAGTCCTTAAATGAACTTTCATCCCATTCAGGGTGTATTCTCTCTCTGACACCCAGAATGAAGCTGTTACTGACTATGAATAATGCAACATGCTGGAGATTACATGCCAAGAACTCAATTGTGAAAGTAATCAGATTTCAGTTTCCATGGTGATTATTCTTTAATTTAATCGATAATTAAACAGATTATCCACCTCTTTTGATGGAATACAAATTTAATTGAGCTTGGCATTGGTGATTTAGGTGTATACATGAATGATTAGATGATGGTTATGCTACAGAGCTAATTTAATTGTAATGGTAACTCGTCAGTATTCTTATTATTAGGTAGCACTCAGGAAACATCACCCTGCTACATAACTAACATATTCAAGCTCGTGTTGAACCATCAAAGCCATGACACAGCGGCTGAGGCTAATCGAATTAATACCCGTCTCCTCTTTCCTCCGCCAATGCTGTTTCTCATCGCACCGCTCCATCCATCTTACTTTGTTTTCTCTGTCAGTCTGTCCTCTCTTCACTCCTCTTCTGCCAAGGCTTTCACTCAGAATGAAGAGGAACAGCTTTCTACTGTGTCCTTCATTTTTTTGTTTACCCTTCAAGTTCTCTCGCGCGCTCTCTCTCTCTCTCTCTCTCTCTCTCTCTCTCTCTCTCTCTCTCTTTCTCTCTCAATAACTGGCACACAGGAAAATTAGTTTGGTCATGTAAATTCAGGGCTGAAGGAATGTCATGTGAAGAATGCTAATACGATTAGCCTGAGAATTGGCTAATCCCTGTTAACCAAATCAGGCTTAAGGATAACTTAGTCTAGGCTAAAGAAGAAGCATCTCTCTCTCTCTCTCTCTCTCGCTCTCTCTCTCTCTCTCTCTAATGAAACGAACAGCCAAAAGCAATCTTTCCTGTAGCTTATGAGAGTGACAACATTCCCCACCCCCTGTTGCTACTGAAGCAAAGCTCATGCTGAATCTTAATAGCAGCTCAGATACTGACAGTCCGTCAGCGTCGTAATCAAAGCCACAATGAAACAATTTTGAAAATCAAACTCGGTATTAATCTATTAATAAGTATTACTCTGTAAGGAAATCTGTGCTTTAATACATAATATGATTATTAAAAAATAAATGAGCTATATTTATGCCCCAGATGCCACATACTGTGAATACGTATAGTGCATCTGTTAATCGAATCACTTATACAGAGAAATTGAGGCCAGGAACAGAACTTGAGGATGAAATATTAATAATCATAAAGGCAGTCATGCATATGCTGTCAGAATGAATTAGTAATGTTCTGAGCCGATGCCTTCCAACAGTGCAGCTTGAAATATTGACATGTATTATGATGATGATGATGATGATGATGATGATGATGATGGCAAAAAGGAATACCCTGTTTGTGTATTGTTGTTTCTTTATATGATGATAAATTTGAAGTGCTAAGGTTTTAAAAGGTGTTTTTATGTACGTATTCCAAAATCTCTGAATGAGAAATAATGAATTCATTTGGGAATGTAAGGTCGAGCTGCCTCCTGAGCTCAGAAGGTCAAACTAGATTCTGTCATGGTCATATATTTGCATACAATCAGGGTGGGCTGGTGTAAATGGGCTACCCTAGTTAGGCCCTTCCTATGAGTCAAGAAAAAGAATGACACAAAATATTTCTAATATTTGGCTCCAGAGTAGCTCACCAGCCAGTATCATACTGGAGATCAAGAGGTTGAGTCCACACAGCCGTCTGTGCCCGGGAGGCTATGGGAGCTAATTGACTGAGCTCTCATGGGGGAATGGTGGTATAAGCTCACTTACATGTCACTAGCCAATCATAGGCATCTGTAAGCTCATGTATACAAAGGGGAGGATAGCACAGTAATATGGACACCCGGCATCACTTATTTCAGTGGGAGCATGTGCTTGTTCATGCCTTTCCTAGGTTGATTGTCGTTGTGTGATATGGAGGCACTTCGGAATAACTGGGGAAGCCAGAGAAAATCCCAACTAACTCTGGGCAAGAGTCAAGGTACAGTCTGAAAGGATCAAAAATCAATCGAAGGACTAACACTGAGACAAACATTTACAGGGATCCCTCACTTTCCGCAGTTAATGATTACCGAGACACCCCATGACCGCCGATTTCCGCGAAGTAGGATCGACCCCCCCCCTCCCCTGACTGACGCATATATAATATCAATGAATACATATTCAGCACTATAAATGCTTAGAATAACAATTAAACATTCAAAAATAATGCATCATATGTAAATAAAATATAAATACACACACATACAGACGTGCGCGTAAACGCACGCGGATGAGCATCTCACATAAAAATGTAACTAGTTTTGTTGGAGCGGTTTTGGGTTGTTTTTTGTTTTTTGTTTTTGGGGCTTTTTTGAATAATTGTCCTTATTTTGCAGCATTTTCCTTAATTTTCCCTATTTTTCCTTAATTTCCTTTTTTTTTTTTCGGTGACTATTTATGAAAAATCCCACGATGCACGTAAGCCACAGAAACTAATATCCCCATTTCACTCGAGCGTGGCAGACTCGTGTAAGCAAAATGTCATCATCCTCCAATGTTCCTCAGTCGTTCCATCATCTTCCGTGTCCTTCCGTATGATTCCGAACTTATTCCTCCGCTAACGGCAGGCCAAAATCTTCACGGAAAGATTTTCCGACAGTGTTCCCTTTGGTTCCTCATTCGCTCCACAAACGTTCAGTCATTTCCTCAAACATTCCTTGATCATTCCTTTAATTCCGCCAGTGTTCCTTGATCATTCCGCGAGCCTTGACACCCCCCCCCCCCCCCCCCTCTGGGTGGTCAAAAGCGGCCACAGAATCTCCATGGAATACTCACAGAAGGTTTGCGGAATACATGATGAACGTTTGCGGAATGCATGCGGATAACACGGAAGACTTGCGGAACACTCAAAGAAGTCACTTCCACTATAAATTATTCCAGTTGATTCACTTTATTTTTTCTGCTTTCCTGTTCATGTAATAAAGTTTTGAAGTTATAATCAGTGTGGTTTGGACTTGTGTGCATGGTTTTTAGTCTGGAATGATCGAGATCCAAATAAAAGGAATGTATTGACATTATTGATATTAAACATATTAACATGTGTTAAATTTTAAATTTATTGTAAATTATTAACATATTGCACATTAGAAACATATGGTAAATGACAAACGTATGTTAAATTTTAAATTGATTGTACATTACAAACATATAGTATGAATGAGAGAATGAGCTTCCTTGGTCCATTCCACGTATTTACAGGCGGAATCAATAGCCAATCCTTTGATCTTTGCCGATTTTTCCTCGTTGAAACGTGGTTACGCAGGGTATTCCTCAGTCATTCCGTGTTGAACATGACCGTTCCGCCTTCATTCCGCCTGTTCCGCAGCTCTTCCTTCTAAAATGGAGTCGTGCCGTAGTCGTTCCTCGAGTGTTTCGTGCTTTCTGTGAACATTCCGTGAATTATCTGAAGGTCTTCCTTTGCAATCCACACTGGTTCCGAAGGTAATCCGAGCGCTTTTACGAATGCATTCCGACATTGTCCTGTGGTCTTTCCATGTCTTTTCTGCACATTCCATGAACGTTCCGAAGGTCTTCCGAGGGTACAATTTTCCGTAGGTTTTTGACCCATTTTCCATGTAAAAATGCTGACACTCCTCCGTAGAGTGCGTTCCGCAACTTTCCGCCACGATCATTGCATTCCGTGCTCCACTGAAATGGGGGTATTTGGAAACAACCTTTTTTTAATGTACGCTTTTGCCCATCTGTGTTTATGTTACATGCAGTTTTATATAGTATTTTGCCATTGATGAAAAGCCCTTTTTAGATCTTCCATCTGACATTTTTACCAGCCTTCACTGAACACTTGTTACATAATTTGTAGATGAAAGCTCTAGATGTTTTTAACTGACGATCCAAATCACAGAAGGATGAAGGCTGGTAAATTTCTGGGACTTTTTTTCTTAATTGTGAAACATTTAAAAAAAATTGGAACTGAATTTAAATTATTGAATGATTATCTATCCAATACAGTGGTAAGGTTCCCAGTTTGCGAATACATTTCCAATAAGGAAACGTGCTGTTGTCTCCAAATTAAACCAAAATAAGGTTTCTTAGCAGACTGCCTGCCATATGCTGTCTGAAAAAGTAGTGAGCAAACACTACACACAATGCAGTCTACCAAAAGCCTTGGATACCCAAGACATGTTAAAAAATCCCAACAGATGATAAAGTACAGGCTGTGCAGACCGCAGAGGGAGTTGGAGGCGAGTAGAATACCAGTTGGCACATACTGCCAAAGTAATAAAGTGGGATTTGAAAAAGTTTGTGGAAAGTAATTGTTTTAGTGCATGGTGTCCAGAAACACATCATCAATTACTGCAGCTCCAACACTATACTCTTAAATACGAGTCCCGGTCCAGCACACACTACTAGATTTACTTGTTACACTTGTCACAGGAAACTAGGGGCAGTGGTGGTCGAGTGGTATAGGGTGCTGGATCGCTGATCCGAAGGTTGGGGGTTCGAGTCCCACTCTCCACAAGGTTGTCACTGTCCCCCACCCCCCCAGTGCAGCTAACTGGGTTATCAAAGGCAGGCCATGTCTTTCACTGTCTATGGTGAGAGGCATGTAAAAGAACCATTGCTGACTTTCGCAAAGAGTAGCTGCAAAGCCGTCAGCGTGTTTTTGTCCCTTGCTAAAAAGGGTTGTGACAGGAAGGGCATCCGACATAAAAACGTGTGCCAAATCAAACGTGCGAATCAGATGATTCGCTGTGGCGACTCCCGAGTAAAAAGGGAAAAAGCCGAAAGGAAGACAGACAGACTTGTCACAGGAAACTGATCATTTCTAAGTATTTTTTTGGGAAGAGGGGTTACTAGCTGTTAGGGCGTTTCCCCCACAAATATGTAACTATTTTGTAGTAGCTATTCATAAAGAGATGCAGAAGGTAGACATCAGATTTATATAACATTGCATAGCATAACATAAGTCCTGACCTTAGGTGTCTCTGTGTGGAGATTGATGTTCTCCCTACATTTTCTCAAGGTACTCCAGTTTCCTTGCACAGTCAAAAGACATGTACATTAGGGTGTTTCAAATTGACCCAAGGTGTAAATGTGATTGTAAATTGTCGTGTGTACGATTGCCCTACGATGGGCTGATGACCTGTTGGGGTGTGTCCCACCTTTTGCCTGTTGTCAGCTGAAATTGACACTAGCCATCCTACGACTTCAATGGGATTGAGTGGTTTGCTGAATGATTGTGTGAATAATATATTACTGTAATTGATATTTTTAATACTATACAGACGCTCCTCGACTTACATTCATCCATTTTACGTTTTTTTTTTTCCAAAAAAAGGCAAATTTTGAGTTTAGATGTACCTACGTAGTACGCTGACGTAATGACGCAACGACGTAATGACACTGCATCCATTGTTTACAAATGACAGACTGAATGTGCCCCTCCTTCTTCCCAGTTTAGTTATATATATATATATCAGTCATATAACATGTTATCCTTATGTTAAGAAGTTGTCTCTGTGATCTTTGTGTTTACACTGTTTTGCGGACTTTTGTAACCCTAAGCAAATATGTTTGGTCAGAAGCACAAGCCTCCTAGCATGGGTGCAAGTCTCATACACAGAGATGAATTAACTATCTGCTCGGATTGACGCAATCTACCATGCATACTCAGTTAAGCAAAGAGAGTTCTCTGCTCTGCTGGTGATTCACATCAGTGCAGGCTGAGTACTAAACGAATTCAATGGCGCCCTTGCTCACTTGAAAGACCGGAAATCCGAATAACCCGCCTTCAAGCACAGTAAGTAAACTACTATCGGTATTGAGTGCCTCACATATTGTAAGCATTGATTGGCTGTTTTAAGCTTCATGTAAATTGACTCGGCTCAGCTTCATGTAACGTGAATCAGCTCAGCTTCATGTAAAGTGATCATTCGTCCACCATCGGAACCATTTACAAGCAGAAAGACCGCATCATAGAGAATGTTATAGGTTATATTTGATACTGTATTTGATATTTGATGAGTGAATTTGATTAAAATTGATCAATTTGAAATTATTTTGCTTGAATTTAATTAATGTAAAATTAATGTTGATATTATTTGATATATTTGATATTATTTTACAATGTTATGTTTATAATAATTGATTTAGGGGTGTTTCATGAGATACGGTAATGGTATTTATGGATGTATAGTGCAGTATGAGCGTCATACGTCACACGTCATATGTCACTGTAACAACTTACGTTCACTTTTAACTTACGTTCGGCCATCCGGAACCAATTAAAAACGTAAGTCGGTGAGCGTCTGTATATTAATAATGTTATTTTTCCTCCATGTTACTGTCAAATGTGTTATATGAAGAACTAACTTACTAGTAAATGGATGGTTTATATATGACATATAACTTGCACATGTACATGCAGAAGTAGCAGCAATGCAATCACTCGACTGCATATGTTACATACATCTGGAGGATTAAAAGAGATCTATGAGATGGCACATCTGAGTCAAAACATCCCTGTCCATCTGGTTTCCCAGTCAAACTGTAATGTTTAGTGATTTCACCATACGCTTCAATGTAGTATTAATCTAGAAACTCGAGAAAACTGATTCTCGAAACAGACATTCTGGTATTCTTAAATGCTGCATGAATGGTTTTTAATTTATACACTGATTAAAACAGGAAATAAGCCTGTGAAAATTAGCAGTTACAGTTTAGAATAGATTAGTACAAGCATACTGTATTGGGGAATGAAGCATCTGTACTTAGAGTTTTTCCTATTTTTCCATTATAGAACTAAAGAATACTATCACTATATCCCAGAAATATAATGGCATGTTATTATATAATAGTTATAATAGTTTGTAATTATCCATCCATCCATTCATCCATCTATCCATCCATCTACTATACTGTGTACCCCTCAGGATCAAGGGGGAAAGCTGCAGAAAATTCCAATTGCCTTCATGCAAGAATCAGGGTACACCCTTGGCTGTTATTATTATTATTTTTATTACCAGCCTTATTATTATTATTATTATTATTATTATTATTATTATTATTATTATTATTATGATTATTACTACTACTACTACTACTACTACTACTACTACTAGTAGTAGTAAGAGTAGTATTAGTAGCAGCAGCAGCAGCAGCAGCAGCAGAAGCAGAAGTAGTAGTATTAGCAATAGTAGTACAGTAGGCCCTTGACTATTCGCAGTTTTCCACTTGCGACTTTGCATATTCGCGGATTGCCGAGCAACTATCACGTCATTCAAATTCAGCCAATGGCTGTCCTCCTTCCTGCTGATTGTTTGAGATGATGTATACGCCCCTTTTTCCTAATTTGTGCACAAGTTGTCAATGAGCCTTTTTTTGTGTGTTTTAATTACCAGTTAAGCTCTGTGGTGCCACTCAAACGTCGGCTAAGCACCAGAAAAAGGTAATGACATTGGATGTCTCCTCTGAAGAAATAAGACTTTCTCTGGAAGAAATGACAGTTTCTCGGATGTGCCTGAAGAGGAATAATCATCTTAACTGTTGTAAAACACTCCACTATTAAAGTCTTTTTCAATTATTATTCCAGTACAGTACCTAAGTTAATGTTTAGAATGTTTGTGTGTGATTTTATTTACTGTGGTGTAGCATGTTTCTCATCTTGTTTTGTTTATCCAATTTATTACATTTCTTGTTCTTTTATGTCCTTTTAGTTATGGTCTGTGTTTTGGGGGGATTTTGATTTTGGCGGCTGTGCCTCTAACTAATTGTTTTCTCTCTGCTTCTGCTGAAGGGTGTGGCTTAGCTGCTCGGTGGCTCACACCTGAATTCACTATTCTCATCTACTCACAATAAACAAACGCACGCTCACCTCTGCGCCAGAGGATTCATTCGCATCACGTCACCGCTTCTTTGGTTTATA
The DNA here is from genome assembly GCA_024760905.1 of Plotosus lineatus. NCBI lineage: Eukaryota > Metazoa > Chordata > Actinopteri > Siluriformes > Plotosidae > Plotosus > Plotosus lineatus. The sequence continues at coordinate 33,013,748 of CM045742.1, read as the reverse complement.
ATGTTCTCTAACTCTCTCACTCTAAAACTCTGTTTTCTACCCGCTCCGGCTGAGGGGTGTGGCTGAGCTGCTCGGACTGAATGCAGTTCATACCTGAATTCAATCATCTCATGACTCACAAATAATGCAATACCTTCCTCTAGTGGGCATTTTTGAAACCTACAGTGCTGTATGTTTCAAGGTGTTCTTATATATATATATATATATATATATATATATATATATATATATATATATATATATATATATAATGTTTGTACTTTATTAGCAATAAATAACACAGTAAAAAAAAATTAAGTTTTTCTTAATTATTACTACATTTTACTACATTAATACAGTGTTAATGAGTAAGACTGTCTATAGAATGTGTTTATAAAGCATATTTTAGGGCATGTAATAAATACATAATATTTTACTCCTGGTTTCTCATTCACGCATGTAATATGATACATCGGGTTTTACTTCCAGGTACAGAACTTGCGGATTATCTTCATTCGCGGGAGGGGCCGGAACCAAACCCCCAAGAATAACGAGGGCCTATTGTATTAGTAGTAGTAGTAGCTGCAGCAGTAGTAGCAGTAGTAGTAGTAGTAGTAGTAGTAGTAGCAGTAGTATCAGCAGTAGCAGCAGTGGTAGCAGTAGTAGTATTAGCGGAAGTACAGTAGTATTAGTAGAAGTAGAAGCAGCAGCAGCAGCAGCAGCAGCAGTAGTAGTAGTATTAGCAGCACTAGCAACAACACTAGTGAAAATACAAAACAGTGTGAACACACACACACACACACAGCGAGAACACACACACACAGCATTAACACACACACACACACACACACACACACTCAGACACAAAGACAAAGCAGCATGTCTTGCTCAAGGGCACTTCAACCATGAACATGGAGAAAGGAGAAGGTGCTGCCCCCACCGACACATTATTCGGGAATTATACCAGCGACTTTTCAGTCCCAAACCCACTCCTTTAATCACTCAGCCACGGTTATCCCAATATGTGCAGGAAGAACTATTCATTAGCTTGTAAGTCAGAACTTTATAAAACTACATTAAAACCTGAAAAAACAAATGGATAACAAAGCACCCACTAGTGATCAAGTTTATTTAGCCTGCACAACTGCAGCATCCTCGGGAAAGATAGGTTTGTTTTGCCCATTTCACCCAGTGCTCCTGTTCCCCTGATTTTCTGATTTCAACTGAGTCATTATGTGTTTTCTTTAAAATGCCAATGTTCTGTAAAACATTTCGAATAAATATCAGCCTGCTTTATAGCAAGCCCGAACAGCTGTTGTATGATTCTCTCAATCACTACTTCTCCTGATGAACACTGAAAAAATATATATGTGGCCTGGTGGTAAAGGGCACTGGATCACTGATCCTAAGGTTGTGGGTTCGAGTCCCTCTGTCCACAAGATTGTCACTGTCTCCCCGGTACAACTGACTGGGTTATCAAAGGTCTGCCATGTCTCTCACCGTCTATGGTGAGAGGTTCATGTAAAAGAACCATTACTGATTTTGGTAAAAAGTAGCTGCAAAGCCATGCAGAAGCCTGTTGAGCTGTCCATGGTGTACTCTGCCCTCACCCAGAGTCACCTGAAATGAGTGCCAGCCTTCCTGCAACCCTAATTTGGATTATGCATTTCATAAAATGAATTAATGACTGAATGAACTGTAGTATTTATATGTGTCAGGACGGGCATCCGACGTAAAAATCTATACCAAATCAAACATGTGAATCATAGATCCACTGTGACGACCACTGAAAAAAAGGTGAAAAGCCGAAAGGAAAACAAGATATATATACATAAACACATACTAGTATATATATATATATATATATATATATATATATATATATATATACATATATATATATATATATATATATATATATATATATATATATATATATACACTAGTCCTCAAAAAATTAGCAAATTGTGATAAAGTTCATTATTTTCAATACTGATATTTTATGTACTGATAATATATTTTAGATTCATTGCAAACCAACTGAAATATTTCAGGTCTTTTATTGTTTTAATACTGATGATTTTGGCATACAGCTCATGAAAACCCAAAATTCCTATCTCATAAAATTAGCATATCATGAAAATGTACTCTAAACGAGCTATTAACCTAATCATCTCAATCAACCAATTAACTCTAAACACCTGCAAAAGATTCCTGAGGCTTTTAAAAACTCCCAGCCTGGTTCATTACTCAAAACCGCAATCACGGGTAAGACTGCCGACCTGACTGCTGTCCAGAAGGCCAACATTGACACCCTCAAGCAAGAGGGTAAGACACAGAAAGAAATCTCTGAGCGAATAGGCTGTTCCCAGAGTGCTGTATGAAGGCACCTCAGTGGGACGTCTGTGGGAAGGATAAGGTGTGGTAGAAAACGCTGCACAACCAGAAGAGGTGACTGGACCCTGAGTAAGGTTGTGGAGAAGGGCCGATTCCAGACCTTGTGGGACCTGTGGAAGCAGTGGACTGAGCTACAGGTGCCGCATTCCCCAGGTCAAGCCACTTTTGAACCAGAAACAGCGGCAGAAGCGGCTGACCTGGGCTACAGAGAAGCAGCACTGGACTGTTGCTCAGTGATCCAGAGTACTTTTTTCTGATGAAAGCAAATTTTGCATGTCATTCAGAAATCAAGGTGCCAGAGTCTGGAGGAAGACTGGGGAGAAGGAAGTGCCAAAACGCCTGAAGTCCAGTGTCAAGTACCCACAGTCAGTGATGGTCTGGGGTGCCATGTCAGCTGCTGGTGTTGGTCCACTGTGTTTTATCAAGGGCAGGGTCAATCCAGCTAGCTATCAGGAGATTTTGGAGCACTTCATGCTTCCATCTGCTGAAAAGCTTTATTGAGATGAAGATTTCATTTTTCAGCACGACCTGGCACCTGCTCACAGTGCCAAAACCACTGCTAAATGGTTTACTGACCATGGTATTACTGTGTTCAATTGGCCTGCCAACTCTCCTGACCTGAACCCCATAGAGAATCTGTGGAATATTGTGAAGAGAAAGTTGAGAGACACCAGACCCAACACTGTGGATGAGCTTAAAGCCGCTATCGCAGCATCCTGGGCCTCCATAACACCTCAGCAGTGCCACAGGCTGATTGCCTCCATGCCACACAGCAAGTGCATATAATGAAAAAAAACATAATTATTTGAAGGTTGACTTTTTTGTATTAAAAACACTTTTTTATTGGTCGGATAAAATATGCTAATTTTTTGAGATAGGGATTTTTGGTTTTTCTTTACTTTTTTTCTAAAATTATCAATATTAAAACAATAAAAGGCTTGAACTACTTCAGTTGTGTGTAATGAATCTAAAATATATGAAAGTCTAATGTTTGTCAGTACATTACAGAAAATAATGAACTTTATCACAATATGCTAATTTTTTGAGAAGGACTAGTGTGTGTGTGTGTGTATATATATATATATATATATATATATATATATATATATAAAACACCCCCCCAATATAAATAGTGTTATTTGTCTAAAAATTGTTATAGGTAATCCTCTGCATAACACTGTATCCTTATTAACATAATAAATCCTTATTATCATTATGGAATACAAAAAAGGAAGAACTATAGATCATCTTCCAACAAAGAATAACTTTATTAAAATTTTTTAGTCTTTAAACAAAAATATTTAAAGTGCATCAATTTGCCTGAAATAAAAAGTATCCTTATTTAAATTGTCAATATTTTTGACCAACAATTTGAACCATTTGATACTGAAAAATAAAATTAAATAAAATCAATAAATAATAATAAATTCAAATTGATCAGCAATTTTAACTCAGGAGCACAATATATAAAACACTTTAACCTACAAAACAAAAATGAATAAAACAATTTGTATTATTATTTTATTATTATTATTATTATTATTATTATTATTATTATTATTATTATTATTATTATTATTATTATTATGATTATTATTGTCAAAATGATTAAGTCTAGATTAATGGCTACAATGAGCACATGTCGCAGTGCATGCTGAACTGGGACCTGGACTTATTTTCGCAGCGCTGACGTCATCCAGCATGACGGAGACTGTGCGTGCTTCAGGTAGCATCAGTTCCTCTGTTGTGTTGTGGGGTTTTCTACACTGAGCAGTTTGGACCTCCACCATATCTGATGCTAACAGAGCTTGCCGCGTGATGTGCTAGAGTAGCATTCACAAAGTGGGATGGATGTTGGCAATACTCAGAACGTTTTCGATGAAAAAACTCACGTGGCTTATCACGTGATCGGGGTGTGATTTCTTTAAGTGACGCCTGAATTTATTTGGGTTCATTTGGGAACAGCCAAAAGGAAAAGAAGATATACAGGGATCCCTCGCTACTTTGCGCTTAAATTCATGCGGCTTCATATTCCTTTGCAATATCACTCAACTGCATGCCACGAGCCCACTTCTTCTTTTCACTTGCATCGGGAATCACATGCGCACGTATGTGTGTGCGTGCGTGTGTTTGTGTGTATGTGTGTGTGTGTGTGTGTGTGTGTGTGTGTGTGTGTGTGTGTGTGTGTGTGTGTTGACCATGTTTTCTTCGCAGAGTTATAATCTTACAAATGTTTATGCTAGGTTAAAAGCCTGAGCCAAAAAATAAAGTTGCAATGAGCACACTTGAAAAACTCACAAAACAACAGTAACTCTGTCCTTTACACGAAAAGCATCATGGGTATTATGGAGCTGCAGCTCCATAATAGTCAATGGGAGGGAGTTGCGTCATCCCTCCTTGGCAGGGAGGCCAGTGGGGGGGGGGGAGCCAATGGGAGGCCAGCGGGCGAGATGTTGGGAGATAGCCAATGGGAGGCCAGCAGGGCGAGATGTTGGGAGATAGGCAATGGGAGAGCAGCTCACGCATTGTTTGAATTTTTTAGATGGTGCTTTTGTAATGTGAATTTATTTCATATCCAGCGACAGAAATTTTCGGAAAATGCGTTTCGCAACCAGGATTTTTCATTTGGTGGGACTCTTGTAAGGTGAGGTACCACTGTGTATATCTTTTGGCTGTTCCCTTTTGTTTTCTCAGGGGTCGCCACAGTGGATCTATGATTCGCACGTTTGATTTGGTATTGGTTTTTAAATCGGATGCCCTTCCTGACACAACCCTTTTAGCAAGCGGTAGAAACACGCTGACGGCTTTGCGGCTACTCTTTACGAAAGTCAGCAATGGTTCTTTTACATGCCTCTTAACATATATATATATATATATATATATATATATATATATATATATATATATATATATATAGTGTGTGTGTGTGTGTGTGTGTGTGTGTGTGTATATACAGTATATATATATATATATATATATATATATATATATATATATATATATATATATATATATATATATATATATATATATATATAGGTATCCCTCACTACTTCGCGCTTCAATTCATGCGGCTCCAGTGCATGGTGTTTTTAAAAAAATAAATAAATAATTATTCTTCGATTTAAAAAAATAAGGAAATTAATAAAGAATAGAGGGAAAGTTAAACAAAATGCCATGAAACAAGGCAAATTATGCACAAAAAAACCCCAAAAAAACATAAACAAACACAAAACAAAGAACAACCCAAAATCCCTATACTGTGTATATAATGGCTGTAAACGTATCTTACCTCACTATAATATGTACTGTACCTAATTAGGATTCATAATCACAATGACAATCACAAGTAATGAGAAAAATAAAGACAATGGCTAGAATAAAGGTGAAGGTTAAACTGTATCAGGTTGTTATGAGTGAGCAGAGAAGTGATTTAAAGGAAATCTGTAGAGGTAATACGATGCTGCTGTTATAGGATTGAAACTATAATTACTGTGTGTGTGTTTATGTGTCACTGTACACAGAGATGAAGCAACACTGAAGGATCGAGAAAAACGTGTGACACGGTTCACTGAAGTCATTGATAAGGGTGACTGAAAAACGAACTGGAAGAAAGGAAGGACAACAAATAATATCACTGGGGTGAGAAAGAGGGGGGGGGCATGAGGGGGGAGTGGGTTTCTGTAGAGTATCATCCGGAAAGAGACGGCAGATCAATCAAAGACAAAAACGGACAAAGTGACAATGATGGACTGAGAGATGGCTGTGAACTCTGAGAGGAGAAAGAGAGGGAGGGAGAGAGAAAGAGGGAGAAAGAGACAGAGGAAAAGACACAAAGATACAGAGAGAGAGAAAGAGAGAGAGAGAGACAAAGAGAGAGGGGAAAAGACAGAGAAAGTGAGGAGGATAAAGAAAAAGAGTGAAGGACAGAGAGAGGGAGAGGGAGCGACAGAGGGTGGGAAAGAGACAAAGAGAGAGGACGGAGAGAGAATGAGAGAGGGGGGAAGAGAGAGAGGGAAAAGAGAGAGAAAGTGATAAAGAGAAAGAAAAAGAGAGAGAGAGAGAGAGAGCGAGAGAGAGAGAGAGAGAGAGAGAGAATGGGAGAGAGAGGAGTGACAATGGGGAGAGAGAGAGAGAGAGAGAGAGAGAGAGAGAGAGAGAGAGAGAATGTGTGAAAGAGACAGGGAAAAGAGAGTGAACGTGAGAAGGAGAAAGAAAAAGGAAGAGAGTGGGAAAGAGAATGAGAGAGAGAGAGAGAGAGAGAGAGAGAGAGAGAGAGAGAGAGCAAAGGAAGAAAGGGAAAAATATACAATTGATTTTTTTTTTAATGTTGTAGGTACCAACATCTTGTCTAGGAGGATGCAGGTTTCAATTATACACACACACACTCACACACACACACACACACACACACACACACACACACACACACAGAAGCTATCAACTGTGAGCGTGAGGAAGCGAATGGAACCAGCAGAGCTGCAGGTAAATTGTGCTTGCTGTGCACAGCAGGATTGTATGTGCGTGAACACAAACACCCTCAACTCATGATGTTTACGCCTGCAGCAGGATGAAGCAGTTAAGTGTTGTATTTTATTCAAAGGAACTTACTGCATGCACATGCACACACACACACACACACACACACACAGAAGTCTCTCTTGTAACTTTACTACAAGCTGATATGATCAGAAGGAATTACCCTGCATCTCTGCGTCGACCTCAGTAGAGGACACATTAATAACCGGTGTGTCTGCGAAGTATAAAAGGAAGAGAGGCCAGACAAGTGTTACTGATCCTGCACTTACTAACCTGACATACACCATCGTAACTGATCAACCTCTCGGTCTCTCCTGCCACAACTATTGACGACCACAAAAACAAGATAGACAAATAATCTAACAGAGTGGAAGGTGTGTGTGTGTGTGTGTGTGTGTGTGTGTGTGTGTGTGTGTGTGTGTGTGTGTGTGTATGTGTGTGTGTGTGTGTGTGTGTGTGTGTGTGTGTGTGTATGTGTATGTGTGTGTGTGTCTGTGTGTGTATGTGTGTGTGTGTGTGTGTGTGTGTGTGTGTGTGTGTGTGTTTATGTGTGTGTGTGTGTGTGTGTGTGTGTGTGTGTGTGTGTGTGTGTGTGTGTGTGTGTGTGTGTGTGTGTGTGTGTGTGTGTGTGTGCTGTTCTGCACTTTGTAAGTGTGTGAACAACACAGTGATGATGAGATTTAAAAGGTGTGATATTTCTGCAGTGAATTTCGCCTCATTCTCTCTGAACATTCAGGAAGGGTGTGGATGTGAATGAGAAAGAGAAAGAGAGAGAGAGAGAGAGAGAGAGAGAGAGAGAGAGAGACAGAGCGAGAGAGAGCAACGGAGAAAGAGATGGAGAGACTGCAGTAATAATAAGCGACTGAAAAAGTGTGATCCCTGGGAGGAATACAGCATAACACATGGACATGATCAATGATCACACACACACACACACACACACACACACACACACACACACACACACACACACACACACACACACACACACACACAGACTTAAGAATGAGAAATACAGTTATAAATCCAAATCAACTGACTTGAATGATTTAACAGTGCATACTGTACCTGAGTTTTTCATTTCAGTCTCATGCCTTTAGTTGCTAACTGTAATAAGTTCTTTAATGCGCTGCTTGTTGTATAAAAATGGGAACCAATATTCTCTCATTTACTGAACTGCTTGATCGCATTTGGCCTCAGCTGACTCTGGGTGAAAGCGAGGTACACACTGAACATCTCACCAGACGACTGCAGGGTCGACATACAATCATGCACACTCACACTTACACCCGGGGCAATTTACAAACAACCAAATAGTAGCTGAACATAAATATTTTTGGACTGTAAGAGGAAGAAAATGTCCCCGAGGAAGACCCACACAAGTTCAAAAAGAACATGCAAACTCCACTCAGAGGCGTCTGATCCTGGGACTTGAACCCTGGATCATTTTGCTCTGAGGCAGATGTGCTAACCTTTACACTACCATCAGTCGTATACTTACAACAGAAAAAAATCATCATCTTCCCATATTAAATCATGGGCAATGGTGGCCCGGTTGGGGGCAGTGGTGGCTTTCAGAGGTCGTCACTGCTGTCCCTCCCATCAGTGCAGCTAACTGGGTTATCAAAGGTCATGTCGGTGGTGTGAGGCCTGTAAGAGAACCATTGCTGAGGAATTTGCATGTTGTCATTGCTTGTTTCTGGCCTGTGATGTCCTGGCGAGCTGTCCAGGGTGTACTCTGCACTGACCCAGAGTTGGCTGAGTTGAGTGCTAGCCCCCCACCCCCAGTGACTCCAATTAGGATTAAATGCTTCAGAAAATGAATGAATGACTTTTATAATCCTAATTATTTTACTATTTACTATGTGCTGTAGTGCCATAGCTACGTGGTCCTCAATCTATCAAATCAATTTGTGTCCGGTAAACAGTCACTGTGTGTGTGTGTGTGTGTGTGTGTGTGTGTGTGTGTGTGTGTGTGTGTGTGTGTGTGTGTGTGTGTCCTCTGCGCTGGCTGCTTGCCCTGTCCTTACAGAAATCACCAGGGAGAAATGAGTGTATGGGACAGAAATAGATAGTTTGTCCTATTGATCTTCTCCTTTTTTTCATGGCTCTTTAATTAACCTCCAGACAACAGCCCACAGACGGTAAACACACAAAAACAAATACACTCAGACGAGCAGCAGCTTCATACGCACATCCAAGAATCATGCTGCATAGATGTCATGGTCTGGGACAAAAGGTGAAGATCTGTCTCCTTCCATCAGGTAAAGGCACCCAGTCTTTGATTCGCTGTGTGTGTGTGTGTGTGTGTGTGTGTGTGTGTGTGTGTGTGTGTGTGTGTGTGTGTGTGTGTGTGTGTGTGTGTACTTTTGCACTGTCCTTGCATATTAAGAATACATGCAGAAGTAATTCTCCCGTCAGACATCCAGTCAAGCCCAATTGCATTCTTTACTAAAAACAGAAAGTGTTTTAGAGAGAGAGAGAGAGAGAGAGAGAGAGAATCTGTGTCCGTCTTTCTGTGCATCACATGTCAATGATGTAAGACACTGTAGTAGGGAATAGCGCCTCTCTTCAAATCGATTTAACATTTGGATATCACAACACCTTTCTGCCGCAGAGAGTCCCTCTGGCTGTCGAGTCCCCTTTCACCTCTTGTCTCTCTGCATCTCCAAGAAACTAAAGGAGTCAGAATTGTAACCTTGTCTTCTCATTCTTATGAGTGTCTTTTTTTTTCTATTACACAGATCATACTCTGACATCACGGGGAAACGATCATCAGTCACAGGAAGGGAAAACACATTTCAAGAACATATTTCGTTTTGTTTTTTATTAAGTTGCAGACAAAACGTTTTCTATTAACCATTGAAATAGCTGCAACCTGGCTGTGATTCTGCATGCAATCATCTATTATCCCAAACCTACGAGATAGCATTTATAATTTATGGGTCGTTCCATGCCTGCTAAACCAGGCTTCCTGCTAAAAAGGTTTTTAAAAAATATTTACATTTTTTTAAAACATTTAGCTACATTGAGCCCCAAAGAACCCGGGTGGGCCATCCCACATTTTTTGATTTCAGGAAATTTCAATGATTTACAGCTATCATTGTTTATACTAATTGGTTATGTGTATACATAGATACATACCTACATACATACATACATACATAATAATACAGGGATCACTCACTTTCCGAGGTTAATGGGGACCGAGACCGCCAATTTCCGTGAAGTAGGATCGACACCCCCCCCCCCCTGACTGAGGTATATGTACATGTATGTGTATATAATATCAACAAATACATATTCAACGCTATAAATACTTAAAATAACAATTAAACATTCAAAAATAATGCATAAGATGAAAAATAAAATATAAATATACACACATACAGACGCGAGCGCGCGCACACTCAGATGCACACATCACAGCAATGTAACTGGTTTTGATGGGAGGTTTTGGGTTGTTTTTTGTTTGTTTAGATTTTTTTTGTTTGCATAATTGGCCTTGTTTTGGCGGCATTTTACAGTACAGTGATACCTCTGCTCACGAACATAATTGGTTCCCAGAAAGTGTGTGTGAGGCGAAAAGTTCGTCTTCCGAACATTTATTTCATTTTACATAAGAAACCATTAAAATGAGAATAATCCGTTCCCAGGTCCCCATAAAACATAATTTTCTACTAAATAAGCCTTAAAATTACACAAAATATACCTTATTTTATGTATAATAAATGTGCTATTGTATTGTAATTAAAGAAATAAACTGTACTGTATAATAAAGTCGTTTTATTTACCTTTGTGATGGTAGTTGATGGCTTGATGGAATGGAGTGGGAGGAGGAGGAGGGAGGGACTTACTGTTTGGAAGGAGTGTTTGGAAACGCCTACTGTTTGGAAACACCCTTAGCCACACACGCACCCTTAATAGCTTCCTTGTTCTTAAGGATGGTGGTAGACTTAGCGTACTGGTACTGGGACGCTGAGTCACACAAACGCACACCTCGTTCGTGTTTTTCAATGATCTCCGCCTGTGGTGGGGTCTTTTTCGGTCCCATAATAGCAAAGGTACACTCAATATGGTCCAAAATGTCTAGCAAACACAAACCACTTCCGCATTCAAAGAAAGGGGTGTGACGAACTGTGACGCCGTGAGCGTGCGTCAGCTTCTCGTGGCCGCCACCGTGGTTTGATTCGTCCGCCGAAAACTAGTTCGTCAGCAGAGACAATATGCTCGCAAATTTAATGTTCTTGAGGCGAAAAGTTCGTGAGCTTAAGCGTTCGTCAGCGGAGGTTTTACTGTACTTAACTTTTTCCTCTATTCTTCCTTAATTTGCTCATTTTTTTAATTCGATGAATTTTTCTTTTTTTTCCTTTTTCTGCTTTTTCCTGTTCTCGAGAGTCGCACACACACACACACACACACACACACACAGATGCGCACTTCACATAAAAATGTAAGTAGTTTTGTTCTGGGGTTTTTGGGTTGTTTTTTGTTTTTGTTTGTTTGGGGTTTTTTGGGGTTTTTTTGCATAATTGGCCTTGTTTTTGTGGCATTTTCCTTAACTTTCCACCGTATTTTTCCTTAATTTCCTTATTTTTCGATGAATATTTTTGAAAATCCTGCGATGCACTCAAGCCGCAGAAACTGAAGCACGAAGTAACGAGGGATCACTGTACATGAGTTGGCCAAAATGCATTCTAAATATCAGTTGAGCTGTAATAATTTCTTATTTATAAAGCTTCTTGTTTATAATCACTAAATAGATGCGCATACTAGTACAGCCTCAAGTTTGTTTTTAATTTATAGCCATTCCAATATTTCTTCAATATTTGCAAAACTTGCCCTGCTGCTTGTGCATATTGCATAACACTGCGAAATAAATATTCTAACCAGTTCTGACAAACCTGAGTAGTGCGTTTTGGATTCATACTGTAAATTTGTACATGTGAGAAACTGTGTCATTAAAAGGATTCAACTGAATTAAACTCCGTTTTATTTGTGTAGCACTTTTTACAGTTGACATTGATGTAAAGCATCTTTTACATAGTAAACGGAATTTTCAAAAGGAATTTAAACATTGAAAAAATGCTCTACAAATCCTACATATTCCCTCTGAGCAAGCCTGTGGCAGCAGTGGAAAGGAAAAACTTCTTCAGTTGAAATGAGAACGAAACCTTGAGAGGAACCAAACTCAACAAGAATACACATCCTCATTTGGGTGAAAAAAATACAAACCCTGTAGGAAAGCTTCACCATGGTTTCACGTGAAGTCCGGTTGGTTATAACATAATGATGAGTCCTGAATGAGTCCTGATACACATTTGCAATTTTTTTTCCATTAAAACAAAAACCCAAATTCTTGCGATCTTGCGAAATAGGTTCAAGGTTTCAGTATAAGTAAACGCTTGAAATGCATGTGCTCCTGCACCAGATTAAAATCACACGGCTAGTTTATATCTTTCTTCATTTGTACTTTTCTTGTTTTTCCTTTTTTCCCAAATCACTTTATCTTTTATTAGGGTACCGGGAAGGCTGAAGCCCACTCGAGCTACCTCGGGTGAAAGCAGGGTTCATTAGACAGGGCACATCCAAGCAATTTGGAACATCCACTGGGCCTAAGGTTTCTGTATTTTGAACATGAAGAGAACATTCTCCTCCTCAAGCTCAGGACCTTCTTGCTGCAAGGCAGCAGTGTATCCTCCACCTCATCATGCCACTTCATTTCCTGTTTTTCCATTCACCGCTGATGGGAACTGTTTCTATTTTAACTTATGATTACACTGATAGACAACATAACAAAGTGTGTGATGGAAAAGATCAAACTCTTAAGTCAAGCTGCTTTTTATTCAACCTCTGACCTTCTGAAAGATGTAATGTTGTAAAAAGTGTGTGGTGTGAACCAAGCTTGAAATATTTTGTCCATATGTCATTTTCTGAGATGAATAAGTGAGTACTACAGCAGTTCAAAACAATTACCCTCGTCTCTTGGACGTACAAGAACAATCACACGGAGGTCAGAGACAAATAAAATGAAATCAAAATCTTTTTTCTCCACCGCGTACCTCTAATAGTCTAGATGTTTTTTTTTCCTATTAATTTCCTCTTGTGATATTGTATGAAACAGTTTCTTGCTAGACTTTTCTGTATTTTTTTTTCATTGCCCTGCTCTCAGTCTTTCAGTGCCCATTAATAAATATCTCATTTTCTGTAACCGCTTCATCCTAATTAGGGTCGCGGGGAGGCTGGTGCCCATCCCAGCCAACTCAGGGCGAGGGCAGCGTACACCCTGGGCAGCTCGCCAGGCCATCGCAGGGCGGAAACACGCTGACGGCTTTGCAGCCTACTCTTGTCGAAAGTCAGCAATGGTTCTTTTACATGCCTCACACCATAGACAGTGAGAGACATGGCCGGCCTTTGATAATCCAGTTAGCTGCACTGGGGGCGGGGGCAGTGACAACCCTGTGGAGAGTGGGACTCGAACCCCGAACCTTTGGATCAGCGATCCAGCGCCCTATACCACTAGACCACCACTGCCCCCTACTTAATAAATATCTATATGTATATATCTATATATATTTCCACGGTTAATTGGGACCGAGATCCCCACGCGACCATCGAAATCCGCAAAGCAGGATCACCCCCCAACCAACCCCACCCAACCCCAACCCTGACTGACGTATACGTACATGTATATGCATATGTAATATCAATAAATACATATTCAATGCTATAAATGTGTATAATAACAATTAAACATTAAAAAATTATGCAGATTGTGTAAATAAAATATAAATACACACACAAACAGACACACGCGCACACATGTAGATGCAACAATATAAGTAGTTTTGATGGGAGATTTTGGGTTGTTTTTTGTTTTGTGTTTGTTTAGGGTTTTTTTGCATAATTGGCCTTGGGAGGCCAGCGGGGCAGGATGTTGAGACAGCCAATGAGAGGGCAACTCGCGTATGAAATTTTGATTGGCGCATTTAAATTTTGAATTTCTATTCGTAAGAGGGGGTTGATTCGTATCTCGGGGATGGAAACTCAGGAAAATGTTTTTCGCAACGCGGGGATTTCATACACAGGGGTTTTCGTAAGTTGGGGGCTGACTGTATATATATATATATATAAATAAAAACAAGCAAAATGTAGGATTCATGCTTTGAGTTTGTCACCACCACAGATATATATATATATACATACAGTGTGTGTATACACATTATATTCATTTGCCAGACCACTTTATCCTATTACGGTTGTAGAGAGAGACTGGAGCCTATCTAAGCTGGGGAACACCCTGAAAAGCTCGCCAGTCCATTTCAACACCAACCCACACACAAATATTCACACTCACACTCAGACCTGGGGCAATTTGAGACAACCAATTACACTAGCTCACATGTATTTGGACTGTGAGAGGAAGCTGCAGTACCTAAAGGAAACTCACGCAAACATTGCCAAAGACGGGCCAGGACGTGCCACCCAGGACAGTCTTATATGTAATAAATGCAATTTCATCATGCGTAAACACTCGCCATCAAGCTTTTGTTCCACATACACACTCACCACACTCATTACTGCACTACAAAGTCTCCAAAAGTGGTATGACAGTATCAGACTTGTTCAGATGCTGATGTTCCTAATTCTTGGAATGACAGTATTCTGAACATTGTCTGTATTTATTAAATTCTTGTTTTATACTGAGAGAAACTAGCAATGTAGAGCACAGTATTGTATAGACAAATAAAATGTACTTTTCTTCTCTTCTGGTTAGCAGTGCCTTTTTTATGTGCTTTTGATAGCCATTAAGTTTAATAAAGCAAGGAACGTGGAAGGAGCGGAAGAGGTAGCGATCGCGTGTGTTTTTAGCTGAAGCAGACTTACAGATAAGTAGTGCAGTCCTTAATCCCTGTGCTTTGTAACAGACATTGCTGTGGTTTGGGTTGGGGCAAAATGAGGGAGAGGAGATTGTAATATCTCTGGAAATCACAGCTGGATACAAAAAGAATGAGAGCTACTGGAGTAAGGAATTTTATCAGGTGAAATAACACATGTACAAAGGAAGAGATGGAAATTTTAGTGCCAAGTGATGTAAGTGTCTAATCAAACACTGCTACAAGGCCATGACGACATTTATATAAATACTACAATTCATTCATTCATTAATTCATTTTATGAAACACATAATCCAAATTAGGGTCGCAGGAAGGCTGGCACTCATTTCAGGTGACTCTGGGTGAGGGCAGAGTACCCTCTGCATGGCAGAAACACGCTGACGACTATGCAGCTACTCTCGACGAAAGTCAGCAATGGTTCTTTTACATGAACCTCTCACTACAGACAGTGAGAGACATGACCGGCTTTGATAACCCACTTAACTGCACTGGGGGGGGGTCAAGAGTGGCAGGGCTTGAACCCCCAACTGATCCGTAATGCAGCACCTTACCATTAGGCCACCACTGCAATTCATATAAATCAGAAAACCCTGAATTTATGTGAAAATGTTCTCTGTTGACACTGTAGACTTTTCACAAATTTTCTAAATGTTCTCTCTACACCAAAATGCTGTGGCAGTGATGGCCTGGTGGTAAAAAGGTGCTGGATTGCTGATCCTAAGGTTGGGGGTTCGAGTCCCACTCTCCACAAGGTTGTCACTGAACCCCCCAACCCCCCCCCACCCCCCCCACCCCAGTGTAGCTAACTGGGTAATCAAAAGTCGGCCATATCTCTTTCATAAAGCCATCAGCGTGTTTCTGCCCCTTGCTAAAGGGTTGTGTCAGGAAGAGCATCCAACATAAAAACCTATGCCAAATCAAACAAGCGAACCAGATGATTCGCTGTGGCGCCCCCTGAGGAAAAAAAGGGTACAGCCAAAAAGAAAAGAAGAAGAAGATTTTGGGTCTTTGTAGTCGATGTGGTTGCTTTCATCTCATAAGCACAGCAACCAGAAATGAAAGTAATGACAGCTATATATAATTGTTCCTGATAATACAACCGTCAAGTGATTTCATCAGAAAGTAGTTTTAATGCTGGAAAATTGCATAAGGGTAGAATATAGTGGAATAACTGTTCTATGCTGTCCGCAATTAATGAACCCTATTTTATGAAAATCAGAAAAAATACATTCTGACCATCAGATGCTTTCATTCAAAATGTTGCTTTTAGTGAATAAGTCTACAATAAATGCTAACCCTAAGCATTTCATGAAATAAGTCTTGAATCAGTCAGCATATACAATTATTATTATTATTATTATTATTATTATTATTATTATTATTATTATTATATTCACAATATCATTATCAGAATATTATTACGCAGGTTGTGTAAGTGTAATGGCCTGGCGAGCTGTCCAGGGTGTACCCCGCCCTTGCCCAGAGTAGGCTGAGATGGGCGCCACCCTCCCCGTGACACTAATCAGAATCAAGTTTTAAGATTAAGGTTTTTATTAGTTACGTATATAATAATATATAATATTAACTATGGTCCAAAACATGATTGAAATCTGGTGGTACGGATGAAATAAACAGTAACTAGAAATGAACTCAGAGATTCAAACCTCCGCAAAAAGCAATGCAAGTTCCAAAATTTTCAAGCCTTGCTTCATTTCATTCAGTTACAGTATGTATTGAAAATCTAAAATATGTAATATTACCCGATCTCACAATCCTAAAAAGAAATCTTTCAAACCCCTCCTAGCTCTGGATGCTGCCAAAAATTTAATCAGTTATTCATGGGCCTAAGGTCAACATTTAGTAAAATTATTTTGCAAATCCATCCATTATTTTTCAAGTTATCACAGACACACACACACACACACACACACACACACACACAAAACCAATCTCATAACCTCCCACCCTTGGTGCAAGAAATAATTACAGTATATTTTTAAATTTATCTTGGATAACGTGAACACTGTAAGAACTCTGACCACTGTTCCAAGTTATTTTCCCTGACACTCTCCTCACTCTTCCAAATATAATCACTTGTGTTCTTTACACACTCTTCAGCGTCCTGTATCTCAGTTCCACAGCATTTTCTACACATGATTCCAAGCCTTATATTTCCAGTCCCTAACATTGAGTATGTATCCTCTACACCAATGCTCCCCAAACTACGGCCCGCGGGCCAGATACGGCCCACCTCCACATTTGGCCCGGCCCCCTAAACAGTACCAGAGACGCATTATGAATACTTTTTTTAGTCTGGCAACGCAATCAAGACTAATACACACCTAGAACATGACATGCTATTCCACCCTTCTGCCGTCTGTGCCCCTATCTGTCACCCCCACACACACACACACACCGAAACAAAAATTCTAGACTCTCCACAGAATGGTGAAAAAGTTATGGAAGAGAAAAATTGATTCAGAATGCAGGGTATTTAACCTGCAGTGGACGAACCATTATTTTTTTGTTCAATGCAAAGAAAATGTTGTTTGTATCATCTGTCAAGAGTCGGTGGCGGTATTCAAAGAATACAATCTGCACCGACACTCTGAATCCCGTCACAAAGACGAGTATGATCGCTTGCAAGGCCAGGACTTTTCGCTCAGGAGAATACATTTGTACACCAGGCTCGACTGAACCAGTCGTCTTTTCGGGCAGCTTGCAGTTTGTTCAACTGATAGCAAGCAGCTTTTTTTTTTTTTTTTTTAATTATATTTACTGACTTTTTTCTGTGAAGGTCCCAGAAAGGGTTACTATTATCTGGTTATGCGTGGCTTACTGGAAAACAATAAATGTTTACGTTTAGGCAACCCTGTGATCGTCACACTTTTTCTGTTACAAACTGACCTCGGCCCCCCATCAGAGAAGGGAAACCTTACGTGGCCCTCGCAGGAAAAAATTTGGGGACCCCTGCTGTACACTCTTAGTATTATTCTAATCCCCATGTCCCACACAGCTAGTGTCCCTGACACTCTCCCTACGAACCAAACCCCTGTTACAGCTTAGCTCATTCCTTCAAGTAATTACAAGACATTGGCATATTGAGTGAATGAGAGTTCTTTGACACACTTATACAGCAGGATAATTATATTCATATACATATGTTTAAGTGTGAAATGTCATAATGATTTTCACTCTTACAAAACAAATGACCAGGACTGAGCTGAGAAGAATGTTAAAGTACCCCGAGCATTTCGGAATAACAAAATGGCAGTGACAGCATTTAATTTTCTAAAGCAGTGTGGTGCCGTACTCCTGTCTGATCATTTACTTTGTTCTGTGAATAAAAAGAACGATAACAAAGGAGAGACTTCGTGTTCACACTGAGTGTTGAATTGAAATTGAAATTGATAATCTGGCCCCCTGATAGCACAGTTTTATTCATGAACAGACATTTCATTTTCAACATGCATGAATCATTATACAACCTATGATAATAATCTGTGATGTAAATGTGCACTATCCACAGCGTGTACAGGCGCTGATCATTCAATGTTTCCATTGAAATGAGCAAAGCACTTAACCACAGGTGAAAAGTGAACAACATTAAATCACTTACCTGTGTTATGAAGTGGATCAGTCATGGAAGATATGAAAAAGAAAAGAGGAGACAAAAGGACAGTTAAATTAAATAATAAATACACATAGTAAATACAGTGCACTGCAAGCAAACAATTTGTTTATGTTGTACAATATATATATATATATATATATATATATATATATATATATATATATATGGTAAGGTAGGTAAGTCTGTTGGGTTTTTACACCCGAGCCTTGTGGCTCATCAGGCCGATGCTTATCCCCAGTTTCCGTAGCGTGAAGCGACGAGGAGTTCAACTCCCCCTGGATGGGATGCTAGTGCATCACAGGTTAACTTCCCAGTATGTTTTTACTGGTAACCATTTATACTGCTGGGTGAACAGAGGCACACTTGTGGTTAAGACCTTGCCCAGGAATCTTAGCACAGTGAGGGTCTCAGTGGGATTCGAACTCACAACTCCTGATCATGAGCGCAGCACCCTAACTACTACGCCACTGGCCACACTATATATATATATATATATATATATATAGATAGATAGTATACATGGATCTCTCAGGACCGAGACCCCAACAACCACCGATTTCCGCGAAGTAGGATTGACCCCCCCCCCTGACTAACGTATATGTACATGTATGCGTATATAATATCAAAAAATATACAGTCAACACTATAAATGCTTATAATAACAATTAAACATTCAAAAATAATGCATAGGATGTAAATAAAATATAAATATACACACATACAAACGCGCACACACTCAGATGTGCACCTCACATAAAAATGTAAGTAAATTTATTGAGGGGATTTGGGGTTTTTTGTTTGTTTTTGTTTGTTTGGGGGTTTTTGTTTGTTTGTTTTTTGCACAACTGGCCTAGTTTTGCAGCATTTTCCTTCACTTTTTTCCCTATTTTTCCTTAATTTTTGTATCATTGTATCGTTTTTGTATCAATATTATTGAAAAACCCACAATGCACTGAAGTCGCAGAAACTGAAGCACGAAGTAGTGTGGGATCACTGTGTGTGTGTGTATAATATATATATATATATATATATATATATATATATAAGGATAGGGTGAGATGGAGGCAGATGATTCGCTGTGGCGACCCCTGAAGGGAAAAGCCGAAAGGAAAAGAAGAAAGAAGAAGAAAGATATATATAAATATATACATATAAATAAAAATATATATATATATATATATATATATATATAATAAAAATAACAATAAAAAGGACAGGACAAAGACTTTCTATTGAAACTCCATTTATCACTAAAGATCTGTTTCGAGGGGTGGTGAAACCATCCTCTCTCTTCAGGTGATTATAGAAGAAGATATTTTTATTTTTATTTTTATTATTTTTATTTTTATTATTATTTTTATTGTTATTTGCTCTACCAAAAAGTATTGAGCACTCTCCTACGGAAGGATCCCTCAGAAAATCATATATATATATATACCCTTCATTAATTTAGTCACAGCCAATTCCCACCCTCAAGTATGTTCTCCTATCACACAACCACTACCGACCAAGGAGAGGCAAGCATGTCCTTCCTCTGAGTCCTCCACACAAGTCTTTTGAAGCTGCTGTGCATGCAATGCCATCAAAAGAAGTGGACATACGCCAGCCCGGAGAGCTCATCGAATTAACTCCACTAAGCTCCCAGTTACTGATGGTTGTGTGTTTTAACCTTGATTTCAACTTGTGATCTCCAGGATGACAGTAACATACTGTACCTTCACGGGGTTATAAACTATATTGTCTGCAATGTTGCTGTTACCACTTAAATTACAGCATTTTCTTCTTTCATGTGCTATGCCTATTCTACTGAGCACCAGTTCATGGTATGAGTATGCAGAACACACAACGGTGGCCTGACTTTGTGTTCCCTTGGCACACCAGAGCACCTGGTGTTCCCGGGTTGTCTCCAGTCCAAGTACCAATCAGGCCTGCTTAGCTTTAGAGATGAGATGTGACCGGCTATTCTCAAGGCATTTTCAGGCCGTTATAGTCACTGTAAATAATATATAATCTTCCATAAACTGATGGATGCTTTTATATTTGACTGTATCAGATTGATGACACTGGACACTCATTTCACAAATGTAAGATAAATGCATAACAATAAAGAAGTGTCAACAGTGATATATTTTACAATAAAATGAATCTACTTGTTATTAGTCTCTGTGTATCTGCTATATGAATAAGTTATAAAAAAATGATTAAAATGACATATTGGAATCAACATGTTCATATAAACTTGTGATTTGTCTTCCAGACTGAACTACTATCACAGCTGACAGAGAAAACGAATCAAAGAATTTCTGACTGATCAAATTGGAAAGTACAACAGCACTGCTGTATAATTCTGTTTGAAGGATAGAGATGAGAGGAGACACATTCCCAAATCACTTTATTGAAAAGCAATCTTTTCTTGCAGAAATCCACCAATAGACCCAATTAGGGAAGTTAAACAAACAGCACAGAACCTCACAAACTTCTTTATTAGGATTACAAACAATAAGTGTACAGCACAAGACATAAACATGCGCAGTAGAAGGCATCCAACTGTCTGACCCTTTCAACATTCTGTAAAAAATAAATAAATAAATAAAAATTCACACACTCATATCTGAGAGACCAACCAGTGGAGTGAAGCCATTTTGATCACCAAATTTCCAGCTTGTTACTGACCATTAGCCTTTCATCATGGCAAAAGAAAGGCTGGTTTCTGATGTCGATAGCACGTAATTCATTTCTTCTTTCATGTGGACGTGATGTAAGCTCTTTATTCTGGGTTGTAACGGCTCGTAGTGGATCAGGAAATCATCCTGGATGGAACACAGTGGTACCTCACCTTATGAAATTAATCCGTTCCAGAGCCTTTTTCGTAACCTGCATTTTTCGTAAATTGAACCACATTTTACATGTAAAACGTGTGATTCGTTCCAAGACTCCCAATACTACCCCCTAAACCCTTTAAAAATTATAAAAGCATACTTCTGCTTCAATATCGTACTGATGGTAGACCATCAAATGGTTTGGCCATATTCCTTTGCGATATCACTCAAGCCCGTTTCTTCTTCTCACTCGCACCGGAAATCACACGCGTGCGCGCGCGCGCGTGTGTGTGTGTGTGTGTGTGTGTGTGTGTGTGTGTGTGTGTGTGCATGTGTGTGTTGACCATGTCTTCTTAGCAGAGTTATAATCTTACAAATGTTTATGGAAGGTTAAAAGCCTGAGCCAAGAAATAAAGCATGAAACAACAGTAACTCTGTCCTTTACACACAAAGCATTATGGTCGCTGCAGCTCCATAATAGCCAATGGGAGGTAGCTGCGTCATCCCTCCTAGCCAATGGGAGGCCAGTGGGGCAGGATGTTTGAACGCCATTGATGGGAGAACAGCTCGTGCATTGTTTGAATGTTTGAATGGTGCGTTTTACTGATTGAATGGCACGTTAGAATTTTTGAGATGGCGCTTTCATAACGGGAACTTGTTTTGTATCCAGAGACAAAAATTTGAGGTACCACTGTACCTGTATATTACAGAGTGCCATGCACAACACATTCACACATTCATTCACACCTAGCGCAAATTTAGCATCTCCAGTCAGCAAGGGTGTGGGAGTAAACTGAAAAGCCCAGAGGAACCCATGCAGGGATGGGAAAAAAAAACACGCAACACATGATACAGACAGTATAATCAAACTAGTGACCTTGAGAGATGGTAAAGTTACCCTCTATACAACCATTCCCGTTTTTCCTGATTATGACACTTGTAAAGATTTGGATAAATTGAATCATACACTGAATCATGCATTAAGCCTACGCCATGAAACAAAGTGCGCTTTGAGTTTCTTACACAAGATCACACAAACACAATCAGGCTATGTAATCAACTGTGTAATCCTGCTCCAAAATGATCTGAGTTTGAACAACAGAACTAACATGAGGTGAGTCAACATTTTAATAGTGTGTGTGATTCGGCTTCACGTACACTGAATACACAGAGGTGCTAAAATACAGTTACTGCAGGTTTTCTCCCTCATAGTTCTTCAATAGCTTGTCTTGGAGTGGTAAGGGTATTATTACAATACCATAAATATGGCTCACCTTTGCTACCTGAAAACAGTTCATCCCTAAGGCGTTCTCTCTTTCTATTTCTTTCATTGGACATGAATGTCCCGATGTTTAGCCAGTGTCGAGAGCTGTGGCAGCAGTAACTGTAGGAATGGGGTCAAAGAGCCAATAGAAACATGGCAGGCTACATGTGGAAGCCGCTAAGAGGCTAACAAGGGAATAACAAAATGACGGGTTATTTTTGCTCATGCCTCATAAGAACATGACACAAAGGACAAGAAAAAAGAAAGAAAACAGCTCGGTGCTTCACAGCACGCCTACAGAATTCATCACCATTGACTCTGTTCATTCTGAGAGCTAATGGATCATTTATCTGATGCTGAGAAAAATCATATCGTAATCATATCTCAAATGAATTCTACTCGAAAATCTGTGTATGACCCTTAATAGCTCACTGGCCTCTTATATGGTTTTATCATATCAGCTACATACAGTCACAATAAAAGGCTACTTTTGAACATTTACAATTTTAGCCTTAAAAAAGTTTTCGAGGATCTCCTTGAAAGGAAACCCCTCTAGTTTGTCCTCATTTTGCCATTTCCAACCGACAGGGATCTACAGGGATCCCTCACTTTCCGCGGTTAATTGGGACCAAGATCCCTCCGCGACCACCGAATTGTGCGAAGTAGGATCAAGCCCCAACCCCACTGATGTATACGTACATGTATATGTGTATATAATATCAATAAATACATATTCAATGCTATAAATTCTTACAATAACAATTACACATTCAAAAGTAATGCATAAGATGGAAATAAAATATAAATACACACACACATACAGACACGACCTTGCACGCACTCAGATGCGCACATCACAAAAATGTAAATAGTTTTGATGGGAGGTTTTGGGTGGGTTTTTGTGTGTTTAGGGGTTTTTTTGGGGTTTTTTTGCATAATTGGCCTTGTTTTTGTGGCATTTTCCTTAACTTTTTCCTCTATTCTTCCTTAATTTCCTAATTTTTTAAAGCCGCATGAATTGAAGTGCAAAGTAGCAAGGGATCCCTGTACAGATTACAGTCTTCAGAATAAAGAACCGATTCATCCTAATTCGGGTCACAGGGAGGCTGGCAGCTGAATCTGGGTGAGGGTTGAGTACACCCTGGGGCGCTCACCATGCCCAACCCTTGATAACTCGGTCAGCCGCACTAGGGAACAGCAATGACAACCACTGATAATGGGGTCTGAACCCTCGACCTTCGGATCAGTAATCCAGCACCGTACTGCAGGGCCACCACTGCCCCATAAGAAACTTTGTTTACAATTTATTCCAAAAGAATTAATTTAGTGTGTAGGTAAGCTTTATGGTTTTGTCTCATTATTACAATAAGAAAGACACCCATTATTGGAGCTATCAGAGAAAGTTCTTTTTCTATGGTTTTGTAAAATTTCAGAGCGGTACCAGCTACTAGGAGTATAAATTGGCTGATGATGCCGGGATCAAGCATTAGAGATCAATGTATAAGCGATAATTTACCGATATCAAGCAAAATAACACAAAATTCTTAAAGATAATGTAAAAACAAGCCATCACCTTCAGTGACTACTTCTCTCGCCCACCATCTCGTAATTTGTGTTGAAACGGCTCACGTGGTATGAGGTATCCTTCATTGCATTACTGGGAGCATTTTTTTTTTCCTTTAATGGCATGTGCAACTTTATTTCTCCAAATTCAAATGCTGGAATGTTAATGTCGTCTGCAAACCTCGTTCAGAAATGAATACAAGCAGCTCCCTTATTGAGACCACACCCCTTTTTTGCACCTGCAGAGACCTCATTTTAACCAAAATGGCACCGTAACAAAAACAAGGCGAATGCTGGATGTGAACAGAAAATACATGAAAATGCCGTGAAATCGGAACGAATCGCACCAAATCGACGGAAATCATGATCAGAAATGATCTGTAAGTAAGATTTCCTTATCGCTGCGAGCTCTCACAGGTCCAGTCGAGCAATTATTCGATAGTTTTATTGGTCATTGCAAGCCTAGTACCTACATGTTACTAATCATTTATTCATATTCCGCTTAATCCTAATTAGGGTCATGGAGAGGCTGGCGCCCATCTTAGCCGACTCTGGGCGAGGGCAGAGTTCACCTTGGACAGCTCGCCATTCCATCACTGAGCAGAAACACGCTGACGGCTACGTAGCCTACGCTTGTCGAAAGTCAGAAACGGTTCTTTTACACACCTCTCACCATAGACAGTGAGCAACATGGCCGGCCTTTGATAACCCAGTTAGCTGCATTGAGGGGGTCCAGTCACAACCCGTTGAGAGGGGTTTCAACCCCCAACTTTGGGGTCAGTGATCCAGGACATGACCACCAGGCCAACACTGCCCAACATGTAAGTATAACTTCATTAAACATGATGACAGTAATGACAGAGCACAGGGTCGTATAAGGAACACTATGAAATACCCGATTCCCTTCAAACAGCAAAATGCTTTACAAATCCCTTGTCTGCACTGTAGCGACATTACCGTATGCAGTATTGCATCATAGGATTTCAGCAATGCAACAAATTTTAAGGGAACGCAACACACAACAGAGCAACCTGTTGAAGGAAACAATGGAATAAAAAAAAAAAAAAAAATGGAAGGATGTATCAATAACAGTACCTCCTGAAGTGTTTTATAACTCTTACACCAAAGCAATCTGTAATGGGCTTCATTTTTAATGATTAATAAATGTCATACTTTTTACCCATTTATAATAATGATTAATGATGTAGAACATCCATGAGACAAATTAGCTCCTGTTATCACTTATGTTACAGCAGCTATAAACAGTGATTCCTTCACTTGGGCTTTTTAATCCAGTAAATCTTTGTTGAAATTCATATCACAAAAAATGCGGCCAATCAGAGAGAGAGTTAAAGATAACTGCACAGAGGCATCTGTTCTGATGATTTTCCAGTGGCAGAAAACCAACTATCTGCTATGAAATACAATAAATAAATAAATAAATAAATATATATATATATATATATATATATATATATATATATATATATATATATATATATAATTACTTCGGCTCAACAATCCAGAGCAATGGAGAGTGTGGAAAAGAGGTGAAGAAGCGTGTGCAGGCAGGTTGGAATGGTTGGAGAAAAGTATCTGGTGTGATGTGTGATAGGAAGGTATCAGCAATAATGAAAGGAAAAGTGTAGAAGACAGTGATGAGGCCAGTGAGAGACATGGTCGGCCTTTGATCACCCAGTTAGCTGCACTTGGGGGGGGGGGGGGGGGCAGTGACAATCTGTGGTCGGTGGGGCTTGAACCCCAAACCTTTGGCTCAGTGATCTAGTGCCTTATACCACTCGACCACCACTGCCCCTTCTATAAAAGTGTCAATTTATATAGTATAAATAGTACTGTATGAAGAATAGGGGGCAGTGGTGGTCTAGTGGTATAGGGCACTGGATCGCTGATCCAAAGGTTGGGGGTTCGAGTCCCACTCTCCACAAGGTTGTCACTTTTCCCCCCAGTGCAGCTAACTGGGTTATCAAAGGCGGGCCATGTCTCTCACTGTCTATGGTGTGAGGCATGTAAAAGAACCATTGCTGACTTTCGACAAGAGTAGCTGCAAAGTCGTCAGCATATTTCTGTCCCTTGCTAAAAAGGTTTGTGACAGGAAGGGCATCCGACATAAAAAAAAAAAAAACTCTGCCAAATCAAACGTGCAAATCAGATGATTCGCCGTGGCGACTCCCGAGTAAAAGGGAAAAAGCCGAAAGGAAGACAGACAGACAGACAGTACTGTATGAAGAATCCATCAGTCCATCCATTATCTTTATCCACTGGAGCTGATCTGATCTGACTTCAGTCGCAAGGTGAAGTAAACCTGAACTGTTTGCCAAGCTATTGCATCGGTAACGTTGACACAACCAACCATTCACATTTACATTTCTTTGGATTGTTGGACGAAACTGGAGCCACTCGAAGGAAACCCACGCAAACACAAGACATTTTTTTATAATTATATTCAACATTTTTAAAAGTAGAATTTTTTTTTTACTTTAAATAAAAATATTAGCTGGAGAGAGAGAGAGAGAGAGAGAGAGAGAGAGAGAGAGAGAGAGTGAGAGAGACGGGGAGGGGGAGACAATTTCACCTGCAGGTCATCAGTCGGTCATAATACTGTTTAATAATAGCCAGGCCAGGGCGAAATTTTCCATGAACCCTGATGTGCTTGGCATCACACCAACACTTATATAGCAGAATACACTCACACACAAACACCATAAATCAAGGTCACAGCCTTGACTCACAATGCACAATGCTTTTCCAAACTGCATCCACAGAAGTTCAACCAGGTAATATAATACAAGATTTTAAAAACATGACTAAAACACATTAAATGTCATCACACAGACACGTCACATTAACACAATCTGTCAAAAATCATCTATACTCAGTCACTTCCTCCATACGTTGCTCATGTCTGACGGCTTCCAATCATCCATCACACACACACACACACACACACACACACAAACACACACACACACACACACACACACACATCTGAAAGGCAGGATACTGACTCATCATGTTGTCATGGTAACCAAAGGTGACAGACATGTGAATGGATAACCTCTACATCTGCCACACTCACATCATCAACAGAAAGCATGGCATTGTGGGTACTGTCAATAAAATCTGGTCACAAGTTTTTACACACATATTCACACACACACACACACACACACACACACACACACACAATCCTCACTCTTCTCATGAAGAGGATAAAGTGATTATTACACAGTAAATAAATAGTAATTAAATTAAAGTTTGGGCAGAATGTTAAACTTACTGGATGAAACATTGAAACTTCTTGTAGTTCAGTTCATTTTCTATAAACGCTTAATCCTAGTCATGGTCGTGGGGAGGCTGGTGCCCATCCCAGCCGACTTTGGGAGAGGGCAAAGTACACCCTGAACTTCTCGCCAGGCCATCGCAGGGGAGAAACACGCTGACGGCTTTGCAGCTCCTCTTGTCGAAAGTCAGCAATGACTTTGTGTTGAAGTTGGGATAATAAATTGGAATAATAAATAATAATTTTTCTTCTCTCAAATTTTTACTGTTGAAATGTTTCCCATCTTTATTTGCACTTGTGTTTTCTCCAGAGCAGCAAGAACAATAAAAGGCAGTTCTGGAAATGGCTTGTGTGGTTGTGGGCTTTATTGTGTATTAGCTTGAAAACACTAAAATGTTCTTAAGAGAGACAATAAAAGCCACAGTGATGGAGGGAAATTATAATGGAATATCGTCTCTAGTACAAGAGTACACAGGTTTCACAGGAGCAGTCTTCACTCTGAGAGTAATAGCTGAGTTGATTTCTCACTCGTTTATTGCAGCTTTCTGCAGTTGCTTACCAAAAGTTTTGAAAAGAGAATCTTATTGTTTCTACTCCTGCAACACATTTCTCAAACCTTTGCACAGTCGGCCTCCTACTTACGAAAATCTCTGAATACGAAAAATCCAGGTTACAAGAAACATTTTCCTAAATTTTCGTCCTCTGAATACAAAACAACCTCTTCTTACGAAAAGCGCCAAACGCGCCATTCAAACATTCAAACGCGCCATTCAAATATTCAAACAATGCGCGAGTTGCTCTCTCATTGGCTGTCTCCCAACATCCCACCCCGCTGGCCTCCCATTGGCCAGGAGGGAGCTGAACTGTACCCATTCCTGTGCCCATACCTCCTGTTTGTCACTTCCTGTTTGTCACTTCCTGTTTGTTTGTGAAGGAGAGTTGAACAGGACTGTTGGCTCGTGAGGTTTTTTGAGAGTGATCATTGCAGTGTTATGTTTCGTTATCCATCATGGACCCAAAGAAAATGACTCCCGGTGACACCAAAAAGAAGAAGCGGGCTCCGTTATCAATCGAAGTGAAGCAGGAGATCATAAAAAAATACGAAAGTGGGTTGCAGTGAGTGAAATCGCAAAGGAATATGGCCGAAACCCCTCTACCATCGGGACGATATTGAAGCAGAACGGGGCCTTAAAAGTGGACATTCACTGACGGTGGTGATTATTTCGGAAAAAGCAACCACCATATTAAGGACCTCGTGAAGGAGGGTGGGGTGGGGGGTTCTTCAGACTAGCAACCCCCGGACTTTAAAGTGCCACATGGGTGGTTCAAGAGATTTGAAAAAGTTAAATAAACTTCTTTTACTTTTAACACATATTTTAAACAAAACTGGTGTACTTTTATAATTTAAAAGGGTTGATGGTGTGGTCTTGGGAGCCTTGGAATGAATCACATGTTTTACATGTAAAATGCACCTCTACTTACAAAAACTCCAGGTTACAAAAAAGGCACTGGAACGGATTAATTTTGTAAGTAGAGGGCTGACTGTACTCCAAAACGAAAACCTGAAATACTCACTCCATAAAATTAAATTTGCCGACAAAAATACCACAAGTGGCAGCATGGTGGCGCAGTGGTTAGCACATTCGCCCCATAGCAAAACGGTCCCGAGTTCGATTCTTGGCCTCTCTGCGATTTTGTCTGGAGTTTGTATTTTCTTCCTGTGTTTGTGTGGGTTTTCTCCGGGAACAACACATTCCTTCCACACTACAAAAACATGCACAGTAAGCTGATTGGCGGTTCTAAATTGCACCTAGGTGTGAGTATATGTGTAAATGGAGCCGGCTGAGATAGGCACCAGACTCCCTATAACCCTATTTATGATTAAGCAGCTTAGAAAATGAATGAAAATACCACAAACGTATTACACTATTTATGATTATATTCCTCACATATGAAAAAAAAATTTACAAAAAGAGGCTTTAGCCTATCTCAGCCAGCTCTGAGCAAAAGCAAGGTACACCCTGAGGACATTTTGGAGTAACAAATTAGACAAATGTACATATCTTTGGACTGTGGGAATGAATCAGAGTACCAGAAGGAAACCTCAACAAGCCTGCTCCCAGAAATGCCCCTGCGAAGACAGGATTCAAATCTAGGACCTTCTTGCTTTGAGTCAGACATGATGATCCCTCTGCCATCACTCATTTCCCAAGCTGATTAATGCAATTACGGTCACAAAGAGGATGGAGTCTGTCTCAACCAACAATAGGTGAAAACAAGGTTCACCATAAACTGTTTGACAGATTCTCGCAGGGCTGACCCAAACACAAAACCATGCACACTCATAGTCATACCTGGGACAATTGTGAACAGCAGTGTAGCCCGTGCATGTCTTTAGCTTGTGAGGGGACTTGAAATACCCAAAAACATGCAAACTCGAAGCAGAAACACCTGAGCCAGGGACTTGAACAAGAACATGTCAACCACCATGCTACTCTCCTGCTTTAGTGCAACTCTGTGGCCCCATGCATGGACCTGATGACCCACACGTTGAGATAGACATATTCTTAACTTTTGAAAATTGAAAGTATACTTTTCTGATTAAAAGAGGTGAAGAAGCGTGTGCAGACAGGTTGGAATGGTTGGAAAAAAGTGTCCAGTGTGATGTGTGATAGGAAGGTATCGGCAAGAATGAAAGGAAAACTGTACCAGACGGTGATGAGGCCAGCGATGTTGTATGGTTTAGAAACAATGGTGCTCAGGAAAAGACAGGAGGCAGAGCTGGAGGTCGCAGAGATGAAAATGTTGTGGTTCCCTCTTGTCAGTAACGAGGATGGATAGGATCAGAAATGAGTCCATCAAAGGGACAGCAGATGTACGATGTTTTGGAGACAAAGTCAGAGAGACTCGATTGAGATGGTTTGGACATGTACAGAGGAGGGATAGTGAGTATATTGGTAGTAGGATGCTGAGGTTGGAACTACCAGGCAGAAGGCCTAGAGGAAGACCAAAGAGAAGATTTATGGATGTGGTGAAGGAGGACATGAAGGTAGTTGGAGTAAGAGTAGAAGATGCAGAGGACAGGGTGAGATGGAAGTAGATGATTCGCTGTGGCGACCCCTGAAGGGAACAGCCGAAAGGAAAAGAAGAAGAAGAAGCAGACAAACATGTGAAGTATGAAGAAATTTTCAAATTACTGTATTCAGATTAAATTTTCAAATTTTTATAAAGCGTGTTGGGCCACAGAACTTTAATTTTCATATGTTTCATTCAGTAGGGCAGTGGTGACCCAGTGGTAAGGTACTGGATTACCTATCCTAAGGTTGGGGGTTCATGCTCCACGGTCAACGGTTGTCCTGACCCCCAGTGCAGCTAACTGGGTTATCAAAGGCCGGTCATGTCTCTCACTGTCTATGTCTACCATTGCTGACTTTCAACAAGAGTAGGCTGCGTAGCCATCAGTATGTTTCTGCCCTTACGATGGCCTGGAGAGCTGTCCTGGTGTCCTCGTCCAGAGTCGGCTGAGTGCGCACCAGCCTCCCGCGACTCTAATTAAGATTGAGCGGTTCAGAAAATGAATGAATGTTTCATCCAAATGACTTCACTAACAACAGTCTTTCATTATTATTTTATTTGTGTGTGGGGGTGTGAGGGTGCATGTATGTGTACATATGTCTGTGGACCTGTTTAAAGGTTAATTGGGCTATAAGTTGCAGACTGTGTATTATAGGGATCCCTTACTTGCCGCGGTTAATTGGGACCGAGATCCCTCTGCGACCGCAGAATTCCACGAAGTAGGATCAAACACCCACCCCCATTGACTGACGTATACATACATGTACAGTATATGTGTATATTATCTATAAATACATATTCAATGCTATAAATGCTTTTAATAACAAGTAAACATTCAAAAATAATACATAAGATGAAAATAAAATATAAATACACACACATACAGACGCGCACGCACGCACACACACAGATGCGCGTGCACACAATCAGATGCGCACCTCACATAAAAACGTAAGTCGTTTTGTCGGGGGGTTTTGGGTTGTTTTTGTTTGTTTGGGGGTTTTTTGTTCCGTAATTGGTCTTGTTTTCGTGGCATTTTCCTTAACTTTTTCCCCTATTTCTCCTTAATTTCCTTATTTTTTATTTTGATGAATATTTAAAAAAAAAAAACCGTGCTGAAGCCACATGAATTGAAGCGCTTAGTAGCGAGGGATCCCTGTACTCAGTATATTATATGTATAAATGAATAAGATAAACATACACTTGAACTGGGCCGTGTTTGTCCTTTAGATTAAACTATGTGATATCTTAGTGTTTACTAAAACAAAATAAATGTGTGTTAGCGTGGAGAGGATTCGGGGGTGAGCAGACTTTGTAATTAGCAAGAACTCCTGTGCAACATTGTGAGTGCAAATGACTGATGAGCAGAACCCTTGTCCCAGGATTCAGTGTGCAACAGTGTATAAGCAAGCTTGAAAATATGTAATTGAATTTATTTATAATTAAATGTCATTAGAAAGCATGTTTTCATCGGAAGCATCATCTGGCGTATCAGTACAAACTCATGTCTGTTCAGAAGCCGTGTAAATTTGATTTAGGCAGCCATGATCTGCAGTCAGATCATCATCTATATAAATATAGCGCGAGCAGCAGGGAAACCAGCCTGAGTTCCAGAGTGCCGTCTGGCAAAGTTTCTGTGCAACATTCTCTCAGTTTTCACTAAGATTAATATACTGGCACATTTCGCTTGGGTTGCTTGCAGCAACAGCAGGTCAACAAGCTTGTTTTATCTCAATATTTCGTCCTCAGAGCAACACAGGCATGACATTTGTTCACACCATGCCATGCTGAAAAAAAAAAAAAAATCAGAATTTCAAGTGCTACTCAGTTATTCAATTATGTTGTTTCATAACAAGGGCTCTTTAATTCAACTACTCACAGCAATCCTTCGTCAAAAGACACACACACACCCACACACACACACACACACACACACACACACACACACACACACACACACACACACAGTTCATTTCATGGTGTGGGTCTGCCAGTCTCGTTCAGTAGGATTCCATTTCATCTCATCACCTTTCTTTATTTACTCCTCAAACTCTCTCATATACACACCTATACTCGGGGCACCTGCCCTGTCCCTCAGCAGGCCCTCACACCACCATGCAACATGGTTATTATCATCCATGTTCATAGGAGAACTCTGACCCAAGGGCACTGCTAACTGAGGGAAACTGAAAACAACTTCAGCAGAAGTGCATAAAGACCCAGACATTCACTCACACACATACACATACTCCTGATGTCAGGAAATGTCACCTTGCACCACTGTAAAGTGCAATTTTCCCATCTTCCTGCCAGTGCGTGCGTGCATGCGTGCGTGTTTGTGTGTGTGTGTGTGTGTGTGTGTGTGTGTGTGTGTGTGTGTGTGTGTGTGTGTGTGTGTGTGTGTGTGTGTGTGTGTGTGTGTGTGTGTGTAGCTGGATGGGTGTTAAAGACATGATATGTGTGAAGGACTGCAGCAAACAGGGAACAGAGATATAATTACGTATATCTGGGCTTCCATTCATTCATCCATTAGAATCTAAAACTTGTCCTTCTTCCTATACACTAATTCAAAGTTATTATCATGTCACTCCAGGATACAGATAGACATTTATACCCGAAACAATTTAGAAAACCCAAAGGACTGGCATGGTTTTGGAATGCTGGAGGAAAACCAGACACCGAGAAGAAATCCACACTGCCACAGAGAAAACATGAGCAGAAACTCCACACAGACTGAAACAACAAGCCAGTCACCTAAGTAACCTTGGAGCTATGCAGCCTGTCTTGGAGCTATCGTCTGTGTCAGCTATGCTACTATGAAACCCAATCACATGGATGGATGGATGGAGATAAATGAATTCGTGACCAGATGAGTGCAAAAAAGGATTAACTTAATGGATGGCTGGATGGATTGGCAGATGGATTACTTAATAGATTGATTAATTCATAGAAAGGCTGATTAATGACGGCTTAATGGATGGATTGCTAGATGGCTAAATTGATGAGCAGATGGTGGAATTAATGAAACGTCAGATAAATTAAGAGACGGATGAATGGATGAATATATTTTTCTTTCAGATTTCATGATAACTGTTACAAACACCTAAAATTAAATAATCTGGTTAAAATAAATGTAGGTATATAATTATCTCTAGTAATGGCACAAGTGTTTCTATTAGTCTTACCTTTTTCAGCAATACAAGCAAACCTCGGTTCTCGAACGCTTTAGACATCGAACAAATCGGTATTCGACCAAAAAATCTGGAATTTTTTTATCCCAGAAGTAAAAAAAAATTCGGAAGCCGAATATTAAACAAGCACAAGAAAAGCATGAGAAAAGTCAAGAAAAAAACAAGACGGAGAGGGAGGGGAAATGCACGCTTTCTGGAAGTTGTTGAGCTGTATCACCCTGATAAAGCTAAAGCTAGCAGAGCTGTGAACATCTTTAACACTGACGTGACATGAGCCACTTCCGTAAGGTTTTGAAAAGAAAACAGAAACAAGCCAGGTGAGAAATGTTCTTCAAGAAAAGAAAGGAACATCCTGAAGAAGAGTCATCCATGCCAAAGCTAGTAGCAAGAGAGAAAAAACCTTTGGCTGATTCACCTGAAGCTGTTACGGAAGGGGATCCTCCTCCTCTCTCCCTCTCCAACATTTACGTATGCCAACTGGTCACCACCACAAAGGTAATAATTTTTCATTTAATTTGCGAACCTATGGTACGAGTTATGGTACCGTTAACTTCTATTCAATAAACGATGTAACAGATTAAGAACCTTTACATTATTTGTAATGGGGAAAAATAGATTTTTTCCCAGAATTCAACCAAATCGGAATTCGACCATCCGTCTGGAACGAATTGTGGTCGGAAACAGAGGTTGGCCCGTATTAAATTAAGCACTATGCTGTATACAGTATAAACACACACACCACAAGAGAAAACCCACACAACACTTACTGCCTGAGTTTGACTGATGTATATTTAGTCTGTGTTATTACAAATCGAATAAAAAAGTATAAGAATGTACTCACTGATAGCGACTTTAAAACGCGTCTGTCCGTAAGTCACTCGGGATAAGACCTTCTGCTAAATGCTGTAAATTTATATGCAAATGTTACTGTATTAGTCTAATTGTAATTACATTAACAGGTTCAAAAACACACTGAAGGGAAGTAAACATGATATTCTCAGTGATGTATAAGCCTAACGCAGTTCCATTGTGATCAGTTGAACACAGTGAAGCATCTACATTACAACAAGGCGGGGCTGATTTACTGATGACTGATTGCGAAAATAGATGCGAGGTTAAAATCAAGTAGTGATTAAACTATTTAAGCCCAAGCTGTCAAAATATACATAGCACTAGTATATGAAAAAAATGAATACACTGTAAACATTTAAACTAATCAGAATTTAAAACCAGCTGGATAATGGTCGTGGTCACAGTAATTTATCTTTTCCTGGTGAGAATGTGAGGTTAATTGCTCTGAGCTGTGAGCAGTTAAAATGTGTGTTTGGTTGGCGAATGATCCAGTGGTGCTGAGAAACTCTATTCATAATGTAGGCCCTTTGGGTTTTTTCTCTGAACAATTCTCGTTGATAATGTACTCTGATTAAATAGGTTTAATGTGTTTCTGGAAAGACAGACACACACACACACACACACACACACACACACACACACACACACACACACACACAAAGCAGACTCAAAAAAATTAAGAGAGGCAAAAATTCCTTAGAAACACATGAATACCATGCCTGGTGTAAAAGGCTCCAATTATTTAAATGCTAGTGACAGGATGTAGTTCTAGTCTTGATTTTGGACTTAATAAACAAAATGAACACAAATTGAGCAAACTCCTGAGACATCCTATAAGGCCAGCTTTATCGATTAGTGGTAAACTACTCCAATTTAAGATACTTTTGGCAAGACACAAAGTAATTTTGCTGCACTCAACCTTCACCTGACCACTACTTTATAAAGAAGAGTTTTTCCCAAAGGAAATGTACACAATTTTCCACTCAGGTCAAAAGTATATTGGCCAAGAAATATTTTGTTTCCAGTGCTGAGGTCTTTCACTGGGGTTGGTGTACATCCGACACTGTATCCTCCATTTCCAAGCTGTGGACACTAAGCTGATTGGTTGTATACTGAGTACACATGAAAACGCACCACTTGAAAAAAGTCAAATGAACTTCAATATAATTTTTATATAACAACAACACTACAGTGACATCACGCGACATGCCAGAAATGCGAGAATTTCATGTTAACTGTAACGCTAGGCAATTTTTCACAAAAACGCAACATTTTGCACGCACACCACGGGAAAAATGAATTTCACTCTGAATTTGTGCACACATTGCCTTTAAATTATTATTATTGTGGATGCTTATATAGCACAATTTCATACACACGTATGCTCAATGCGCATGAGACCCCAGCACTCCCTGTGCTCCGGGTACCCATTGCCACTGTATGGCACCAGTTGTTGCGTTGTTCTATCCTTCTGATGCTGAGCGCCAAGGAGGAAGCAACAACTCCCAAATTTTAACGTCTCATGGTATGACGTGGCCGGATTTGAACTCCGACCTTCCAGAGGATAAAGCAGATGCTCTACCAACTGAGCTAAATCCCCGGTTAAATTTAAAAGCATGTGAATCCGAATAAAATTTCACTTGTTCACTGACACTTGTGAAAAGCCGACATGATGCCGCGACTCACAGCCCCTGAACGAGAACGTGCCATAGGCAGGCTTCAAAATGGTGCCAGCACCAGGGAGATTGCCAGACGACTACACTGCGCACACACAACGATCGCAAGACTCCATCAAAGGTTTCTGCAAATGGGGAGCACTCGGGACTGTCCTCGACCGGGTCAACAATGTGTGACAACGGCACGTCAGGACCGTCAGATCGTACGGGATCATGTCCGAGACCGAACACTACCAGAAACAAGAACGACTGCTCAAGTTCAAGGACGATGTGGATTCATTCACCCCAACACCGTACGGAACCGTTTGCAAGCTGCAGGCCTGCGTGCACGATGTCCTTATTTTGGCCCCATATTGACGCATTAACATTATCGCATTAACATTATCATGAATGAAATTGAATGATGTTTACATGTCTTCATAAATCATTCATTATCTCAAATGCATGATACGTATATACTTCATATATCAATCCGTGACACTATTCCAGATTTAGTGAGTGGTGCGTTTTCATATGGACGGAGTATATTTGATGTGAGAGAAAAATTGTGCATTTTTGCATGCAAAGTATGCAAGTACAGTGGTACCTCGACTTACGAGTGTCCCAAAAAACCAATTTTCCATGATACGAGCTTCAATGCCACCAAAAAATCTGCTCCAACCAATGAGGAAATTTTCCTCTTTGGAGCCCTGCTGGGGAAATGGCTTTTATGGGTTGATTAGCCTTGTATTACTTCCGCATGTATTCCTCCATGCTCCGAGGACTTCTTGTGCAGTGCTTCTCAATTATTTTCTGTGATGCTGATGCCCTCTATAGGAAGAAAAAAACATTTTCTGCCTCTCCCAGCACCCTATGCGTGACTGTAAATCGGGTTTACTGCACTTCATATCGTTTGCTCGGTGCTTTTTCTCTACACCATAGAAAACAGTGAGAGCACCACTGACAGTTTTATAAGTGTGATTGCGCATCCTCTACACTAGATGCCAGTGGCGTTCTCACTGCCATCTAGTGTAGAGGATGTGCAATCACACTTATAAAGCTGGTCCACCAGTTTATTGACTTGTTTATTCTTGTTTTATTATTATTTATTGTTAATTACAGTATTATTGTTGCTGTATGTGTGCTATTATTGGGATATTGTTTATTGTTCCATGTTTATCTTAAATAAATTAAGTCAAAAATACATGTTTGTGTCAGGTTATATGAGTTTGGGAGGGGGTTGGAATAGATTCATTGGTTTTCTATTGTTTCCTATGGGAACTGTTGTTGAAACTGTCATCTAACAAACGTTTCCACTCACGAGCTTGCTCTAGGAATGGATTAATTTCGTAAGTAGAGGTACCACTGTACTCCTGGTGCTTGTGTGGGTTTCCCCCATGTATGCTGGTTTCCTCTCACAGTCCAAACACATGCACATTAACCTAATTGGCTGTTCCCAGTTGCCTCTATGCATACATAGGAAATAGAGAAATTGCTCACTTGGGTAAAAGCAAACCATGAAAATGTCCCATTGCAGAATAGAAAGGATAAACAGAGATGGGGTGTTTAGCTGAAGCCTCAATATCACAATCCATGTTGACAGGAGTCCGTAATGCTCAGTGAATGTGAATTCCAATTTTGGAGTCATTGTATTTCAACACTGGTCTTGTCGTCCCTCCATCCATCGACACCCAAACGGCAGGTTATGAAGCGAGTGGAGAGCGCCACTGCCAACTAATGGAGTGGAGGTGCAATTACACTCAATTCTCGTACACTATTCCAGAAAAGCATGTTCTCCAGGGTCATACGCACTCCCCCCGGCATCACACCGTGCCCCCCAAAGAGGGGCGCACCACACTATTTGACAAGCACTGGTGTAAGTGAAAGTATATTAGGCAGTAGGGGGTGGAACGACACTCCCAACCATTTGAATATTTAATGAACACCCAAAGGGAGGTTAAAATAATTTCCCTTTGTCAAACATCTACAGTTCAGAGACACGAGAGTTAGAGGAAGAGAAAAAGAAGAAGTGATGGAGAAAGTAAATTCTTCCATGTGAGCTTCAGTATCTCATCAATCCTACTACAGTTAACTGCTCTGACATGGAAACTCATCCACACTCACTCACACACACTCTCACACACACACACACAAATGCACGCACACATACACACCCCACACAGAGAAAAAGCAGCAGAGTTGTCGCAGAAATAATATAAAGACTGAAAGATAAAGCTGATAAAGAAGTAAAGGATACAAGAGGGACAAAAGATGGCAATAAAACAGCTCTGATCTTTCGCTTCATCTCACACACACACACACACACACACACGTCATTAATATTTTATTGTTCTCACAATCACGTAGTTCACACACATCCCATTATCACTTTTATAGGGTTTTAAAGTTAAACATAGAAAGACAGCACAGAGCAATTGTATTTCCCCCTCATAATAACCTGTAATTACGAAACTCACACACACACACACACAGACACACACACACACACACACACACACACACACACACACATTTCATGTGACACATCTTCGAGTCTGCTGTTTTCCTCTCATCTCCCCAGCCCTCCATTTCCTGGTTTGCTGCTCCACAGACTGACTACACACCTAATTGCATCCATTCGCTTTAACAACTTTTCCACAACAGTGCAGATTTTCACAGAAATCCGTCAGCAGATGAAAGCCAGATTGACCATTTTCCAGGAAGGGGCCCGGTCGTGCTTTGAGGGAAAACAGATTTATAATAATATTTCCTGAGGTGTAGATCCACATTCACACTACTATTGCATTCCTGTTTCCGGCCCTCCTCCTGGTGGGTTGCAATAAAGGTACACACAACTGTGATATGTTCCAACTTACTGTATATAAAACCACATAACTATTTATAAATGCTTCCTCTAATAGGCTTCCGCTCTCTTCTTTACAATCTGACATATTATTCATATGTCAAGTGAATTTTTGATGGTGTTAGATTGTGTCATGGCATTGTCACAGGTCAGATGACCTGCCACATAATAACAACTGTGGTCCATAGTGTAGCGTACCCTGGCTGGCCAAAAAAAGTTACATACAATAATATTTTGTTGGAGCACCTCTTGCCTTGATTGCATCATGTTATCGAGATTGCATTGAGTTGGTCAGGTCGAGGCTCAGCAACACTATGTGGGAATTAAATGAAGTAATCTTTCACCAATGTCTTGAATCGATGAGGGGAAACCTGAACCACTACATAAAGTCTTCTCCAAAACTTTCAATAGGGTTACGGTCAGGACTCTGGGGTGCCAATACATATGTGAAAATGATTACTTATGCTCCTCTAATCCACACTTTCATTATTTGAATCCCCAATTTTTATCTGTGCCATCGGGGAAGAAAACGTGCACAGATATGATAACCTGTTCATTCAGTACATTGAGGTCATCGGCTGCTTCATTTTACTGCCACATTAATGTTGCTGAGCCTCGACCCGACCAACTGAAACAACAATGCTATGGAGATTATGCACTGAGATCAAGGCAAAAGGCTCTCCAAGAAAATATTAGAGACTTTTTATTATTAGACTTTTTTAGCTGAGCAGTGTTAATTAAAATGTCAGCTCTTAATATTTTTATACAATGATGTGAAGGGAAGTGATGAGTCTTTGTCCAATCAAAAGTCCTCCTTGCTTTCCTATTACCTTTACATATCACCTCGGGTCCTTTTGAGCCTTGACAGAAGTGATAATGAAAGAAATTATCAGGTACAAGGTAATATCCACAAAAGGAAAGTCAGGAAGAGCAGAGCTAGAACCGCACAGTGTAAAAGAACCGTTAGATGAGGGAAGACTGACTATTAACCTGGAGATTGCAAGTTCGAATCTGGTTTAATGCACACAGCCGTCCGTGGATAGGGGTTCATGGGAGCTAATTGGCGGAGGTCGCATGTGAGGGACGGACGGCATGCACTCACGTTCCTGTCACTCACAGTGATCGTCAGCCAATCATAGGTGTCTGTAAGTTCATTCGTACGAAGGAGCGAATAGCACTTTCCCTCCGAGTGTGTTATAGCGCCCCCTTAATATGCATGGTGCTACAGTTTGAAAAGAGGCAAGTGGTTCGAAATGCACGTCTCGGAGGATGTGTGTGCATCCTTTTGTCCCTCCCTGCTTGGTGGTGGTAGTGTAATAGAGAAAGCAATACCTCATGGGTGAGAATTGCCTTCCCTATCACACAACCACCACTGACCAGGGAGGGACCAAAGCATGGAAACGCCTCCTTCCCCCACTGGTTGGTGATGGTTGTGTGATAGGGAAGGAAATACAGTACCTGATGCACACAGCCGTCTGTGGATGGGGGTTCATGGGAGCTAGCTGGCGGAGGTCTCATGGGAGGGACAGACGGCATGCGCTCACTTTCCTGTCACTCACAGTGATCGCCAGCCAATCATAGGTGTCTGTGAGTTCATTCGTACGAAGGAGCGAATAGCACTTTCCCTCCGAGTGTGTTGTATCGCCACCTTAATACGCATGGCGCTACAGTTTGAAAAGAGGCAAGTGGTTAGAAATGCATGTCACGGAGGATGCGTGTGCATGCTTTGGTCCCTCCTGGTTGGTGACCAAAGCATGGAAACGCCTCCTTCCCCCACTGCTTGGTGGTGGTTATGTGATAGGGAAGGAAATACCTGATGAGTGGGAATTGGATACAACTACATTTGGGAGAAAATGGGAACAAAAGTAGGCGGAACCCTAGCGCGTAGTCTGTTAACGAGACAACCTTATACGGAGGTTTTAAATTTTTTTCCAAAAAATGTAATTAAAGGGTAAAACTTGTCCGTTATGCATGATCATAACCTACATGTCAGGAGCACTACAAAGTGCAGAAGATACTGCAAAATATTTGCTCATGTCCCAACTTTTATTCCATGTTTCATCCAGTCTCACTTGGCAAGCTTTCATCAGGATTATTTCACAGTCAATCCCAAAAAAAACAAAAAAAAAAACATGCTGGGCTGCTATAAGTCATTTTATTGTAATGTCCTGACATACCCTAATAAAACATCAACAGAATAGCCAGAGTGGTTTAAGCTGACTGAAAGGCTGTGGTAACTCAAATAACTATTCCGAACAATCATGTTTAGCTGAGAAGCATCCCAGAATGCACACAACTATGAATCTTGACACGGATAGACAACAACAGCACAAGATGACACTTCTGTCAGCCAAGGACAGGAATCTAAAGCTTCAGTGGGTGTTGACTCAGCATCACTTGTTCTGTAAAGCTGAAGATCACCAAGATGTTTTTCTCTGGTTTTCGTTTTTTTGAAAATGTGTGCACATACATGTGTGTAATCCTTCATCAGTTTATCTTCACGCACAACCTTTATGAATATTATCCTATCAAACCTTTATTATCCTTATGGCAGTAGCCATAGCAGATGTGGTCATATATGTGCTAGTCCCGG
Organism: Plotosus lineatus; assembly: GCA_024760905.1. Taxonomy (NCBI): domain Eukaryota; kingdom Metazoa; phylum Chordata; class Actinopteri; order Siluriformes; family Plotosidae; genus Plotosus; species Plotosus lineatus. The sequence continues at coordinate 32,972,125 of CM045742.1, read as the reverse complement.
TTACTTTATTACCTTAACTTCAGTCTTCTATGTTCTCCTAAATAAAGTCGATCTTCGTGTGGTTATGTCTTTAGAGGGCCAAATTACCAAAAGTTCCTGCACCATGCTGTGAGCAGCTTGGACTGCAGTCTGGACCATCACAGCGAGCTTCGGTGCCCACATAGTGTCCATGCTGTTCTTTTATCAGTGTGGGTGGAAAATGGCTGTCATTACCCTCAAAAGCTCAACAGTGTCACACCAACGGTATCCAATCGATGATGCAGAGGGAGACGCAGACGCTCCAAACAATCCGGGCAATCATCGCTAACATTCAGCATGGAGGAATCAATAACCGTAATCTCCACCGCCAGTGTCACAGCGCAGAGTGAACACTGTCATTGCAGCGAGATGAGGACCTACACAGCTTCAGAGAATAAAGGCCAATCAGCGGGTGATTATAACAGCCAAAGGCTGATGCTCACTTCTGATTTAAATCACCAGGTGCATGATGGTATTGGTTAATACTACAATCTGGTTTGGCACAGACTTGGGGATTGGGGGATTATTTAATTACTTATGCAATGTGTGTAATAACAGGAATTTTTTCACAAATGTTCCACAACAGTAAAGGTAACCCGAAAATTTTCAAGGAAATTCGTTTGCTTTAACCGAACATAAGCACTAAACACACACACACACACACACACACACACACACACACACACACCTTCGTCAGCCACAGAACACATTTACCTGAATAAAGTATGCGGACTTCCCTAAGTCCCACAGAAACCGTGCATTACACGTACATGATGCGCCATGCGTGCAACACCACCCCACCTGAGATCAAGCCCCTTTCCACGCATGGTAAAAGTTTCTGGGACGTGTCTTTTGATTTGGCTTTACAGGAAAAAATATTAATTTATAGAATTGATTTCTTAGTGAGTATATTAATAGTAGGATGCTTCGGTTGGAACGACCAGGCAGAAGGCCTAGAGGAAAACCAAAGAGAAGATTGATGGATGTGGTGAAGGAGGACATGAAAGTAGTTGGTGTAAGAGAAGACGATGCAGAGGACAGGGTGAGATGGAGGCAGATGATTCGCTGTGGCGACCCCTGAAGGGAACAGCCGAAAGGAAAAGAAGAAGAAGAAATTTCATTTCTGAGAAAAGATCTCAAAGCATCTTTTTCATTCTACCGAATGATTACCTTTTATTTAGATTTCACATCAATACACCCTGAACACACACTCACGGGACTCGAACACAGGACCTTCCTGCTGTGAGGCTAACCATCATGCCGCTCAAGGGAATGCTAAATCAAAGTAAATCAAGGTTTTATAGTTTATTTTTTACACATTCATATCGCGGCTGCCCCCACGACCTGACCCCGGATTAAGCTGAGAAAGTTGGTAATGATGATATTTTAGCTATTCCCACGCAACGGGGTAGGCACACTTATTAAATAACCACACAAATAAGCTTGAGACAAAATTTATCACACACAAAAAGTTATGCTTAAAATACACCAAATGCGCATTTTCTGTAACCGCTTAATCCTAATTAGGGTTGCAGGGAGACTGGCGCCCATCCCAGCCAACTCCGGGCGAGGGCAGAGTACACCCTGGACAGCTCACCAGGCCATCACAGGGCGGAAACACGCTGACAGCTTTGTAGCCTTCTCTTGACGAAAGTCAGCAATGGTTCTTTTACATGAACCTCTCACCATAGACAGTGAGAGACATGACCGGCCTTTGATAACCCAGTTAGTTGCACTGGGGGGACAGCAGTGACAACCTTGTGAAGAGTGGGACTCGAACCCCCCAACCTTTGGATCAGTGATCCAGCGCCCTATACCACGAGGCCACCAGTGCCCATAATTACAAATTCAGCTATATTTTAATTCTTTATAAAGAGCAGAGGCGGCACGATGGTGTAGTGGTTAGCACGTCTGCCTCACAGCAAGAAGGCCTGGGTTCGATTCCCGGCCTAGGCTTTTCTGTGCGTAGTTTGCATGTTCTCCACATGCTTGTATGGGTTTCCTCCCACAATCCAATGACATGCACAGTAGGTTAATTTGATGTTCTAAAATTGCCCATAGGTTCGCATCATGCAGAAGGCAATGGCAAACCACTGCACTAATCCTGCCAAGAAAACCTCCATGAAGATGATAACCAGGGCGTTATCCTTCGCGGCGGGTCGCCAATGGTCATCCGATGACTCAGGCACTAGGTAGATAGATAGACAGATAGATAAAGAGCAGAAACATTCTACCTGCATGGCTCCACCTACTTATGGAAGTTATCGAACACACCTGACCGCTTATCATAAACAATTTCTGTCACAGTGATTTACTAAAGGTCGGCATGGTGCTGGAGTGGTGAGTACATCCGCCTTACAGCACAAAGGACCTTGATTCAAGTCCGGGAAATTTCTGTGTGGGGTTTGCATATTCTCCCATGTTTGTGTGGGCTTCCTCCCGGCACGCTGGTTCCCTCCCACAGTCCAAAGACATGCACGTTAGACTACTGGTGTCTAAAGTACTGGCAAGCTGTACAGGGTGTATCCTTCTTTTGGCTAGTGTGGGCTGAGATAGGCCCCAGCCTCCAGCAAACCTCATAAGGTTTATCAGTTTGGGAAATGAGTGGTGAATTAGTGAGTGCTTTAATATGTAAGTGTTTATTTCACCTTACTGCATCGTCAAAAAAAAAAAAAAAAAAAAAAAATCAATCCAAACAAACAGCCAGGCCAGAACATAGCACAAAATAGCATGGCACAAAACCCACCAATATAAACTTAAATCCCACAGAGCACATAAGTGTTCACGGTGCAGAAATCAGACATAAAACTTGAAGCCAAAGGCAGCAGTGGATATCAAATGGACTCAATTATTCCAGCAATTACTAGAGAAAACCTTAAAGACCTTGAAGTTCATCAAACGACCTCAGAATCTACACTGGAGTTCATGCATAATATACCATTACCAGCTCACATACAGTCCGCGCCGTAAGAGTCAGGTGATGTGTTTCACTCGCTCGTGTGAATTTGGTAAAATCTAGACATTATTATTGATGGAGGTCACGTACAGAAATAATGAAACTTTGCTCTTCCTTTTCCCTCTCCCCACATTTCACTGCTTCACTCGGTCCCTCTCCTGAGAAAACAACACAGCTGCTTACTGAATTATTAAAGCGGTTACAAACCTACAAACCTTCAAACACACACACTCACACACACACACACACACACACACACACACACACACACACACACACACACACACACACACACACACACACCACTATCCATTTCTGTGGCCTGAGGGAGCAGGGAAATAATGACCAATTCAACTGGACATGGTTATAGATACTATAAACACCAGGGCAGAGGGGAGCAGGGTGAAGGACAGAGAAGGAGGGAAATAGTAATTAACTGGGATAGGAGAAAAAAGAAGGTACTCAGGTGGAAGGACAAAAAAAGGACACAGACTGTCATATTTCATTCTGCATGGCTGACTCAAAAGCATGAATAGTACAAGTGTTAAATTATTTCTATTATTTCAGACTGAATGTAATAAAACACACACACACACACACACACACACACACACACACACACACACACACACACACACACAAAACAGGTACAGTATATTAATATTGAACATACAGTAGGCCCTTGACCAGTCGCGGTTCAGTGGGATTGGAGACAAACCCGGAAGTAACTGCCACGTGATTCAAATTTAGCCAATGGCTGAGAGCTTTTGTTTCTCCCTCCTGCTGATTGGTTGCAGATGATGTGTAGGTACACCTCTTTTTTTTCTCGTTCGCGTACAAGTTATCAACGTGATTGCTTGAATTGCGAAGTACATTTTCTTGTGTGTTTTTAATGATTATTTAATCCCTATGATGTCACTCAAACGACCCTGCATCTTCTCTAGCTTCTGGTAAGGAGCCTACGTGCTTTATTTATTCCAAAATATGATCACAGTACAAAATTAAAAAGTTTATAATTAATTATCACTGCATTTTACAACATTATTATTATACTTCCGGATTAATTGCAAACCGGGAAGTTAATGGCATGTGATTCAAATTTAGCCAATGGCTGAGAGCTTTTGTTTCTCCCTCCTGCTGATTGGTTGCAGATGATGTGTACACCTCTTTTTTTTCCTGATTTGCACACATCATCAACGTGATTGCTTGAATTGTAAATTCACATTTCTTTAGTGTGTTTTTAATGATTATTTAATCCCTATGATGTCACTTAAACACCCTGGATCTTCTCGCCTAAGCGCTTTATTTATTCATAAATAATATCACAGTACAAAATTAAAAAGTTTTTACTTAATCATTACAACATTTTACTTGCATTATTACTGTATTAATGAGTAAGACTGTCTATAGAATGTGTTTAAGAAGCATATTTTAGCACATGTAATATCATACATAGGGTTTTAAAACCGTGTCCATAACGCGTGGATTTTCTTGATTCGCGGGAAGGGCGGGAACCGAACCATCGTGAAAAACGGGGACCTACTGTATTAAGATTAGCAGTACGTATATGTTTCCCGTGAAATTGAGTCATTTATATTTAACCCATCCATCCCTACATCCACTATGTATACTGCGTATTCGTCAGGGCTGCTGGGAAGCTGAAGCCAATCCCAGCTAACTTTAGATCAGAGGCAGGGTATCGGTGCAACCAGAACAGGTCACCAATCTCCTGCAGGGCTTACACAGATATAAACAACCATTCACACTCACATTCACACCTACGGACAATTTAGAGTACAAAGTTAACTTAATGCACATGCCTTTGGAGAAAACCAGAGCACAGAGGAAACCCATGCAAACCTGGGAAGAATCACGAACAGCACTCAGAAAGACCCGAATGAATTTTTTTGATGCAAAAATACCACTGTGCTGCTGTGTATACTGTATATATCTGAGTAAAGGCTCCAATCTGATCTTTTGCCATAAAAGTTTCAAATATTCGGAAGTTATTATAGTGTATTGGGAATCATAATTTTATATATTAAAAGTAAGAACAGAAAGTGCATAAACTTTTTATGACTATTTTTGCTTTTACTTAGAAAATTCATTAAGCAAGAGAGGAAGTATCTCATTAAAGACACAGCGTAAAGCACACACACACACACACACACACACACACACACACACACACACACACACTCACACACTCACACACACACACACACACACACACACACACACACACACACACAAGTAATGAGAAGCTTTAAAAACAAAAAAACCACCCCACCATTTCTTTCTCAAGGTGCTCTCACCATTAAATGTTCTATTACCATAACAAATCTCCTATGCTGCTTCGCAGAGCAGAAATGTCAAGTCATTATCAGAGTCTTTCCAGATGCTCCAATACCCCGATAGAGCAAACCCGGTAGACACACACACACACACACACACACACACACACGCGCGCACACACACACACGCACACACACACACACACACACGACATGACAGGCTAGACACCGTTGATGTAAAAACCATTACCAATGCAAAATTTCAAACAAAGTGTGTTGAGTAAAGTTACTAAATAATAAGGGGGAAAAAATTAAAGCTCACGGGTCACAAAATAAATTATTTTACAGATGAAATTGTTTTCCAGCTTCCTTAAATAAACCAACTAAGAAATGTTTGTATACAAGACTGTGTTAGGAGCAGTAGCCTAATTAAAATATATTTCTATTTACCTGTGCTTTCGACAGATGGTAGCTGGTCAAACTCATTTACATTTTTCAGCAGAACAAATATAGTTATAGCAAAATATTCAGAGATATTATTTAAATTTACAGAAAGCCCAATGCAAGACTAGCTTTGTTAAATTGGTTGGAATCTATTAATAAATAAATAAATAAATAATAATAATAATAATTATTATAATAATAATACTTATTATTATTATTATTATTATTATTATTATTATTAACAACCACAATACTGTCATTCATTCATTCATTCATTCATTCAGTTTCTGAACCACTTAATCCTAATTAGGGTCATGAGGAGGCTGGTGCACATATCAACCGAATCTGGGTGAGGACAGCTTGCCAGGCCATTGCAGGGCAGAAACACACTGATGGCTATGCAGTTACTCCTGATGAAACTCAGCAATGGTTCTTTTACATGACCCTCTCACCATAGACTGTGAGAGACATGCCCCCCACTGGGGGGACAGTGACAACCCTGTGGGGACTCGAACCCCCAACCTTAGGATCAGACATGGCCGGCCTTTGATAACCCAGTTAGCTGCACTGGGGGGCTGTTATGATTATTTTTTTTTTGTATTGTATTTTTTAGTTTATAAGGTAGACAAACACAGATAACATGATACCAAGCTTTACGTACACTAGCATAGTCTTTTAAAAATAGCATAAATTTTTGGGGGACTAGCATGGTTTTTTTTTACAAACCATCTGGAGAGTTTTTATTAGAGTAGAAGAGTTCAGAAGCTATTTTATCATATCCTGTTTATTGAACTAGCTTAAGGTAGCTAGGCTATTAAGGATTCATTCGTACTTCGCGATTCAATTCATGCGGCTTCAGTGCATCGTGTTTTTTTTTTAAATATTCATCGAATTAAAAAATATGGAAATTAAGGAAGAATAGGAGGAAAAGTTAAGGAAATGCGGCAAAAAAGGCAAATTATGCAAAAAAAAACCCCTCAATAAACAAAAACCAAAAACAACCCAAAACCCCCCCATCAAAACTACTTACATTTTTATGTGAGGTGCGCATCTGAGTGCATGCACGCGCATCTGTATGTGTGTATTTATATTTTATTTACATCTTATGCATTATTTTTGAATGTTTAATTGTTATTATAAGCATTTATAGTGTTGAATATGTATTTATCGATATAATATACACAAATACATGTACATATACGTCAGTCGAAGGGCGGGGGGGGGGGGGGTTGATCAGTCCCAATTAACCGCGGAAAGTGAGGGATCCCTGTATATCATATTTCCATGTCATTAAGTAAAATAGAAATTTTAAATATTAAAAAAAATAATAATTTTCAAAGGACTATCGTGGTTTCTAAATGACGTTATAGTTTTTGGCAAGTTGCCATACTGATTTCATGAGGACTCTCCATTTTACTTGAGAATAAAAAAGTAAAAGAAGTCTGACAGGATTTGTAAAGCACAGTCTGTCATGGCAGTTCCATTACAAAGCATTGATCAGATGAAAACTGAGGCAATGGTTGAATTTCTGTCCTCCTACAATAAAAGTGAAATTACTGTCAGAGCAACAAAGACACAGGCATGTATACAGAATGATATTGTAGTACAGTGGTAGGCGTGAGTGCATGTGTATGCCTACAGAGAGACAGTGATACACACACACACACACACACACACACACACACACCTATTATTATGCAGTTTGCTTTGTTAAAACAAAAACTACAATTATTTCAGTGTCTCCTACTGGAGTCTGCTGCTCAAGTGTCAATTATTGGCATACCGTAATGATCATGCCAGAGGAGCTGTCAATCATCCATTGTGCAAGCATTCCCACTGAGCATCAAACCAACTAGAGAATGGTTGTGTGTGTGTGTGTGTGTGTGTGTGTGTGTGTGAGAGAGAGAGAGAGAGTGCGACAGGGAAACATGGACAGAAAGAAAAATAAATTGTAATTTTAATGAATTCTACGCTTCATAAATAAATACTGCACAGGAAAGGCACAGTCTGATTGGTTCACTATCTGGGGGATTGTTGAAATTATCCCGAGGGAATAATGCTCATGGTTTTGTTATGCTTTAAAACTACAGAAAATAAACCATTAAAACCCTGTATTAGTTAGATTTTTGTGTTCTGAGTGGTATATATTAAACTTAAAATGAATTCAAAGGAAATCCATCAAATCAACCTTGCATGAGCGCTGAACGCCTCAAATTATGACTTATTCGTCCGCAGGGTGCACCTACCAGAATACCTATACAGACCTACCTAGGTTCTGTAAAAATCGTTGACGTTGTACATACATGGTGCCTTTAAATCAGTGCTTCTCAAATAGTGGGGGGGGGGGCGGTGTGATTCCCTGGGGAATATGCTTTTCTGGAATAGTGTACGAGAATTAAGTGTAATTGCACCTCCACTCCAGTAGTTGGCAGTGGCGCTCTCATTGTCACGCTATGGTGTAGCGGTTTTTCGCATGAGCTAACCATATGAAATGCAGGAAACAACACCTCAAAAAACAACACGGAAAACTTTCTAACAGGAACGAAGAGAATGGTGGAGAGAGCCAGAGATATTAAGACATAAATAAGTTGAATGAGTTTAAATAAGGATGTTTTTTTTTTTTTTTCAGGCACATTGGTGCACTTTAAATCTTTTCTGTTACAGATTTAAAATGTTAATGAAATTTTTCTTTATTGTAAGTTGAACTATATTTCTTTTTTGTTTTTAATGTTCATAAAGATACAACCTCTGATTCAGGAGGAACAATGTTGTTTTCGTACTGGCCGTAGCACTCTTGGCCAACTCCTTACGCTCCATAGGATTCTGGAGGGGGCATAGGAGTTTGCCCAACCTGTCCACATGTGCTTTGTGGATTTGGAGAAGGCTTTCGACCGTGTCCCTCGAACAATCTTGTGTGGCATGCTCCGAGAGTACGGCGTTCCAGACCCGTTGCTACGGGCCATTTGGTCGCTGTATCACCGGAGCCAGAGTTTGGTCCGTATTGGCAATAACGGGTTGAATTCATTTCCGGTGGGAGTTGGAGTCTGCCAAGGCTGTCCTTTGTCACTGATTCTGTTCATAATTTTTATAGACAGAATTTCTAGGCGCAGTTGAGGCAATGAGGGGTTCTGGTTTGGTGGCCATCGGATCTCGTCTCTGCTTTTTGCAGATGATGTTGTCCTTTTGGCTTCATCAAATCGGGACCTCCAGCTCTCATTGAAGCGATTCGCAGCCGAGTGCGAAACAGCCGGGATGAAGATCAGTACCTCCAAGTCAGATGCCATGGTTCTCAGTTGGACAAGGGTGGAATGCACCCTCCGGGTCGGGAATGAGGTCCTGCCCCAAGTGGAGGAGTTTAAGTATCTTGGGGTCTTGTTCACGAGTGAGGGAAGAATGGAGCGGGAGATCAACAGACGGCTTGCTGCAGCCTCTGCTGTTAAGCGGAGCCTGTACCGGTCCATCGTGGTGAAGGAGCTGAGCCGCAAAGCGAAGCTCTCAATTTACCAGTCGCTCTACGTTCCAACCCTCACCTATGGTCACAAGCTTTGGGTAGTGACCAAAAGAACAAGATCGCGGATACAAGCAGCTGAAATGAGCTTCCTTCGTCAGGTGGCGGGGTTCTCCCTTAGTGGTAAGGTAAGAAGCTCTACCATCCGTGGAGAGCTCGGAGTAGATCCGCTGCTCCTCTGCATTGAGAGGGGCCAGTTGAGGTGGCTCAGGCATCTGGTCAGAATGCCCCCCGGACGCCTCCCTGGTGTGGTGTTTCGGGCATGTCCAACGGGAAGAGACCCTGGGATCGACCTAGAACACGCTGGAGGGACTATGTCTCTCGGCTTGTCTGGGACCACCTCGGTGTGTCCCCCGGGAGAGTTGGAGGAAGTGGCTGGGGAGAGGGACATCTGGACCTCTTTGCTTAGGTTGCTGCCCCCACGACCTGACCCTGGACTTAGCAGAAGATGATGATGTTATGCAAAGGTGTACTAATAACAATTTTATAGTCAAATAATACTACTTATAGTCGCTCGCAGGTGTGGGGTGGGGGGCGTGAAATGTTTTTTTCTTCCTAGAGGGTGCGCCACAGAAAATAATTGAAAAGCATTGTTTTAAAGAGATGTTGTTAATGCTACACATTTCTTAACTTTCTTCGTGGAGAGTGTTAAAAATATGTATTAAAAAAAATCAGTTAACTTTGCTTAATGTGACCATCAGTGGCACAGAGGTTACCATGTCCACCTCACAGCCTCACTGGATGAACATTCTGTATTTGAGTCCTGGGCTTGGGCGTTTCTGCGTTTCTGGTTTCCTCCATTTACTCGAGTTTCCTCACACATTCCAAAGGCATGCGCATTCAGCCAACTGGCTGCTGCAAATTGTCCCTAGGTGCAGCTGTGATTGTGAAAGGCTTTTGTTTTGTTGGCTTTGCAATGGTCTGGTCGAGCTGTTCTAGATTTGACCTACCTTCGCCGAATGACAGCTGAGATAGGCTTCAGTCTCCCCACAACCCTAGTAGGATCAAGCAGTTTGACAAATGAGTGAGAGAGTGAGTTAGAAATGTTTCTGCATAATATACGACCTACTAAAACACGTATTCACCTCTGGCTTTGGGGATGTTGTCATTCTGTCAATCTCTTTCAGGGACTAGTAAGAACAAACTAAACCCAGCTTCCTGTCAGATTAAAAGAAAATCTGTGGAGCAGAGGATGTTTCTTTTATTCCCAATGAAAGACACAAGCTTTCGATTTATCGTCCTCCACATGTTCACAACACATGATCATAACACAGGTCGAGAACAAAACACAAGGACGACTAAAAGAATGTCAAGCTGTAATGTAGTGCAAGACAAGAGGACAGGTGTGGAGAAAGAAGGGCATGTACATCACCTGAGAATATTAATAATTCATCGTCAGGTTGTAAATAGCTTCCCAACCACGTGAATGTGTATACACAGCAACATGTTAGTCATTATTGGAGTTTAGCTCCACAGTAATCACTATTAATCACGCTCATCAATCACCATAATCTCCCACACTCATTTATCAAACCATTTAATCTTACGGTTGCAGGAAGGCTGGAGCCTATCTTAGCCGGCGCTGGGCTATGAGCATGGGCTATGACCATGAGCAACTTGCCAGACCATCATTGGACCAACATACTCAACCATTGACACTTACACTTAGGGCAATGCTTCTCAATTATTTTCTGTGACGCCCCCTCTAGGAAGAAAAAAAAAAAAAACAGTTCAAACCCCACCCCCAAACTGAGCGAGCGACTATAAATAGTATTACAGTATTTGTCTATAAAATTGTTATGAGTATACCTCTGCATAACACTGTATCTTTATTAACATTAAAAATAAAAAAGAAAGAAAAATAGTTCAACTTACAATAAAGAAAAACTTCATTCACATTGTTTTTTAATCTGTAATGGAAAACATTTAAAGTGCACCAATGTGCCTGAAATTAAAAAATACATCCTGATTTAAACTCATTTAACTTATTTATGTCTTAATATTTCCGTCTCTCTCCACCTTTCACTTTGTTCCTGTTAGAAAATTTTCAGTGTTGTTTCTTGAGGGGTTGTTGACTGCACTTCATATTGTAATTTTGTGCGAAAAACCGCTACACTATAGCGCGACAATGAGTGCGATACTGCCAACTACTGGATTGGAGGTGCAATTACAATGAATTCTTGTACACTACTCCAGAAAAGCATGTTCCCCAGGATCATACATCCCCCGAATCACACCGCATCCCCCGGCATCACACTCACACACACACACACACACACACACACACACACACACACACACACACACACACACGGCATCATCCCGCGCCCCACTATTTGATAAGCACTGACTTAGGGGCAATTTAATATAGATAATCAGCCTAATGTGCATGTCCTTAGACTGTGGAAGGAAACTAGAGTAGCCAGAGGAAAGGAGCAAAGGAGAACATACAAAGTCCACAAAACCAGGACCTTCTTGCTGTGAACCAGATGTGCTAACTGCTACGCTATCGAGCCGCCCTTAGATTGATCTTTAAATGTAAAACCTGTGTAAAGAACTGATGGAAGCTTTTCCCACAATGAGCCGAGGGGAGCAACGCTCTGTGTGTGTGTGTGCATGTGTGCGTGTGTTAGATGTCAACATCTTTAGAAAAAACATCTGATAGCCTTTACTAACAAATGTGATGTGATGACACACATCCGTACGTGTAGTTCGCACTTTTCATTTTTATCACTTATCACTTCAGTGTATAATATGCTACAGGGAATCGCTTCGCATTAGCAATCTGACAATTTTGCAATCTAAAGAAGATTGTTTCCAATGCCTTTTTCTAGAAACTGTAAATATTAGCAACTATAAATATTGTAAATATTGACTAAACTGTAAAGATTGTAAATATTGACTAAACTGTAAATTTTGGCAACAAAAAATCCCAGCAGGCAGAATTTTACAACCAAAAGATCAGTGTATGTCCGTAGCACGATCTTTTTTACGTACTGCAACACTAAGTAATAATTTGCATCTCCTCCGTTTTTTTATGGATGTTAGATACCATAACCTGCTTTTCTATCTTATATTAACGCCAAAGAACAAGATTTGAAAATTCACAAGTCATAGTTGTCCCTAGATCTAGTTGGTACAAAGCAAAAGTAAATGCCAACAAAAATAAATATACCTTCCACATCATGTGCTTTTTTTTTTTTACTCATGAATTGGATTCTCGATCAGGTAAATTTCATCTGCTGCTTTGCGTGAGAAACAGAGCATCATTGGTGATAGCCATAGCCTAATGATTAGATTTAGGTTAGGAACCAAAAGGTCGCTGATTCGATTCCCAAATCAGCATGAAAAATGTGTGGTAGCTGGGGTTGTGGGGGTTGAGGGGGTCAGTTGCATATTCCCTTCGTTCACCTTCATGATTGAAGTGCCCTTTGAGAATGGCACCTAACCAGAACTGCTCTCTGGTGCTGCAGTGTGTGGCGGGCCACTGCTCCGCATGTGTATGGTATGTGTGTATGCGCCAACATTGTATGAATAAAATGCAGAGGTTAAATTTTCCTTGCAGGATTTTATAAAAGGTAAAGTCCTTTGGGCGTTTTACACCCAAGCCTAGTGGCTCATCGGACCGGCGCTTATCCCGGTTTCCATAGCATGAAGCGTCAAGGAGCTCAACTCCTCCTGGATGGGACGTTAGTCTACCGCAGGTTAACTTTCCAGTATATTTTTATTGGTACACATTTATACTTCCGGGTGAACAGAAGCACACTTGTGGTACAGACCTTGCCCACGTGTCTTAGCACAGTGGGAGTCTAAGTGGGATTTGAACACATAACCTCCCGATCATGAGCACAACACCCTAACCACTATGCCACCAGCCCCACTGCAGGATTTTACACAGTGTATAAAAAAAAAATTTTCAGGTCATTCTGCGTGCGGTTAAAAACAGTATAATTGTATGACTAAAGGGCTGCTTGGTCATTCAGGGTGCAGCCGGGTGATGCTGTCGTCTCAGGTCAAGACCAGACGACCAACATCCTGAACCGCCTGCATGCAGGATTAGAGCTGTGGTTTCCAGTGTCATCTACCACCTGCCGTTTTCGCCCCTCTTCCATCGCTACAGGGCTTCACAGTTGGTGGCAACGGAGACATGGACATGTCCCTCTAGCCTGCGCAATGAACTTTTAGGTGGAGTTCAGTGTTACGCAGTACTGGCCCCACCCTTTACACCCGTGGTTCAACTGCTATAGCCAAGCATGCTAGGACAGTAACAGCGAGGTCCTCGGGTCGTAGGTTTTATATTAGACTTATCCTTGTCCTAGATGAACTGCCTGACAAGCCTAACAAGCTCCATCTACCCGGGTTTGAAATAAGAGTTGTCCTTCTGCAGGGGTCTTCTGAACCGCACTTCATCTGGACCTTCACCCAGGACCTGTTTGTCTTGGGTGACCCTACCAGGGACATTATGCCCCCGACAACATAGCTCCTTGGATCATTAGGTCACACAAACCCCTCCACCACAATAAGGTGGCGATTGAAGGAGAAGTATGGAGGATTGGAGGAGTATGGAGGTGTATGGAGAAGTATCAAGGAGGAGTAATTGCATGACTTTACTGGGCTCCAACTGAAAGTTTAGAAAAAAATATTATTCTCAGTTTTAAGGCTGATGAAATAATAGCAAACAGCACACAGTAATGTGTTTAAATTACAGGTACGTGTCGTAATTCAGACTTCGCTGAGCGGCAGTCTGATTGATTCGCTCGGCCCAAACTCTTTTCATAATGATAGATCAGTAAGTGCATCCTTCGCAAAGGATATTAAGCTAACTAATTACTCCTTTTACATGTTCTGAATAGAAGAAAGGAGGCACACACACATGCACAATGCTGTGTAATTACTCTAAACTAAATTAAACAGGTAGTGATTTATGACAACGCTTCTGTATGAGGGCGTAAGGGGTAATGAATGAGAAAACGAGCCTTGGGTTATGTAACAAAGAAACATAAAAGCTCAAATTATATCCCACTGCAAATGAGAGTTAATGGAAAGTTCATAAAAAGTTGAAATAGAGATAATGATATGGTTATATTTTGTGGAATTCCTTAAAGGTGCTTTTGTTTAATAAATGTCATGAAGCCAACCTGTTGATAATTCAAGCAGAGGGTAAGGAGAGTTCAGCAAACCAAGAGAATTAAGAGAACATTGTTATGCATTAATTCACCTGAACACAAAATGAAAGGCTTTTATAAATGAGAATAATGAATGAAAAAAAGGTAAAGTCCGTTGGGCTTTTTGCATGCGAGCCTAGCGGCTCATCAGGCCAGTGCTTATCCCCGGTTTCCGTAGCATGAAGCTACGAGGAGTTGAACTCCTCCTGGATGGGACGCTAGTCTATCACTGGTTACCTTCCCAGTATATTTTTACTGGTACCCGTTTATACTGCTGGGTGAACAGAGGCACACTTGTGGTTAAGACCTTTCCCAGGGATCTTAGCACAGTGAGGGTCTAACTGGGATTTGAACACACAACCTCCCGATCATGAGCACAGCACCCTAACCACTATACCACCGGCCCCACAATAATGAATGAAAAGGGATGTGAAAAGGTTAAAAACCACAGAAAAATAAAACAGCATTCACTGACGCTAGTATCCAATGGAGCGGCGGATACAGACGCTCCCCACTTTACGTATTTTTCGATTTTATGTTTTTTAAAAAAAATAAAAATAAAAAATTATGTCAAATTTTGAGTTTAGCATGCTCTCTGTAGTACAAGATATACCTACGTAGCATGGTGACGTAATACGTTACTTACGCATGACGCTGCGTCCATTGTTTACAAACGACAGACTGAATGTGCCCCTCCTTATTCCCAGTTCACTGCGTGTTACCCTTGTGTTAAGACGTCGTCTCTGTTCTCTTTGTGTTTACACTGTTTTGTGGACTTTTGTAACCCTAAGTAAATATGGTTGGTCAGAAGCTTAAGCCTACTAGTGATAGTGATAATCAGAAAAAGCGGCAAGCCATCTCATCAGAAACGAAGATGGCTATTATCAAGAAAATTGATGCTGATGAAAAAACATGTGAATGTGGCACGTTTCTTCCAAATGGCTCCGTCAACCATTGGAACCATTTACAAGCAGAAAGATCGCATCACAGAGCATGCTAAAGGTTATATTTGATACTGTATTTGATATTTTATAAGTGAATTTGATTAAAATTAATCTATTTGAAATTATTTTTGCTTAAATTTAATTTATTTGAAATTAATATTGATATTATTTGACATATTTGATATTATTTTACAATGTTATGTTTATAATATTTGATTTAGGGGTGTTTTATGAGATACGGTAATGGTATTTATGGATGTATAGTATAGTATGAACGTCATACGTCACTGGAACATACAGTAACAACTTACGTTTTTTTTTACCTTACGTTCGGCCGTCCGGAATCGAACTAAAACATAAGTCAGGGAGCGTCTGGACTGATAAATGTCGCGAATATGGTTTTATCAGAGCTCAAAAAATTTTGTGAAACAGTTTGTCTTGTCGCAAAGAAATTTTGGAAACGTATTCTTCTGAAAACAGTTGAAATGTTTGCCAAACACTTATTTGTATATTTATATATTTGTATACTTATATATACTTATAGGGCTGCTAAAGATATTTTTTAGTTTGCTAGTAGTGAAAACAATGCTGGCAGGGTAGCTCACCTTTTTTTGGGGTTTGGTCCATCAATCCATCATTCTTTTACTCCTTTTTTGTTTCTCTTCTTGTCTTGTTGTCAGTGCAACAAAACAATTGTTTCTCAATGGAAATAACATGTTGGACTTCTTCCTGACAGAAATCCGTTTCCATGATCTGGAAGCCCATCCTACCACTATCGCTAGCATTTGCTAACAGTTGCTAAAGTCCAGAAATTGTCGACTACAAACACTTCGGAAAACTTCATACAAATGTCGCTTTGGGTGTCTCTAAATGTTGCAAAATGACAGCGGTACAGTAAACCCTGATTTTTGTTAACATTCAACAGAAAGCCTGGCGAATCCAAATTTCGCTACAATTGTCAGCAGCCGCTGCTCTGCGAGATTCAGGCTTAAAAACTATTGTGAAAAATTGCCATGTTTTAGCTGTAAGTCAGAACATAGAAGGAAATCAAGGACCCAAACTAATACACAGTAGAAGTTTGAGCTGGGATAAAAATGAAGCTTTTCCTGAAAGGGCCTTTGGGCTCTCAATCGCCTGGTTTCCTTAATAGCTTCAGACAAGAGTCATTTTTTAATTTGTAAGGTGAACTCTCTAAATATGCAAGTGGGAGTAGATCTGTCCTTTTCTTCACCCCCACCAAACCCCCCTCATTCCAGGAGAAAAAAAAATCTCGAACTCTTTCATTTGACATTACATACAAAAAAAACACAGCCTGGAAAAAGCAATTGTACTGGAGCCTATAGAGATTAAGAGAGTATTTATTTGTCCCTGAGGTGAGAACAGAAACCCACACATGTATTTGTGAATAATGTATGAACATCTGTGATAAACAACTAAATATCTCCAAAGGTGTTGTGAAACATTAGAAATGTTTTTGTGAGTATGGTATATTGTGAGAAACGGGAGGTGATAAAGATTCCTACATGTTTATTGTTAAGGTTCTTCGTTTCCCTTCGGCTTTTTCCATTTTTCAGGCCTCGCTACGGCGAATCATCTGATTCACATGTTTGATTTGGTATAGGTTTTTACGTCAGATGCTCTTCCAGATACAACCCATAAAATTTAATTATCGGAAACAGAACAAGGGCTGTGGCGATCTAGTGGTAGAGGTGATGGATGACTGATCCTCAGGTTGGGGGTTCAAGCCCCACTCACCGCAGGTTGTCACTGTCCCTCCCAGTGCAGCTAACTGGGTTATCAAAGGCCTGCCATGTCTCTCACTGTCTATGGTGTAAGGCTGTAAAAGAACCATTGCTGACTTTCAACAAGAGTAGCTGCATAGCCGTCAGCATGTTTCCGCCCTGCGATGGCCTGGTGAGCTGTCCACGGTGTACTCTGCCCTCACCCGGAGTCGGCTGGGATGGGTGCCAGCCTCCCTGTGACCCTAATTAGGATTAAGTGGTTACAGAAAATGAACTGGAATACTGTTTATTTTCATAATAGGTGATATGGGATTGTTGTACAACACGCGGGCCTAACTCAGGTGGGCTGGACATGTGTGCCATATGGACAACGATCGCCTTCCAAAATTTCTGCTCTATGGTGAGCTTTGCGAGGGTAAACGTTCACAGGGCGCACCCAAGAAATGCTTCAAGGACACCGTGAAAGCCACCCTGAAGTCATGCAGCATCAACCAACCCCGACTCCTGGGAGTCAGTTGCACTTGACCGTACTACCTGGCCCACGGTGATCTCTCGTGGTGTGTCTGCGTTTGAGGAAAATTGCACCAAGCAGCAGCAGCAGCAGAAACGCCAGCAGTGACAGAGCAGAGCCAGCATCAGCCATCCCATGCCCCCACTGCAACAGACAGTTTCGAACGAGGATTGGACTTTTTAGCCATCTTCGCACTCACAACCCCCAGTGATTTTGAAGTCTTTGTCGTCTTTGCCAGCGAAGGACGAACATCATCATCACAACATATACAGTATTTACTTACAGCTTTGAACTTTTTTAAAAGTAAACGTGATTAAAAGCTACGACACTTCATGCAGCAGAACTAAAAATTTTCCCCATCAGTAATAGACCACCAATATCCAGAACAAGGTTGATTCATATTACTGATGCAAAATGTCCATCAATAAGTTAGGCATATACTGGGAATCCACTCTCATCGGCAGTAAAAGCAAATTAATCTGTCCACATCTCATTAAATGTTCTTTCTTCAGAAACTTTTCTTTTCTTGCATTTATCCATGTTGGGCTTCCTGGGGTTGAAAAGTTAGATCTGAATTGAACGGCATGTCCTATCCCGCGCCAGCGGATTTCCCAAGTCGCAGTTATGACGCATGTTTTGAGTGACAAATAAAATTAGACATGGTTTATTTTAATGTTATCAGAGCTTCGTGATCTTAAAGTTTAGAATCACATAAAAACTAACCAACTAAATGAAAATTAATTTAAATTAAATGTTTATTATTTATTTTCCAAATGTACAGGGAGCCGCAGCAGTGGGATGAAAGAGCCACTTGTGGCTCCGGAGCCGTGGGTTGCCGACCCCTGAGCTAGTTGGTTATCCCAAATTGCCCCTTGGTGCGAGGGTGAGTGTAAATGGTTTTGTGCGTGTTGGCCCTACGATGGTCTGGTTTGCAAACCAGAATGTACCCTTCCTTCACCCTGTGTCCAGTATGTTTCCATGATTCTTATGCAACAGGTATATTTTGTTGTTGTTGTTGTTGTTGTTGTAATATTTTACATATTATTTAAATTTGGGTTCAACAAAAAGCCCAGACACAGTAATAGCTCATATTAAGGCTTATAGATTTAACAGACTAAACTTTTTTAACATCTGTTATTGAGTTTCTTATGAATGAAGTTAAAAAAAAAAACGTTTTGTTTGTTTTTTGTCTTAGATGTAACTATTGATGGGGCATTTTCATTAAGTCAGACATAAAGCATTACAAGCATGCCCAAGTCATTCAATCATTTAGGAGCCAGTCCGCTGGGATTTTTAAATCTCCTTTGATTCGAGGAATAAAACATGTTATTTTATGAGAATTCAATATTAATTCGCCTTCTCCTGCCTTCCATTAGCTCTGGGCTCAAAGAAACTGGACAATCATTGACCAAGGAACATTTATTATGCCTTAATATATGACATAATGGGGATTGATGTTAACATCTTTTCAGTTAAATGACTGTCAACAACTTATTTGTTATTGATTAGATAATAAAGAAAAGTCAGGGCTTGTATTCAGACGGAATGAATTGGCAGTGTAGAGTAGTGTAGTTGTATTGAGAGGGAAATCTACGCTGGTTGGATAGTAGTTGTTTTTGAAAATGTGACTCCAGCGTGCCGACCATCGTGAATTCTTAATACCGTAAACTGCAACATTAGCAGGCGTTACATTGCCTGGCGAGCTGTCCAGAGTGTACCCCGCCCTCGCCCAGACTCGGCTGACTCCCCGCAACCCTAATTAGGACTAAGAGGTTCAGAAAATGAATAGTGGTTAGGGCACTGTGGGTGAGTGGACCCCCCCCCCTCCCCTCCCCCAGGACACTATGCTGCTAGTGTGTTTCTGTCCACCCGGCAGTACCAGCGGTTCCATCGGTACCAGTAGCATTCCATACATGAGGGAAACCTATGAAAACTGGTCTGACGAGTCAGTAGGCTCGGGTGTAAAACTTAAACCCAATTTTACTCCTTCTCGGGTTGCGGGTCAGACACACTAGGCAAAGGTGGGGCACACTCTGAACAATCGAAGGCAACGGAGAACCATTTACACTCGTACGCACAACTATTGAGCCAAATAATCTAATGTGCACGTCTTTCGACTACAAAAGGAAACCAGAGCAGACAACTGCAAGCACAGGGAGCTCATGCAGGCTTTAGACTGGAACATCTGATCAGGGATTCGCACCCAGGATCTTCTTGCTATGAGGTGGACAAGCTACCCACTACACCACCCTGCTGCACTCATGGCAGAATGAAATGTGTCAATCACAAAACAAGAAAAAGCTGAAATAGTTATTACCACAGTGAACATTGTGTGGTGGTAAATGGCGCTGGTTCGAGTCCCACTCTCCACAAAGTTGTCACAGCCTAAACCCCCACCCCACCCCACCCCAGTGCAGCTAACTGGGTTATCAAAGGCGGGCCATGTCTCTCACTGTCTATGGTGAGATGTTCATGTAAAAGAACCATTGCTGACTTTCGTAAAGAGGAGCTGCAAAGCCGTCAGCGTGTTTCTGCCCCTTGTGAAAGGGTTGTGTCAGGAAGGGCATCCGACGTAAAAACCTATGCGAAATCAAACATGTGAATCAGATGATTCGCTGTGGCGACCCCTGAAAAAAGGGGGAAAGCCGAAAGGAAAAGAAGAAGACAGTGAATATTGTGTGACCTTCATCTTAATAATGAATTTGATTTTAGTTGCTTGGATGCTGGTCAGTTCATCTTCCTACAACCACTTAGCCTGAAGGACCCTTAATGAATACACACACACACACTCACACACACACACAGGTACACACACACACACACACACACACACACACACACACACACACACACACACACACACACGTGCATCACTCAGAGATGCACTTCACTGAACTACATTACTCCATAGATTTTTTCCTCCCCTTCTTCCTTTCATCCTACTTTTCTCTTCTCCTTTTTCTGTCTCCTCCCAAGTCTCTGACCATCTCTCTCTCTCTCTCTCTCTCTCTCTCTCTCGCTCTCTCTCTCTCTCTCTCTCTCTCTCTCTCTCTCTCTGGCTATGAGTTGCTTGATAAAAGCTGCCTGGATGACAACTCGTTTCACACACCACTTATTACTGATGAAGCTCTGCTCATACAGAATGATCCCTCTCCTTTACCACCTCTCTCTCTCTCTCTCTCTCTCTCTCTCTCTCTCTCTCTCTCTCTCTCTCTCTCTCCCTCTCTCTCTCTCTCTCTCTCTCTCTCTCAATCTCTCTCACTCTTACTAAGAGTCAGTGGGCATTCTGCAGAAGATTAAAAACCGATTTTCCAAGAATGAACATCAATAAAGCCTGAGCATATGTGCGAGATGACTCAACACCGGACAGGCAAGAAATCTCGTCACGTCTGAACGTCTGTCGGAGTCGTGGAGGAGAGGTGAGTTTTCTGAAAGCTGATTATTCAGACGGTAAACTCTTCATATTTCATTTGTAATTCATTCCTCCTCCTCTTCAGAGTAAGAAGAAAATTGCACTCAGATGTTGAATGCGTGCTGATGATCCTTAGGAATTGTTTGTGGATGGACAGCACAGGAGGAAATCAGCCCAAGCGCACAGTCCTGTACACCAAAGCGTCTATCAGCAAGCACATCGCCCCTTTCCCCTCCAGCAGGCATGATGGAACAAACAGCCCGCCTTACACAGAACACAGTTATTAGATTGCTGTGCTGTTGGCATGCATTTCAAGGTGAATATATCAGTTGATGGAATTCACACACTTACACAGCAGTGTTTGACAAAGATACTGATATTAACAATCGCTGTAAATAACTTCAGCAGTATAACAGACCGACGGCTGTCGAGGGATGTGAGTGTCGTATCCGTTGATGTCTACACTGATTAACGCTCAACTTTGGTGTGGAACTGACCACAAATTTCGGTCTGACACACTGACATTCTCATCCATTTAATGCTTTTAGGGGGTAGGGGTGGCTGGAACCTATCTCAGACAATACTAGGTGAAGCCAGGGTATACCCTGAACAGTTCACTAGACCGTTGCAGGGTCAGAGCCAGAATAAAACCTTTCAAACTCACACCTATGTGCAATCTGTAACATCCAATTAGCCTAATATGCACATTTTTGGACTGTGAAAGAAAACCAGAACAACCGGAAAGGAAACCCATGCAAGCGTAGCGCGAACATTGAAACCCTACACAGAAATGCCCAAAAGCCCAGGATCTGAACCCAGAAACTTTTCTTGAAAAATGTACAAATGGACAAAAATCTTCTTCCTCTTTTCCTTTCGGCTGTTCCCTTCGGGGGTCGTCCCAGCGAATCATCAATGCCTCCATCTCACCCTATCCTCTGCATCTTCTTCACATACTTCTCATACACCAACTGCCTTCATGTCCTCCTTCACCACGTCCAGAAATCTCCTCTTTGGTCTTCCTCGAGGCCTTCTGCCTGGTAGTTCCAACCTCAGCATCCTACTACCAATATACTCACTATACCTCCTCTGTACATGTCCAAACCATCTCAATCTAGCCTCTCTGACTTTGTCTTCAAAACATCTTACATGTGCTGTCCCTCTGATGTACTCATTCCTGATCCTATCCATCCTCATTACTCCCAAAGAGAACCTCAACATTTTGTAATATCCCCGTTCGCATCCTTCATTTTGAGTGCCATCGGATTCATGTTAAAATGTTGTGAGTTAAATTTTATCATAAACCAAATGTAGGGTGCATAAAATAAATCTGTCGGGATATTTATCTAAATGGTATTTATCTAAACATTTTCTACAAGCCAGTGGTTTCTGGAAAGCACTCTTAGCATATATACAGTAGTAAAACAGCACGTTCTGGGGTTTTAAGCACAGCCTAAAAAAGTCCTGACTGATTTCCTATAAACTGAATATGTGACTGCAGTATTGTTGCTTGGCTTCAATATAAAACCGCTATAGAGATAGGATCTGAAGATCAGCAAGAGGGCCGCACAGTGGTGTAGTGGTTAGCACTTCTTCGTCAGAGCAAGGTCTTGGGTTCGAGTACCTGGCTTGGACACTTCTGTGAGAATTTTCTGTGTTCACCCTATTTTCCTGTCAGTACTCTGTTTTCCCTCCACAATCCAAAGATTTGGTTCGCTGACGGTTCCAAATTGCCCCTAGATGTGAGCATGAATGTGAATGGTTGTGTCTGTTGGCTCTGCAATGACGAGCTGTTCAGAGTACACCCCGCCTTCACCTAGAGACAGATGAAACAGGTTCCAGCCTCTCTATGACCATCGTAGGATCATGCGGTTCAGCAAAAAATTAGGGACTGATAAATGAGCAGATTTATGGTGGATTGATGGATGGCTTAATAAACAGTTGGACAGATGGATGAATGTATGAATGACTGGATGGATGGATGAGTTAGGGACTGATAAATTGTTTGATGTTTGATATTGAGGGGTTAACAGACAGAGAATAAATGTATGAATAGTTGAATGGATGGATGGATGGCTGCATGGATGGATGGATGGCTGCATGGATGGATGGATGGCTGCATGGATGGATGGATGGATGGATACAGTATTAAATTTACAGGGACCTGAACTAAACACAGAGCATCACATGTCACCAACTCATCTGTCACTCAGCACTGATATAACACCAGATGTGCGTCTTGCATTGGTATGTGACATGAGGGATGGCTTTGCATTTAGGATGGGTGTTTGTGTTCTCCTTCTGCCTGACTTACATTAGTAATTCACTCCGTGCTAAAACAAAAGCCTTATCTATCACTGTAAGCTGTGATGGGTTTAAATGAATAATGGATGTGACTGACCCCGCCTGACTGCTACATGAATATCAGTGTAGTGTCTGCAAAAGTAGCACCATATGTGGATAATTGTGTTAGGATTGAGAAATGAGTTCCTTAATGAAAGTCACGATCATTTATTTACAGGCTGTGCTATAATGCTCATATACAAACACACACACACACACACACACACACACACACACACACACACACACACACACACATTATACACTGATATTCATGTAGCAGACAGACAGGGTCAGTCCCATCCATCAGAGTCATTCATTATAGACTGGCCACTTCATCCAAACAAATTGCAGCTCTGGATTGTGTGTGTGTGTGTGTGTGTGTGTGTGTGTGTGTGTGTGTGTGTGTGTGTGTGTGTGTGTGTGTGTGTGTGTGTGTGTGTGTGTGAGTGAAAAGAAAGAAAGAGAAAGAGAAAGACAGAGACATTGAGACAGAGAGAGAGAGAGAGAGAGAGAGAGAGAGAGAGAGAGACAGCGAGAGAGAGAGAGAGAGAGAGAGAGAGAGAGAGAGAGAGAGAGAGAAACAGAGAGAGAGAGACAGAGAGAGTGAGAAGAGGAAGATGGGAGAGAGAGAGAGAGAGAGAGAGAGAGAGACGGAGAGAAAGAGAGAGAGATACAGAGACAGAGAGGGAGTGAGAAGGGGAGATGGGGGAGAGAGAGAGAGAGAGAGAGAGAGAGAGAGAGACAGAGAGAGAAAGAGAGCGAGAGATACAGAGAGAGAGGGAGTGAGAAGGGAAGATAGGAGAGAGTGAGGGAGAGAGAGAGAGAGAGAGAGAGAGAGCGAGAGAGAGATACACAGACAGTTCGGGAGTGAGAAGGGGAAGATGGGGGGGCAGAGAGAGAGAGCTACAGAGACAGAGAGGGAGTGAGAAGGGGAAGATGGGTGTGTGTGAGAGAGAGAGAGAGAGAGAGAGAGAGAGAGAGAGAGAGAGAGAGAGAGACAGACAGACAGACAGACAGACAGACAGGCAGAGACAGAGATGTAGAGAGGGAGAAAGAGATGCAGAGACAGAGATCGAGAGAGAGATGCAAAGTAAGTGAGATGCAGAGAGAGAGAGAGAGAGAGAGAGAGAGAGAGACAGACAAAAAAAAGGGGAGAGAGAGAGACAGAGAGACAGAGAAAGAGCGAGAGAGAGTGAGAGCGCACACACAAAACAAAATCCTATTTTCTAAGATTGTAATCTATTACAGATCACTGATCCTGAAATGAAACTTATAATAAACATAATGT
>CM045742.1:32795000-32942500 GCA_024760905.1 Plotosus lineatus | reverse complement strand
AGTTTTGGTTTTGAGTCTTGTGTACGAATGGGCTTTTTCTGGGTACACCAGTTTCGTCTAACAATCCAAAGACATGCGCATTGGGCTAACTGGGAATTCCAAGTTGCCACAGGTATGAATGTGAGCATGAATGAATGCAAGTGCATGAGTGTGTGTGTGTGTGTGTGTGTGTGTGTGTGTGTGTGTGTTTGTTGGCATTGCCATAGTCTGGCAAGCTATTTAGGGTGTGGCCCTCATTTTTAAACAACATTTAGGTTTGTAGACGCCTAGGTCCAATCAGCTCAAGGCATTATCATCAGCACATTTATAGTATGTAGCTTCACCCTGGACACATTACATGCAGGACGCTCTAAGATAAATTCATTGCCATTGTCTTCTCAGTTCCGATAATTCAATCAACTACTGTACTGTTGATTACGTGTAAAAGACATCCAGTACTCTGCAACTCCTTTAAAACTCTTTTTTTTTTTTTTTGTCTCTCTCATAAGTCAGAACATACTCAGAGTTCACATGAGATTCAGCAACCACATTTAAGAACTTGCTAGTGCTGACTAATAAATATTAATGAATGTTCGTAGTCTACTTACAAATATTCAGAGACTGTAGGTGGTCAGTAAAGATGAAATGAGTACTGGAGATATAGAGAATAACACTTTATAAATCAATGATGCATAAATATACATGATTTTCAAAGTTAAAAACACTTGAGATAACACCCAAATGCAATAGGAAAATAAAAAATACATAAATCCTTTAAAAGGTTTCACATCCTATAGAGGACAGGTGTCAAAGTCAAGGCCTACAGACCTGCCCGCCCCTACAACTCATTTAATGTGGCCTGAAAGAGCTTTTGAAGAATATGATTATCATACATTCATTGCATCAATCATTATCAAGAAACATAATTCATCAATCATCCACTAGGTGACACTAACCTCATTCATTCAGTTTCTGAACTGGTTAATCCAAATTATGGTTGTGGGAAGGCTGGTGCCCATCTTAGCTGATCCTGGGCAAGGGCAGAGTACACCCTGGACAGCTCGCTAGGCCATCAGAGGACAAAAACATGCTAGCAGTTATGCAGCCTGCTCTTTAAGAAAGTCTTCTTTTACATGCCTCTCACCATAGACAGTGAGAAACATGGTCGGCATTTGATAACCCAATTACCTGGACTAGGGGAACAGCAGTAACAATCCGTTGATAGTGGGGCATGAATCCCTGACCTTGGGATCAGTAATTCGGCAACCAACCACTGGGCCACCACTGCAAATTTCATTCATTTTCTGAACCATTTAATCCTAATTAGAGTCACTGGGAGGCTGGCGCTCATCACAGTGAGGACAGAATACACCCCGGGACACCTCGCCTAGCCATCGCAGGGCAGAAACAAGCTAATGGCTATGCAGCCTACTCTGATTAAAGTCAACAATGGTTTTCTTACAGCCTCTCACCACAGACAGTGAAAGATAATCTCTATGATTTCTATGAAATTCTGCTTTGATAACCCAGTTGGGTGCACTGGAGGTCAGCACTGACAACCATTGACAATGGGGCACGAATTCCCAACCCTGAGGTTGGTAATCCAAGACCTTATCAGCGACCCACCACTGCTCTGACGGCAACTGATGTAAAGTAAACATCTAGTTATTCAAGATTCAAGATTTAAAAGCTTTACTATCATTCATCTGCACTGCATTACATTATATGTATTGCAGGTGAACAAAATGACGTTTCATGTGGACACAAGCTTCAGTAAACAAGAGTAAAAATCAGAACATAGAATAAGATCATTTGAATAAAATAAAGTAAAACAAAATAAAATAGGAAGACAAATACGAATAATTGTAGAATAAACAAAATGTGTAATGCGAATGTACATGGGTTATCAAAGGTGGGTCATGTCTCTCACTGTCTATGGACATATAAAAGAACCATTGCTGACTTTCGTAAA
This sequence comes from Plotosus lineatus, assembly GCA_024760905.1. Classification (NCBI taxonomy): domain Eukaryota; kingdom Metazoa; phylum Chordata; class Actinopteri; order Siluriformes; family Plotosidae; genus Plotosus; species Plotosus lineatus. Next base: position 32,940,549 of record CM045742.1, on the reverse strand, counting down.
GAGTAAGCTACAAAGCCGTCAGCATGTTTCTGTCCCTTGCTAAATGGTTGTTACAGGAAGGGCATCCGACGTAAAAAAAAAAAACATGCCAAATCAAACGTGCCAATCAAACCCATGCCAACTCAAACGCTGTGGCAACTCTTGAGAACAGGAAAAAGCTGAAAAGAAAAGAAGAATATATATATACTGTATATACACATACATACACATATGCAGGATACATATATTGATATACTCAATACTGTATATTCATCACAGTATGCATGATGGTGCACACACTGGAGGCAGCATGTTGTGCATGTACGTGTGGCTGTTCAGAATTCTGACAAACTGAGGAAGAAGCTATGACAGAACCTTGTGGTGTGAGTTTTGCTGCTCCAGAACCTTTTTTCTGACGGAAGGAGATGGAACAGTCCATGAGACAACTGGGTTGAGTCTTTAGTGATTGCAGAGGCCCTGTGCACACAGCGTGAGAGGAAGAGGTCCTGGATGGAGGGGATGATTGTCTCATCTCACAGTGCATTGCAGACCTTTGCAATTCTGGGCACTGCAGCTCATGAACTACACAGTGAGACAGTTTATGAGGACACTCCACAGCGCCTCAATACAAAGTGGTGAGAATGGGTGTTGAACTGATTCTTGCAGATGCTGATTCGCCTTCTTCACCACAGTGCTGGTGTTTTTGGACCAGGTGAGGTCATCAGAAATGAACACACCATGGAATTTGGTGGTATTGTCCCTCTTAACTCTCGAGCCATTTATGAGCAACAGATCATGGACAACTGGTTCTTCTCCTTAAGTCTATCAGCATCTCCTTGGTTTTGTCCACATTCAGTGACAGGTTGTTGGTGACACACCAGCTTGTCAATGCTAGTCAGCTAGCTAATCAACAAAAAGCATTCTCACATGTGTTCTTTTGACTCTAGAGAGGGCAGTGTTGTGTATGAGATGGCATCAGCTTCCAAGTGGTTGGAGTGATAAACAAACTGTAGGAAGTCCAGTGAAGTGGGAAGGGAGGAGCAGATGTGTGTCCTGACCAGCTGCTCAGAGAGCTTCATCATGATGTGGGTCAAAGCCACCTGGCGGTAGTCGTAGGCACATCCCCATGTAGATTTCTTTGGCAGTGGGATGATGGTGGTTTTCTTGAAGCTCGTGGAGACCACTGCCTGACTCAGAGATGTGTTGAGGATGTCAGTGAGCATGTCCAACAGTTGGAATCCACAGTTCCTGAGCACTCTCCCTGGGATGTTGTCTGGGCCTGCAGCTTTCTCAGGTTGACTCTGGATTGCAGCCTCCTATTCTACTGCCTCTTGATCAAAGTCTGAGAAAGTCGAATGTGTTGTCCACATTGTACATTGGCCAGGTGCACTGACTGAAAAACTGGTCGGGTTGGGTTCGCCTTTAGCCTGCAGCAAACCAACGGCTGCTTACCGTGCTTCCTTGTTCTCTCACACCGCTTGTGGAACCTCTTCATGCAGATAGATGGGAAAGGCAACCTTCAGTCTGGCCTTTGTCCGCATAGTAGTACCAGGTCACATAGCTTCTCAGACAACGATATCGGTATAATGCTGGCTGCAATATCCACGCCCAAAGTTAGGAGTGCCTGGTGTGATGACAGCTGTCTATACAGCCCTCGGCACGGTCAAAACGAACAAAATTCACAGAAAAACTTGCACCATTGTTGTGAGCTGATGACGCCATTGCATCTCTGTGTCAATTCATGATTTAAAAAAGATTGCAAACTAGCTTGTTATTGTCAAGTGTTATCAGCATAGGAAAGTCCACAAAGGAAAATGGGGGAAAACGCCTAATCAAATTTTTTTTGCCCAGCAGATTTCATTGTTCCCTTTTGTGAATAGATGTTCATTGATTAGTTTGCTCTGAAGCACCCAGAAATTTATTGATGTGGCCTCCAGTGAAAATGAGTTTGACACCTGTACTGTCGAGGACCAAAAACTAAAACACACAGCCACCCAAAACAATCTCCCAGCATGTGTTTGCTCAGGTTTTTAGTCAATGGACTGGCCAGGAGTCTCTGCACAGACACACACACACACACACACACACACACACACACACACACACACACACACACACACACACACACACACACACACACAAATTTATTAAAAAGTTAATAATTACTATGGATGCACACACACAGTGCACACACACACACACACACACACACAGGGGCTGGTGGTGTAGTGGTTAGGGTGCTGTGCTCATGATCAGGAGGTTGTGAGGTCGAATCCCACTGAGACCCTCACTGTGCTAAGACCCCTGGGCAAGGTGCCTCTGTTCAACCAGCAGTATAAATGGGTACCAGTAAAAAATGTACTGGGAAGGTAACCTGCGATGGACTAGTGTCCCATCCAGGAGGAGTTGAACTCCTGGTCGCTTCACAGTACAGAAACCAGGGATAAGCACCAGCCTGATGAGCCACTAGGCTCGAGTGTAAAAACCCAACAGACTTTATCTGCCTATCTACCATATATATATATATATATATATATATATATATATATATATATATATATATATATATATATATATATATACCTACCTACCATATACAGTGATACCTCTGCTCACGAACATAATTGGTTCCCAGAAAGTGTGTGTAAGGCGAAAAGTTCGTCTTCCGAACATTTATTTCCCATAAGAAACCATTAAAATGATAATAATCCGTTCCCAGGTCCCCATAAAACATAATTTTCTACTAAATAAGCCTTAAAGCTACACAAAAATATACCTTATTTTATGTATAATAAATGTGCTATTGTATTGTAATTAAAGAAATAAACTGTACTGTATAATAAAGTCGTTATTTACCTTTGTGATGGTATTTGATGGCTTGATGGAATGGAGTGGGAGGAGGAGGGAGGGAGGGAGGGACTTACTGTTTGGAAGGAGTGTTTGGAAACGCCTACTGTTTGGAAACACCCTTAGCTATATATATATATCACATTTTCACACCCTGGTCTGATGGTGCCAGCTGAGCCATATCGCTGAAATATTAACTGTCAGCACAAAATAAGCTGCGTATGCATGTCCTGTACCCCCCAAACACACACATGCCTCTTTATATTTTGCTTCCTGACTATCAGTTAACTATTGTTTGATAGCAAGCTTAATTTATTTTAACATTCCCACAGAACATATACTGTATTTTAAACTGTATATAAACTAAACAACAGCGATGAACACATTTTTTTCAAATGTACATTCAGTAATAAACACAAATCTGCATAAATGCTCAGGTCATTTGTAGTTCTATATTCCTTGTCTTCATGCTTTTATCTTGCTAACTTCACCCTCAAAATACTGTGAGCCCCAGCTGGTGTCAAACTTCAACAGGCATTAATAACTGTAGTTGTAGCTTTTAATACTGAGCCCACTGAATATTTTTTGGTGCAAAGGTTCTAGCCCCAATTCTCCACCTGTCACCCAAATGAATCCATATTTTTTTCCGTACTGTCTCTGTCATGTGTAGAGTCAGCAGCTCATCAGCACTGGAACAGTAGGGTTAGAGCTGATTTAAGCAGGTAAATGTGTGTGTGTGTGTGTGTGTGTGTGTGTGTGTGTGTGTGTGTGTGTGTGTGTGTGTGTGTGTGTGTGTGTGTGTGTGTGTGTGTGTGTGTGTGTGTGTGTGATTTCACAGTTGAGAGAGCACAGTGTTGGGGACTGTGAAAGAAACTGAAGGAGAGAGATCCACAGGGTGGGGGTAGAACCCTTAGCTTAGAGATGGAGCAGCAGCTCAGTGTACAGGGACAAAAAGATTCAAAGAGATAAATCAAAGAACGCTTGGGAGAGAGACAGAGATCCAGAGAGAGAGAGAGAGAGAGAGAGAGAGAGCGAGAGAGAGAGAGAATGTTGATACTACGATACACTAGAGTTTAAGGACCCTTCATAGTGGTCCACTAACAGGCCTCTTTACTTGAGATGTGATAAAACATCACAACATTGAAACCATTCCTCACTGTTCCTCCACTCTCACACTCTCATTCGTCTGCCTCTCATATTCCTCTACACCTCTTGAAATCTTGCATATTCCGGGTAATAAACCACATGCAAGAAAAAAAGTCCCAGTGGAATCAAGGCACACACACACACACACACACACACACAGAGGGAGGGAGAGAGAGAGAGAGAGAGAGAGAGAGAGAGAGAGAGAGAGAGAGAGAGAGAGTGAAAGGTAGAAATAGCACAAGGGAGACAGAGAAGTGAGGGAACAAAAGGACAAAGGTGAACCACTAATAACAGCCTGAGTATTTAATGTATACACACACACACACACACACACACACACATTTCTATTTCCCCATTGTGGCCACTTGAAACGTACTGTAAACAGTCACCCATAACTAGCAATTTAAATAAATGCTTCTGACAACCATTACTGCTGTACCTCCCGTTTTACGGTCAGTCTTGCTCATTTAGAAAAAAGGTTCCTGAAGAATGTACACCACCGAGTTGACTGATACTGTGCCTGAGCATGTCTGATCCCCAAAGTCTGGTGTTTTTTTCACTTGCGTGTTCAGTGTGTTCTGTACCCGAACACAGTTCAGCGAGATCGCTTGGAAAAGTTGGGCTCCAGAACAGTTCAGTTGAGTTCAATCAATTCACTGTTGTTGATGAAATCGGTAGCTGGAGAGTAAAGCCCTCAACATTAGCTATTAATAATGAATAAACTCTGTGAGTGAATTTATTCATGCTTTTCCTTTAAAGTTTTTTCCAGGCCCGGGCCACACCCCTCCACCAAGTTTGCTGAAATTCAGGTCAGGAGTTTTTGAATAATCCTGCTACCAGAAAATATCCTCGGCTTAATGCTTTTTAAAAATCCTTTAATAAATTTCTGGGTCAGGATTGTGATCATAATCCAGATCTGCCAAAATATGTTACGAGTTCTTGCCAGGCCCAAACCACACCCCTCCACCAAGTTTGGTGAAAATCAGATCAATAGTTTTTGTTTAATCCTGTTAACAAACAAACAAACATACAGATACTGGTAAATACATCCCTCCCCGCCGAATGGAGGAGGTACTAAGTCACAGTCATGGTTTTCATGTTATGCCGTTGTACTATCTGTTGCATCATGATGATGTAACAATCTCAGGCCTGGAACAAGGTGATCACATGCCTCCAGTAGATTGGGGAGGGTGAACACTCATGCTCAGGAGCAGTAAAAGGCAGCGTGTGTGAACACCCTTAAACTCAGACATAAAATGGAGAATTCTAGACATTTCAAAATAAAATTAATTCTTTTAATGCCGTCAACGCAATGATTTTCCCAAAATGTTCCAGTCTTCCACATAATGAGAGGTAAAATTTTAAAAAGTCTGAATTATTCCCACAGAAGCTCAACTGTACCAATGGTGCAAGATCAAGGTTAGCAAAACCTCTCCATCAATGTTCGCTTTTAATCACCTGCCAGTTCAGCAAAATATGTTTCACTGTAAACAGGTTTAATCCGTATCAGTACAGTCGCGGCTTTCTGGAACTTCTCACACATTCGAGAAGCTAATTAAAAAAATATCAGCTTTTTGATATTTGCTCAGTGGAAGGTGCTAATATTGATTTCTTGCGTGGATGTGATGGTGAGAGCTTATTCAGAGTGGATGCTCGCGCTTCTCTCACACCACTGCATCTCTGAAAGCTTTTAAAGCTACAATTAGTTGCAGCTCAGTGATTTTCACAACTGCACTACTGTAAGCACGGCTTTCACACTGCGCAATGTCCACAGTCTGAAATCTTACACTCATGACTGTTACGACAGCTATCATGGCTTTGGTTTGAAGCATTTGAAGCATTCACTTCACTTCAAAATCCCAACTAAAGTAAACAACAGCAACATTAATCAGGTTTATACTGTATATAAAAAAGCAGCCAGCATTAAACCGATATCGTTGTCTGAGAAGTTATATGACCTGGTACTACTATGCGGACAAAGGCCAGGCTGAAGGTCGCCTGTCCCATCTATCTGCATTCCACAAGCGGTGTGAGAGAACAAGGAAGCACGGTTCAGAAAATGGCATCATATTGGCTATGGCCTGGGGCAGTGGTGGTCTAGTGGTGGTCTAGTGGTATAGGGCACTGGATCGCTGATCCAAAGGTTGGGGGTTCGAGTCCCACTCTCCACAAGGTTGCCACTGTCCCCCCCAGTGCAGCTAACTGGGTTATCAAAGGCGGGCCATGTCTCTCACTGTCTATGGTGAGAGGCATGTTAAAGAACCATTGCTGACTTTCGTAAAGATTCGCTGCAAAGTCGTCAGCGTGTTTCTGTCCCTTGCTAAAAGGGTTGTGACGGGAAGGGCATCCGACGTAAAAACCTCTGCCAAATCAAACGTGCGAATCAGATGATTCGCTGTGGCGACTCCCGAGTAAAAGGGAAAAAGCCGAAAGGAAGACAGACATACTGTATATAAAAAGCTAGCCAAGTTTGGGTTGTTAAGGAACATTACACATATAATATAATATGGATTAAAAATACTTCACAAATATGCAATCTAACAATAGGTGCGTAATTTTTCGAAATGATTGAGGTCTATCGATGGCATGTCTGCACTACAGCAAGAAGGTCCTGGGTTTGATTTGATTCTCAGCTCGGACGTTTCTGTGTGGAGTTTGCATGTTCTCCCTGTACTTGTGTGGGTTTCCTCTGGGGATGCCGGTTTCATCCTACAGTCCAAACACATGCACTGTAGGCTGATTGGCTGTTCCAAATCACCCTTAGTTGGGAGAGTCAGTATGATTGGTTATGTGAGTGTTGGCCCTGTGATGGCCTGGCAAGCTGTCCAGGATGTATCCAGCCCTCACCCAGACGCAGCAGAGATTGGCGTCAATCTCCCCGGAAACCATAATGAGGATCAGGTAAATATAAAGTACACTGGGCTTTTTACATCCAAGCCTACTGGCTCATCGGATCAGTGCTTATCCCCAGATTCTGTTGCATGAAGCGACTAGGAGTTCAACTCCTCCTGGATGGGACGCTGGTCGATCACAGGTTACCTTGCCAGTACATTTTTACTGGTACCCATTTGTACTGCTGGGAGAACAGGGGCACACTTGTGGTTAAGACCTTGCCCATTGGTCTTAGCACAGTCAGGGTCTCACTGGGATTTGAACCCACAACCTCCCGATCATACCACTACACCACCGGCCCCACATAATGAGGATTAAGCTGTTCAGAAAATAAGTGAATAGATGAATGAATGCGTCAATGTTTTTTATTCTCATGTACATTATACAGTCCTGTCTTTACAGTTTTACGGAACCCATTACAGTTCTTCTATGTTCTTCTCCGAAACATCCCAGATTTTCAGACATGCAAAACCAATGTATTTGCAGGGAGACCAACAAGATACCGATAAAATCAATCTGCCAGCAGGCAAAGTGCTGTGCTTTCACCGACTTTGCAGCTAGTGATGGTGCTTCTATGCTGAGAGATGCAGGAAGTGTATGCTCGAGAGGAGCCCTAAGTGATATGTGCATCCACACTCAGGTGTAATGTAAAAAAAGGAAGAAAGAAAGAAAAAGCTGGCACTATAGTGCTTGATGAAAACATGGAAGCCTATCTTGATTCAATTAAGAAAGTTAAACATCATAAAAGCTGAAATGTCAGTGAACCAATTAAGAAAATGAAACAAGTCGATTAATTTTTGTATCAGTAGCTCTGACAGTATTACAGGATGCTGTAATAATCTTTTAACACAACTGTATAGTCGACAAGTCACAAAATCTAATACTATTGAGGGCAGCACACTTGTGTAGTGGTAAACAAATCTGGCTCACAGTAAGAAGGTCCTGGTTCGAGTCTCAGAATTCGGTGAGGGCGTGTCGGTATGGAGTTTGCATGTTGTTCCCATATTTGTGTGGGTTTCCTCGGGGTACTCACCAAAGACACATTAACTGGGATTAGACTAACTGACTGTTCAAAATTGCCCCGCATGAGTGTGAAGGTTCGTATGTTTGTTGGATCTGCAATGGCCTGGTGAGCTGTTCAAGATATACCCTGACTTTGCCCAGAGTCAGCCCAGATAGGGTCCAACTTCCCCACAACCTTAGTAGGAATAATCAGTTTGTCAAATAAATGAATTAATCAATAAGACTACTTATAAAGGGGTGCAAAAAAAAAAAAAACGATAAGTAGAAATTTATTGCCCTTTTTTTCCCACCAAGATTCAGGATTGAGAACTTTACATTTTCGATTTTTATTCCAATGTACATTCTGATTAAGTAAGGGGGGAAAGGAAAGGCTAGAAACATAAACTCAATTCATATGTGTTTGAATATATGAGATACCAAGTACTACCTTGTTTTGCAGATATTCCACAACATTAAATCTGAGTATAAATGAATAAAAAGTATGATATGCTATAATTAATAAAAAGCCTTTGCACTGGCAACCCCAGTGCTATAAAATGAATCAAACACCTGCGGACATGCTGTTATGGGGGATGAAAACCTACCTCTGAGATACTCGAGATAATTGCTTAAGTAACCCTGGTTCTAATGACTATCAAGTGTAGAACTGTAACTATCTACCAGGGGGCCAGAGCATTGAATCTAGATTGATGTGGGTACCCGTCTGTGATTGGGCGCTCATATGAGTTAATTGGTACAGCTCTCAAGATGGATAGATGGATGGCAAATGTTCACCACTCTGTCACACAAAGCAACCACCAGCCAAACGTGGGTTTCAGAATCCAGACAGGAACTGCCCCTGAATGCCCATGCACATGCAGTATGTAAAGATGTGGGGGATGCTGCATCATGTGCTGTGGAGGAGGACATATCCCAGCTTGCCAAGCCCATCCAAAGGTTGTACATGTTGGGAAGGACATACTAGAAGGTGGAGCAGTATATCATTTCTTAAATACAGGGGGGAAAAGGTATAAGAACACTGAATTCAGCTCTCAGTTTACTCTGGTTAGGACTGACGTGAATCCAGAGACAAGATTAGAGAATACACCCCACAGTGGGCATGAAGCCAATACACACCTTCCCCCCCCCATCAGTCTCTGAGGAACCCAGGTTCATTGAGTTTATAAATCCAGCATGTACTTCTGAATGCAGCGACGTGCATGCAGCTCATTTCTAACCCATCCTGTACGAATCTCACGCATTCACCTCAAATTTGATCACACCGCAGCTGAGTGAGCGAACATGAGAAAGACCGAGCAGAGCGTGCGCGCGTCTGGGTGCGTGTCTGCTCGCGTGCCGGCTCGCGTGCCGGAGCGGAGGCGACTCGCTTGCGCGCAGACGCGCTGATTCAAAGACGCGCTTTAAAAAAAAAAAAAAAAAAGTTTAACCAGGGGACACTCACGTCACGGAATTTGCTCCAGTACTTGTCCTTGTCGCTGATCCACTTGTCGGTGTTCCCGTTGTTGTTATTATTGTTGTGGTGATTGTTGTTGTTGTTGTTGTTGTTGTTATTGATGACGATGCCGACCGCCACCTCCGCGCGCAGCAGGAAAGTGGCGATGGGTAACAGCAGCACGCACATCATCGCCTGCAGGTGTGAACAGAGGACTTGTGTGTCTCAGAGCACAAGGACAGAGTGGACACACATATCAATGAAGAGGACATGTAAAATAATAATATTAATAATAATAATAATCATCATCAGCATCATAATAATGATGATGATGATGATGATGATTATTATTATTATCATCATCATCATCATAATAATAATAATAAAGAATAAATCAAAACACCCCCAGGCACACAGCAAATCCATAGTGTTTATTTATTTATTTATTAATGAAGCATTTTATGTACTAAATGCAATTTACGCAAGCACTGGATAATAAAGATCCAATGTGGAATTAACACTGGATTAGAACTGGATTAAAGGAGCACGATTAGTTAATTAACACTACAAGTGTCTGCCTGTGTAAAAACAATATCTTATGAACGCCAGTATTAGTCTAGAAGGATTATAAAAGATCACAAGATGTCCCTCTGTTGTGATTATATAATGATATGATACTGATAATAACATGATTACTGTGGCTTAGGAGAAACATGGTGTGTGCAGACCAGAGCAGATGGAGCGCTTCCCACGTAATAAACCTCCCTCGAGCCAATAAGCGTGTCCTTCACAGAGCATTCAGCAGAACAGTTAGAATAATCCTTATAATAATAATAATAATAATAATAATAATAATAATAATAATCCTCTGCTTTAACTCTGCCTCTCAACAGCCCGCTTTTCCCCACAGACTGATTTCTATTTGGGTTTACTTACCTTGGATGACCCGCGCTCGTCCATCCCGTGTGGTTAGTCTACCAAGTTTTTGGTAAACGGTGTGTGCGTGGGGGGGGGAGGAGCCCACGAAAGCCGTTGGTGTGAATATCCAAAGGAGCGCAAGTGGAAGTGGAAGCGTGCGTAACGAGCAAAGTGCGCAGCTACACTGAGCGGGACTGGGGAAGGAACAGAAGGCGCGCGACTGAACGGTAACCGTCTCCGCCCATCTGCTAACACTTCCGCTCCCTGACTCCTCCCACTGTAAGCCTCCTTCTCCGTGTCGGATGTCGGACTGCTGCAGCAGCGCATGGAAGTGCCGGGAAATAAAATCTGGAACCTGAGAGGCTTGAAGAACAGGCTTGGAAAAGGAGAAGATTGTCTTTGTCAGATTAATCACAAGATATGTAACAATCGTTTAAAAATAAAGAAAGAAAGCTGTCATTTATAATATATAACATACAGTCCCTGCTTTCATTCAGAGATGAAAATGTTGAGGTTCTCTTTGGGAGTAACGAGGATGGATAGGATCAGGAATGAGTACATCAGAGGGACAGCACATGTAAGATGTTTTGGAGACAAAGTTAAAGAGGCCCCCAGTGCAGCTAACTGGGTTATCAAAGGCCGGCCATGTCTCTCACTGTCTATGGTGTGAGGCATGTAAAAGAACCATTGCTGACTTTCGACAAGAGTAGGCTGCAAAGCCGTCAGCGTGTTTCCGCCCTGCGATGGCCTGGCGAGCTGTCCAGGGTGTACTCTGCCCTCGCCCTGAGTTGGCTGGGATGGGCACCAGCCTCCCCGCGACCCTAATTAGGAAGAAGCGGTTACAGAAAATGAACTGAACTGAAGTTAAAGAGGCTAGATTGAGATGGTTTGGACATGTACAGAGGAGGGATAGTGAGTATATTGGTAGTAGGATGCTGAGGTTGGAACTACCAGGCAGAAGGCCTACAGGAAGACCAAAGAGAAGATTTATGGATGTTGTGAAGGAGGACATGAAGGTCGTTGGCGTAAGAGAAGAAGATGCAGAGGATAGGGTGGGATGGAGGCAGATGATTTGTTGTGGCGACCCTTGAAGGGAACAGCCGAAAGGAAAAGAAGAATAAGTCCCTGCTTTCATTCATTCATTCATCCTTGGCAATTTCTTTGTCGTGGTCAGGGACTTGATGAACGAAAAAACACATCCATGGACAGTAGGAAAGGATGGGTCCATCTCAAGGCATTATGCTATTTAAAGGCAATTTGAGGTTACGATGGACATGTTTTTGAAGGTGTGGCATGTCTGCCTCATAGCAAAATGGTCCTGGGTTTGAACCTTGGACTTGAGTGTACTTGTGGAGTTTACATGTTCTCCTCATGTATGCAGGAGTTTTCTTCAAGTACAATGGTTTCTACCTACAGTTCAAAGGCGTGAACATAAGATGAATTAGCTGTTCCAAATTGGCCTTATGTATGAGTGTGAATAGTTTTGTGTGTGTGTGTGTGTGTGTGTGTGTTGCTGTGCAACACTCTGGCGAGCTGTTCGGGATAGACCCCGCCTTTGCCCAGTGTCAGCTGTGATAGAAATCAGCCTCCTCGTGGCCCTGGGAGGACTAATTAGGTTCGAAAATGTGAGTATCTTTGAAAGGTTTGAGGAAACTGGAGAACTCAGAGGACATGCAAATGCCATACAGAAGAAGTTAGAGTACAGGATTGAGTCTGTCGTTAATGTTCCATGAGGAAACATTTCCTAAACTGCTTTATCCTGTATTAGGGTAAAGGGGAAACTGCCCATCCCAGCCGTCTTGAACTGAGGACCAAAATGCTTTGGGGCAGATAACTACTATACTACCGTGCTGCCCCATATTGTATTAAACAATAATGAGTGCACACTTTAAACCAGACTCTAAACATAAATTTTGTTATATAACTTCAGATCATTTCAATGTACCTTGAAAAGCTACTTTCTAAATGGAACAACATGGTCGAGGTGCCTTATGGACAAGACACTGAATCACTCATAATGAAGCTGGATCATCGAGCTTATTTCTGCTATTTTACTATTAGTCAGCCTGTGTGGTACATTTCATTTTACCACAGAGATGAGGGAACTTCTTGGCTTGTTAGAGATTTAAATGTACAGTGGTACCTTGACTTACTAAATTAATCCGTTCCGAGGGCAACTCATAAGTCAAAATGTTTGTTATATTAAAAAAAAAAAATCCCATAGGAAATAATAGAAAATCAATTAATCCGATCCAACCCCCTCCAAACTCATATAACCTGACACAAACACACATACAGTATTTGACTTAATATATTGGGTCAAATGTAATAAATAAATAATGGCGTAGTGGTTAGCACACCTGCCTCACAGCAAGAAGGCCTGGGTTTGAATCCAAGCCTGGGCGTTTCTGTGTGGAGTTTGCATGTTCTTCTGGTGCTTGCGTGGGTTTCCTCCGGGTACTCCGGTTTCCTCCCACAGTCCAAAAAACATTCACAGTAGGTTAATTGGCTAAATAATATGTGGAGAGGGCTTCACTAAGTTGGATAACTTGTGCCCAATCCCTTTCTTCAATGAATAAAATATGTTTCAATCAATCAATGTAATAAATAATAATAAAACAAGAATAAACAATAAGTCAACTAACCCTTCTGATTATTAACTGTGGCAAAGATGTTATGTGGGAGCAAAGATGTCACGTGGGCAGACATGAGGTGATGCGTAACAGAGAAGAAGAATTTTGTGCATGTGCACGCTACAAATACCAGTAAGGAAAGGCTCATGGTGAGTTCCCACTAGGCCAGTGCTTCTAAAATAGAGGGGCGCACCCCCCCGAGGGAGGCGTGTATGACCCTGGGGAACATGCTTTTTTGCCATACTGTACTAGAATTAAGTGTAATTGCGCATCCTCAGCAGTAGGTGGCAGTGGCGCTCTCACTATGGTGTAGGGAACAGAGTGAGAGCACCACTACCATCTACTGTAGAGGATGCGTAATTACATTAGGTGGCAGTGGCAGTCTCACTTTGTGTTCCCTATGGTGTAACGAAAAAGCACCGAGCAAATGATATGAAGTACAGTAAACACTAATTATAGCATATTTATAGCTATTATACTATTTATAGCAGGGTGCGGGGGGGGGGGGGGGGGGCGTGAATTTTTTTTTCTTCCTATTGGTGGTATCACAGAAAATAATTGAGAAGCACTGCACAAGGTGTTCTCAGAGCACAGAGGAATACAAGTGGAAGAATAACAAGGCTAATCAACCTGGAAAAGCCATTTCCCCAGCAAAGCTCATAAAGCAAAATTTTGCTCATTGGGTGGGGCAGACTTTTGGTGGGATCGGAGCGCATATCATGGAAAATTCATTATAAAAGACACTCATAAGTCAAGGTACCACGCTATTTATTATTTACTTTGAAGGAAGTTGAAAAAAAGGTGCCCTGTTAAGACTTTATAAGATTACAAATTCATTTGTTTTGCCCCTTCATTCAATTCCAAGTCTGGGGTTTTCTTGGTAAGGTTGTTGTTGACGGGGTAAATCATGAAGTCTTTTCATAACCTTTCTGTTCACCCTGGTTTAGAACTGGTTACTCCAGATGGGCAGAACAATGTGAAATCACATTTACAACTGTGGCAATTTGGAAAAGTAATTACTGGAATGGGCATGTATTTGGCGTGTGAGATAAAACTGGAACACCACGAGAAAACCCATACAAAAGCAGAGAGAGCATGGAAACCCCACATAGAAACATCCTTGCTGACCACAGGGCCTTTTATCGATGAACCAAGAGCGCTATTTTACGCCAGCATGTCTCCAAGATTTTCAGTACTCACACGCTCATTTGCCAAGTTGCTTAATCCTACTGTGCCAAACCAGTGCAAGGAAAAACACACACAACTGTTCACACTTACATCCACAACCGGGGCCAATTGGAATGCCCAATTAACCTAATGTGCATGTCTTTGGACTGTGGGAGGAAACTGGAGTACCTGGAGGAATCAAATACAAGCATGCAGACACTCAGAAGGACTTGAACCCAGGACCTCCTTTCTGTAAGACAAGTGTGGTTTGGCAGTTTAATATTTTATAAAAAGAAAGAAACTGTAGTGTGCGCTGGTAAATCCCCGATTCCGGTCAAGTAAACAAAATTAATACAAAGGTGCAGTCCATCATATCTTTTTCTTTTATTAGAGAAACAAAACAAAACAAAAAGAGTGTAGATAAATAAATGACTTAAAAAAAAGTGAAAGAAAATGATGCATCTCAATGATATACACATATAAAGTCCTTAGGATGGTGAGAAATTAAAAAATAATAATAAATAAATAAATAAAATGAATAATGATGACAATAGTAATTTAGATAATGATTATAATTAAGATAATAGTGAGATAGTATTAGTGGTAGTGATAACAACAATAATAATAAGAAGAATGATAACAACAGTAAAAATAGCAATGATTAATGTAATAATAGTAATAATAGGTTTAGCCAACAAGACCATTGGCTCAATTATGATTATGTTAACAAGGTCACCACAAACAACCCCATCCCATCACAGCACTCCAATCCCCCAAAAATGCCCATGGGCTCTCCCATGCCATGCTTCGCCTTTTTTTATTGTCTTTATATCTTTATTAAGATGAGTATAGACTGTTCTATTGCAATCTATTTTCTGCTATCATCAAATTGCACTTTTATACCCCTTAAAGGTCAGACAGTATACTTTTTTTCAGACCTTCAGTTTTCATTTCAGACACCAGTGGCGGATCAAAGTACTATTCCTAATCCGAAATACTTCACAATTCATCAGGAAACTGTTTCCCCACCTTCACCAAAACCCAAATTTTGTGTGTACACACTGGATGGTCTGTTTGGCTTCCTCCTCTGATTTATGGCCTTCTCTGTTCTGACTGGTTATTTGAATGTTGGGTTTTCACACCCAAGCCTTGTGGCTCATCAGGCCGATGCTTATCCCCGGTTTCCATAGCGTGAAACGACTAGGAGTTCAACTCTCCCTGGATGAGACGCTAGTCTATCGCATGTTACCTTCCCAGTATATTTTTACTGGTACCCATTTATACTGCTGGGTGAACAGAGGCACACTTGTGGTTGAGACCTTGCCCAAGGGTCTTAGCACAGTGAGGGTCTCAGTGGGATTTGAACTCACAACCTCCCGATCATGCGCACAACACCCTAACCACTATGCCACCAGCCCCGCTTATTTGAATGTACCATGTTTAATTCACTCGGAGGCAGATCAGCACGGCCAGCGATCCTGCTGTATATAGGGGGTTCAGTGGAGGAAGACCAGCTAATCAGAAGGACCAGCATGACACGACACACTAGTGACCACCAAAAAAAATAAAATAAAATAACACTTGTGTTTATGGTGAGCTCAAACGGCTCAAATGAATTACTTAACACATGCTAACCTCATTATTGGATCCTCTGGCATTGTTGAACACAGTTATTCAACATTATAACAACATGTATGGGTTCAAAAAGTGGAAAAAGCTTAACACTTCTCCTTTGAAGTGTAAAAATATAATAAGCCCTCAATAGCACAGCAGGCACCACATACTCAACTAATGCATGTAACAGGACAGATTTAGTTCTTGATGAAAAACATCACTCTACAATGTGTTAATGCTGCCATCTAATGGCAGACATGGTGCATTTTTTTTGATTGTTTATTGTGGAAGAAAGCATTACAGAATTCATTGTGTCATCATTATTAATTCAGTAATCTTAGTACTGAGAATGTAATCAATCAGGTAATAGACCTATAACAAAACTGTAACTGTCTTTAACAAAAACAGACAAATAAAAAATACATTAAGGTGTAGATGTCTCCCTGTTCTCTTGCAGGAGAGCAGGTCATTAAACACACAAATGTAGGAACATGTACTACATTATTCAAAATATTATGCAAAAAAATATATAAAATAAATAGCATATCAAAAATTTGGCAAAGTGATCTCATTGGTGCAGTTTTGGGTAACCTCAAAAAAAATCTGATCTTCACTCATCTTCCGCTTAATCCAGGGTCGGGTTGCTGAGGCAGCGGCCTAAGCAATGAGGTCCAGATGTCCTTCTTTCCAGCCACTTCTTCGAGCTCTTCCAGGAGGATATTGAGGTGTTCCCAGATCAGCGAAGAGACATAATCCCTCCAGTGTGTTTCGGGTCAACCCCGAGGTCTCGTCCCGGTTGGACATGCCCGAAACACCACACCAAGGAGGAGTTTGGAGGAATTCTATCCAGATGCCTGAGCCACCTCAACTGGCTTATCTCACTGCGGTGGAGCAGAGGTTCTACTCAGAGTTCCTCCTAAATGGCTGAGCTTCTCATCATATCTCCAAGACAGTGCTTCTCAATTATTTTCTGTTGCGCCCCCTCTAGGAAGAAACACCCCCCCCCCCCCCACAGGCGAGTATTAATAGTATTATTTGTCTATAAAATTGTTATTGTACTGCATAATACACATACTGCATAACATTGTATCTTACTTAACATTAAAAACAAACAAACAAAAAGAAATATAGTTCAACTTAAAATAAAGAAAAACGTCATTAACATTTTTAATCTGTAACAGAAAACATTTAAAGTACACCAATGTGCCTGAAATAAAAAATACATCCTTATTTAAACTCAATCAACTTATTTATGTCTTAATATCGCCGTCTCTCTCCACCTTGCTCTTCGTTTCTGTTAGAATTTTTCCAAGAGATACTTGAACTCCTCCATTTGGAGCAGGATATCATTCCAAACCCATAGGGTGCTCATCCTGGTGTGTGTATGTGTGTGAGTGTGTGTGTGTGTGTGTGTGTGTGTGTGTGTGTGTGTGTGTGTGGTGGCGGTATGGTGGCATAGTGGTTAGCACCTCAAAGCACAAAAGCCTGGATTTTATTCCCAGATCAGGTATTTCTGTGTGGAGTTTGCATGTTCTCCCTGTGCTTGCGTGGGTTTCCTCTGGGTACTCCGGTTTTCTGCCACGGTCTAAAAACATGCACAGTTGACTGATTGGCTGTTCCAAATCACCCCTAGTTGGGAGAGTGAGTGTGAACGGTTGTGTGAGTGTTGGTCCTGCAATGTCCTGGACAATTGTCCAGGGTGTACCCCAGAGTCGGCTGAGATGGGCACCAGTTTTCAGATACAGTACTGGTTTTTTAATTTGTGTTGATCCTTGGCATTGGACTGCTGCCTCTGACTTATGTGGATGTTCTTTCTTAGTGTTCTTTCAAAGTGTTCTTTCACACTTGAGAGCTGAAACCCAGTAGCAAACATTATGGGAATACCGTATCATAATTTATAAATCATATTTTAAAAGACAGATACAGTATTTAAAAACAAAACAAAAGAAAAACATAATAAAGTTACTTCTATTGACTACTGAAGTGGTGCTATTTCAATCAGACTAATGCAGAATAACTTCACCTGTCAAACCACATCAGTCTTACCTTTAACATTCCATAGCAAGATCTTTAAAACGCGACAGCACCGTCCATGGATTTCATTTTTTTTCAAGTGCCACTGGCATCAATCTAGCAGGGATAGTTGTAGGTTTTCTGAAGGTCTACATGTGGACCTGTTACAAAATAACAACGACCACAAAGAGAATCACATTATAGTTATGCATTAATGTTAATTTATAATCTTGTGAGCAAAAATTTACCACAATATACAGAAGGAATCATGCATAGGGGACACATTTGGATCCAAATCTTGACTGCAGCCTTTCTGTGTGAAGGGTGCATGTTGTTCCCATGCTTGTGTGGGTTTCCTCTAGGTCCTCTGGTTTCATCCCACAGGTCAAACACAGTCATGTAAAGTCAACTGGCTACTCTAAATCGCCAGTAGGTGTGAATATGGGTGTAAATGGTTGTAGTAGGCTGGTAACCACCTCACGCAAGCCAGCTGGGATTGGTCCCAGCTTCCCCACAACTATGGTAGATAAGTGGTACAGACAATGGATGATTGTAAAATAAATACAATACGGAATTTAATCTAGATCAATGTATTTAAGTCTTTACTGTGAAACAGGAACTATGCATCGGTCATCTGAAGGATGTTTTCAAATTTGTGCATTTTTGTTTCCATAGGGACAAAATCTTTAAATGATACTCCTGTATATATGAAAAATATAAATAGATTATAATGTGCCGGCTTGCTGTGGTATAATAGGAATAAAACCATAAAAAGGGAAGCAATTGTGTGTAAAAATAATGCACTGAAGTCTAGGAATATCATTAACCCCCTTCCATTATTGACACCCTACAAAGGTTCTGGAAACTCATGAATAATTCATTAAAAGATGTCCACCAACTGTCATTCAAACGACAAATGCTTAGCTTGCAAGTTACATTTTTCTCAGCCTTCAGTCAGATAATTAGCAGGGAGAATCGATATCAAACCTCATCCAAGACCAAGAGGTCAACAGAGAATAAGTTGACCCTGCTCTGTGGGTGTCGTTCCGTTCTCCTCTGTTGAAAAGACTGACCCCTGGTCAGTCCTGGGTATCTGTAAGCTAATATATATGGAATATGACAGTGTTTTGTCCAAGGATGTCAAATCAAGTCCCTGCGCTGCTGCCATGCAAGGCTTGATTTATTTAAGCCTCTTGAACTTTACTTGCCATTTAAATACTGAAGCACCACTGCAATAATTTTCTGTTTCATATTGGGAAGATAAATAGAAACTTACAATGTTCAAATGTCTGACAACTACAAATTCTCTTAGAGCACAAATTTATGCCAAGGAATACATATTAAGTCCCACACTTCCAAAAACAAGGATTTCCTTGTTAAATTTAAATGATAGCTAGAATCTGAATGAAACTTGTTCAGACCTCAGGGCTTTATATTTTTTTTATTTTTGCTAATTACAGACGCTCCCCGACTTACATTTTTAATTGGTTCCAGAAGGCCGAATGTAAGTTCGGTAGTCGGTAACGATCTGTAGATTAAACAAACTCCGCTTTAGTAGACATTTTTGCTTGGTTTGTATTTGTACTGTATTGCATACGTATAGGCCTGTACTGTACTTTATAGTATATATATAGTATATATACTGTACTGTACTTTTTACCTTCTCTTTCTTTACTTTCTATTGTTTTTTTTTCAGAATAAGTGCAAACTTTTAAGAATACATTAAATTAAATTTTTTTCTCTTTCATTTAGCTTTTGCGTGTGTACGACCATATAAACAAAAGTAAGGCTAGCGTATATTGCGGTAGAGCATATATATTTCTATAATTTCTTCATGCTTACTTTCTTGCCATTTCTAATACCGTACATGAAAAAATTTAAGAAGAAATACAGTAACATTTACTCTTTTCATTCAGCTTTTTTTTTATGTACCATAGGGAGCTTTTTCCTTATGGTGCTTCAGCTACGGCAGATATCAGCCTCACACCCGTTACCGTACGTGCATAAAAACAATGTCAAGATGAGCGTACATGTGTAGTTCTTAAAACATATCTTAATACATTCATGGCTACTTTACTGGCTTTTTAGGGAATATAGTTTCTTTTTATTTTCATTTAGCTTTTTTATGTATCATATGCCTTCTTTCTTCTTTTTATTGAAGAGAATATTTGCATAAACTGGTTAGCAGCGTGGTAGACTTCCGACTGAGTAGTGTAGGTGTGTGTGTGTGTGTGTGTGTGTGTGTGTGTGTGTGTGAGAGAGAGAGAGAGAGAGAGAGAGAGAGAGAGAGAGAGAGAGAGAGAGAGAGACAGAGAGAGAGAGTAGGGAGGTGGGATGGGAGGTGCTGCCAACACTGGGTATGCGCAAACATACCCACACACTCACAACTCAGCTGCTTTGTTTCTGCTGTGAATCGTTAACAGTAAAAGTGTATGTTTGATCGTTTTTGACAATTTTTAACAGGCTGTCGTAACCCCGAGTCGCCGTTAACCGAGTCCATCGTCAAGTGAGAACTAGTTGTATAAGCTTTAGAGTCACGTGTGAAAACAATAGGAAAACACCAATTTTTTAAATGTAATAATCAAAGTTTGCCCGATTCTCACTTTTGTTCTCACGTTTAGTTTAAGCTTTTAACTTCGTGATCTTATGTACATTCATGGCATTTGACATACACCATTACCCAGAACGAATTACAAAAATAATTGTTACAAAATTGAGTCTCACTGAGCTGCCGCTGCCCTTTTCTGTGTTGTGCTGTTGTCATCTGGTGAGAAAGCTTGATAATCCCATAATTGTGTTTGTAATTAAAGAATGCCATTTACTGATGCATCATCACATGGTGACGTACATACTGCATATTTTCCATTGTAATTTGTGTATACAGTACTTTCTAGTCTGTCAGTGATATGTTTTCATCGTATGGGCTCAGCCTGGATTCAATGTTTTGCTCTTGTTCAAGACTGTCAGAACAGATAGACATACAGAGAGATAGAGAGAGAGAGAGAGAGAGAGAGAGAGAGAGAGAGAGAGAGAGATTCATTTATTCATTCATTTTCTGAACTACTTAATTCTAATTAAGTTTGTGGGGTGGCCAGCGCCCATCTCAGCCGACTCTGGATGAGCGCTGGGTACAACCTGGACAGCTTGCTAGGCCATCACAGGGCCAACACTCACACAAGCATTCATACTCACACTCACACCTAGGGATGATTTGGAACAGCCAGTTAACCTACTGTGCATGTTTTTGGACTGTGGGAGGAAACCGGAGTACCTGCAGGAAACCCACACAAGCAGAACATGCAAACTCCACACAGAAATGCCTCAGCTGGGAATCGAACCCTGGAAGTACGTACCTTCTTGCTGAAAGTAAATAAAGTCAGTTCTTGAAGTCAATGTGCTAATAAAGAAAAGTGAGTAAGTGTAAAGACCTATGTGACCTGAGAAGAGTCACACTGAGGTGGCTAAACAACTGGGTTTATTCATCTACATCATGGCAGGCCTTATGGAGGTTTCCTGGTATGCAGCAGTAAGTACCTACCAAAGATGGTCCAAGGAAGAACAACCAGTGAACTGGCAATAGAGTCAGGCTACGCAAGGCTTACTGATGCACCCGGCACACAAAAGCTAGCATGTCTAGTTTGATTCCATGGAAGAGCTGATCTGGTACCTTTCGAGTCCGAGGACAACTCTTGGTGACCTGCCATGAAGGATCTTCTTCTTCTTTTCCTTTCGGCTGTTCCCTTCAGGGGTCGCCACAGCAAATGATCTGCCTCCATCTCACCTTATCCTCTGCATCTTCTACTCTTACTCCAACGACTTTCATGTCCGCATTCACCACATCCATAAATCTTCTCTTTGGTCTTCCTCTGGGCCTTTTGCCTGGTAGTTCCAACCTCAGCATCCTACTACCAATATACTCACTATCCCTCCTCTGTACATGTCCAAACCATCTCAATCTAGCCTCTCTGACTTTGTCTCCAAAACATCTAACATGTGCTGTCCCTCTGATGTACTCATCTGTGATCCTATCCATCCTCGTTACTCCCAAAGAGAACCTCAACATTTTCATCTCTGCTACCTCCAACTCTGACTCCTGTCTTTTCCCCAGGGCCACTGTCTCTAAACCATACAACATTGCTGGCCTCATCACCGTCTTGTACACTTTTCCCTTCATTCTTGCCGATACTCTCCTATCACACATCACACTGGACACTTTTCTCCATCCATTCCAACCTGCCTGCACGCGCTTCTTCACCTCTTTTCCACACCATGAAGGATAACATCTTGATTATCATCTTCATGGAGGTTTCCTTGGCAAGGATAGTGCAGTACAGGGGTGTTCAATCCTGCTCCTGGAGATCTACCTTCCAGATGACTTCATTTCCAACCCTAATGTGGCCCATGTGACATGTAACACCCAGTCAGATCTTCATGAGGTGATTGGATGGTTAGGTGGGCGTGATTAGGGTTGGAGCGAATGTCTTCTGGAAGGTAGATCTCCAGGAGCAGGATTGAGCACCCCTGGTGCAGTAGTTTGCCATTGCCTTATGCACGATGCGAACCTATGAGCAATTTAGAAAAGCCAATTAGCTTACTGTGCATCTTTTTGGACTGTGGGAGAAAACTGGAGTACACAGAGGAAACCCACACAAGCACAGGGAGAACATGCAAACGCCGCACAGAAACGCCCAGGCCTGGAATCAAACCCCGGCCTTCTTGCTGTGAGGTGGACATGCTAACCACTATACCACCGTGCCGCCTTTGATGGAAGAGCTACTGTAGTGCAAATGGCAGAAACTAGTAATGTTGACCAGATTGCTACATATGGCATTTCTTAGCCACTGTCCAATCAGGTGGTCATAATGTTTTAGATCAATGTCTAGTGAACTGTTTGTTCAAGTTGAGGTGTCAGAGTATATTATAATCAGAGAAAACAGGCTCTCTTTGTTTGTTAGCCAGAATTGAGAAAGTGCCACGCCTATTGGGTTTTTGCCAGCCAGAATAGTTAATAAAAATATGTGTTCCACCCATTCTCTGGAAAGTCCAGCTAAAGGAAGACAGACAGACAGATACTAAGTAGTAAGGTCCTGTGACAATTTTGAAACAGAGCCCAAGCATTAAAGCGCAAGAAATACTAAATTCATTAATTTTCTAAGTTACCTATTACTAATTAGGCTGGAGGTAAGGCTGACTCTTATCTCAGCCATCTCCAGGCAAAGGAGGGGTACATCCTGAAAAGATCACTATGCCATCGCAGGCCCAACACACACATACAACCATTTACATTCACTTTCACTCCTAGGGACTACTCTACATGTTTCTGGACTGTAGGAGGAAACCAGAGCACCTGGAGGAAACCCACACAAGCCCAGGGAGCGCATGTAAACTCAACACAGAAACAACTGATCAAACCCAGGCCTTCTTGCTGTGAGGAGAACATGCTAACCACTGTGAAACTGTGCCACCCACAATACTCCTCTTTAATGCTTATTAGGATTCACTGTAACTGTTTGGAGGAAGAAGTCTCCACTTAGAAATATTATGAATTCTAGTGTAGACTTAACAGTTATACATCAGAATGAATGTCACTGAATCGTCCCAGATTGATTGATTGATTTTCCTTTCGGCTTTTTCCCTTCATCAGGGTTCGCCGCAGCGAATGATTCGCACGTTTGATTTGGCAGAGGTTTTTACGTCGGATGCCCTTCCTGACACAATCCTTTAGCAAGGGGCAGAAACACGCTGACGGCTTTGCAGCTACTCTTTATGAAAGTCAGCAATGGTTCTTTTACATGCCTCTCACCATCGACAGTGAGAGACATGGCCCGCCTTTGATAACCCAGTTAGTTGCACTGGGGGGGACAGAGAATCATCCCAGAGAATATGGAAAATTTCGGGGACTATACAATTCAGCAGCACCCACAGAATCGAAGGTGCATAATTATTTTAGTATACAGGGATCCCTCACTTTCCGTGGTTAATGGGGACTGAGACCCCCAAGTGACCGCTGATTTCTGCAAAGTAGTATTGCCCCCCCACCCCCCCCACCCCCCCGACTGATGTATACAGACATCTATGTATATGTGTATATGTGTGTATATGTATATGTGTATATAATATGTGTATATAATGAATACATATTCAATGCTATAAATGGTTATACAGTAATACCAATTAAAAATTCAAAAATAATACATAAGACGTAAATAAAATATAAATATCCACACATATAGACGCACGCGCACACACAGAGATGTGCACCTCATATAAAAATGTAGGTAGTTTTGTAGTTTATTTATTTATTTATTTATTGCATAATTGGCCTTGTTTTGTGGCATTTTCCTAACTTTTTCCCTATTTTTCCTTAATTTCCTTTTTTTTTTTTTTTTTTGATGAATATTTTTGAAAAACCCGCGATGCAATGAAGCCACAGAAACTGAAGCACGAAGTAGCGAGGGATCACTGTATATTACATGGGAACAGAACAGCAAAAACATACACTAAAATGAGATTTGAATGGTTTAATGTTATTATTATTATTATTATAATTATTATTATTATTATTATTAATAATATTATTATTATTATTATTATTTTCCTTTCTTCTTTTTCCCTTTTTTCAGGGGTCGCTACAGCGAATCAGTTAATTGGGTTTTTTTGTTTTTGTTTGTTTGGGATTTTTTGCATTTTTGACCTTATTTTGCGGCATTTTCCTTAACTTTTTCTCTATTTTTCCTTAATTTCCTTTTTTTTATTTTTCAGTTAATATTTCTGCACTGAAGCTGCAGAAACTGAAGCACGAAGTAGCAAGGGATCAATGTACACATAGTTTTATACAAATGCAAGTTTGATGGATTAAGTATTTTGCCAAACTAGCCTCAATTCTTCTTGAATTTTTGACTGCACTTGTTTTTTTATTACAATTTATTTGTTAAGCGTTTACCAAGGATTCTACTTAAGAGATGACTTTCATAGTATTGCATGTCCAGCCATGTTTCAAGTGTATAGATTCAAAATTCAGTAAATTCTGGTGACCTTATTTGTTTCTGAACAATGATATTTTCCTGGCGGTAAGAGTAAACCTCAATGATCTATCCAGTTTTCTTATAGATTGGTTAGAGGGAACCAAAGAAAATATCAGCCTGTTCAAAATAAATGGCTTCCTGGTAAATGTCATTGTTTTAAAACAAAAGGGGTCAAGTGGACTTACTGGGTTTCTGCATCTGAAGTCTTCATATACATATACATATATATATATATATATATATATATATATATATATATATATATATATATATATATATATATATATATATATATATATATATATATATATATATATATATATATATATATATATATATATATATATATATATATATATATATATATACAATGTCCTCCACAACTATTGATACCCCTTGAGATCGAAAATAGGCCACGGGGGTCCAAAGCTCCCACTGTCCAGGAATGTGTATTTTAAAATTGATTGTTAATTAATTAAACCACAATCAAAACTGTTGTGTTAATCCTTCACCGTGCACGTGTTTTTCCATTTTCTACCTCTGTGCAGGCAAGATGTATTTAGGATTTTTGTGACATTTAGAACTGTGTTGCTACAGCCGCTTTTAGACTTTCAACCGTATTTCCCAGTAAAGGGTTAAACAAATGAAATCCAGCTGGCTAATTAATTATGTACAGATTTTGGTGTGCACCAATCCCAGGTGAGGTACCTGTAAGAAAAACACGCATACCAAATTTCATTAAAATCTGAGCAAGCATTCCTAAGTTATCGTCCAGAAACTAAAGTGTAGTGTTATACAAATGAAGTCTGCTTGCTTATTAATTATGCATGAATTTGTCCTGCATCAATCCCAGGTGATACACCTGTAAGACAAACCTGCATACCAAATTCTATCAAAATCTGGGCAAGCGTTCCTAAGCTCCTGCTATTATGATTGGTGTGGGCTAAAAAAGGGCCCAGAAAAAATCTACTCCTTCATGAAGTAGCATCATAGCAACTTGAAAATTTAAATGCATTTATTCAGAGAAAAATATAAATATAATAAAATAAAAAAACTATATAGACTACTATCGAGCGACCAAGGTCTCCCACACCGGAAACCCCAGAAGTAATACAGCCTCTTCGTGTTACAGAAGTCGATGTCGACTCCGAATCTGATGTTGCTGCTGTCGTTGACGCCGATGTTGCCGCTGCCCTAAGCAAGAACCCCAGAGTATATATAAGACTCAGTGATGATGAAGTTCATCCGAGCAAACAAGTGCCTGTACAACAAGAAACTCAGATCCTGGACAAACAAACACATGAAGAAAAAGCTTTGGGCTGATCAGGCGTCACGTATGGGGAAGACTGACAATGAACTGAAGCAGTGGCTCCAGAGTGTGCGGACGAGGCTGGTAAAACTGAGACACTGGAAGTCGGGACAAGCTGACATGAACACATCTTGGAGGGACAAGTGAATCTATGACAGCTTTAGCTTCCTCTCTCCACCCATTGTAGAGGTACATAGGAGGAACGTTGTGTCTCTGAAGGCCAAGATTGCTGCTGCAGCTGGCTCCGGCGGTTCCAAATCCATGACCACTGGAGATCCTCCCCTGCCATCAACATCAGGGGGACACAAGACATACCAGCCCTCGACCTCCAGCTGGCAGCAGTAGAAGAGCCAACACCCATCACCCCCCTCGCCACAATGCCTATTACACCGGAATCCACCTCCACCTTAACTCAGGCCAGCTGTGGTAAGGTAAAGTGTGGATCCGAAATGTCCACTTTTGACAACAGAGCAAACAGGATTCTAGCAGCAGCTGAACAGCTGGTGAACCAGAAAAGGGAAGTGGTGACGGCCAATGAATCCGAGAGGGCGAATTTCACCAGTTGGGTGGCAGCTATCCTGAAGAATCTGCCAAAATCTGTGTACCGGCATGCCAAGCTTAAGATCCAAGAACTTATGAATAACTGGTTGGACAAAGCTGAAGCCTTGGAGATGCAGCAGCAGCAACCACCTCCTATGCAGCAGCAGTCCCAGCAGCTCCAGCCTCAGCATCATGCACAGCAACACCACCAGCAGCCTTCTCAACAGCATCAGCAGCAATAACAACCTCAGCACCACCAGTGGCAGCAACAACAGCGGCAGCAACAGAACTGGCAGCCCCCACCAACACAGTGGCCCACACAGCTGTCTGGTCCACCCATGTCTATTTGGGGATCTCAAGATGCAAGGTGGGTTGCACAACAGTGCCCTCAACAATCAACGTCGTCTGCAGGAGAGCAGCAGCAACAACCCAGCAGACCAATCAGTTGCCCTCGATTACCTGTACATCAACGTCTGTAACCACCCCTGTGGCTAGAGACACAAGTGGGAGTGAGCCCAGCCTGTCAAACATTACCAGTGTGCTCAGACAGTGTTGTGAGGACTTAGAGGACTCAAACTCCACTAATGAACTGTGATATTGTGTTTTCGATTTCGATTTCATGTTTTCTGTTTTCTGTTTTCTGTTTTAAATGTTTGATAATATTTATTACAATTTTGAAATTATAATCACTGGGGTTTTGTCTTCTGTTCATGTTTTGTAGTGGTACTAAAGGAATGAGTTCTTGAAGTTGCAAATAATAGGAACATATTGAAATTTAAAGAAGACAAACCAGATATAGCCAGATATAACCAAGAATACAACCAATCTGAAAACACAATTACATCACGAACAGAAACCAGCATATGCATAGGGAGCTCAGTGAAGGACATCACAGTGTTCACAAGAATGTAGAATGCATTATCAGTCATCAGCATACCGGGATTAGTTAATGCCCATTGTACATTTTCACACTTGCTCCTAGCTGGTGGCTGCCAAGCAACTTGTCCAACTTCACTGTTGACGTAGAGCTTCAGGTACTCTCGCTGTTTCTTGGCCTCTATAGCAGTGGTCCCCAACCACCGGTCCGCAGACCGGTACCGGTCCATAGCTCAATTGGTACCGGTCCGCAGAAGAAACAATTAATTAGTTTTATTTATGATCTGAGTCTGAACGATCTTTAATGTTGAGGAAGTCTTTCATTTTGAAAAATGACCGGATTCTCTTGGTTATATGTCGGTTATTTGAGCACTAAAATGTAACCCACAAGGGATGGCACATGAACAGAGGCGTGCTGGACATGTTTCAAACAATAGCGGGGATTTTGGGTGAGACTGAGCCTGAGCCTTCATTCTCCCAGCTGGTGCAGCAGCACCTGTTTTTTTTTTAAGAAAAGTTGAAGCTCTACTTCCCAACCAACTTTATTTCAGCTGTTGAAAAATAACATTCATGGAGTCCTTATTATTATTATTATTATTATTATTATTATTAAATGTTATATTTAAATACAATCAATCTAACCCCCCCCCCCCCCCCCCCCCATCCACAGTAAATTTGTCAAGCGTTGACCAGTCCGTGGTGATAAAAAGGTTGAGGACCACTGCTCTATAGTGTCTCTGTTGGGACCTGCCACATGTTTCAAGTCATGCATATTACCCATTTCATGCCACTGGCCGAGAATAATATTGTGGTCATCATCTTCTCGTTCCAACACTGCATCCTGGGTGACAGTGTAGCTCATCCTCATGATGTTGTGAAGACAGACAGCAGCTTCAAGCATAAGTCTGACGACATCTGGTCCTTGTTGCAGTGTCAACAGTAGGAACTGCCAGCGATTGGCCAAGATGCCAAATGCATTCTCAATGACTCGACGTGCTCTGGATACCCTGTAGTTGTACACCAATTCTTCCTCTGTAAGGCCTCACCTGGAATATGGCTTCATAAGGTACTTCCTGAGAGCAAAAGTATCGTCCCCAAGAATGAAGTATGACATGTCAGTGTCGTCTTGGGGCACAGGCTCTGGTGTGGGGCAGTTGATGGTACCATCTTCGATGCATTCTTTAAGTGCCGAGGCGTTGAATATCTGGGCATAAGACATGTGGCCCATACCGCCGACGTGTATCCATAGAAACCTGTTGTTGGCATCTACCAGTGCTAGCGGAACAATGGAGAAAAATCCCTTGTATTTGTGGTAAACGCTTCCAGAAGATGGTGGTTTTCTAATGGCAACGTGTTTTCCATCTAAGGCTCCAACGGCATGAGGCAGGTTCCATTTATCCTGGAAATCCCAGCTGAGTGATTTACATTCCTGCTCAGTATGTGAACACTGTATGACCTCGTCTTTGTAGTGATCGATGATGGCCTGAGAGCCCTCTGGTAGGAAACTTGCGATGGTGTGATGAGATTCCCTGGGGTTGAACACCAGAGTTGGATACTTGTCGCTCGAAGCCAGATGACGCAAGGTGGCAGCTAGTTTTAGACTAGGACCGAGTACGCTTGTGAAGTTAGTGTTCTTCTTTGTCAGTCGAGGAGCCAAAAACCATCAGCAACTCGTTGAACAAATCAGGTGGGACCTGAAGATAGTTGAAGAAAGACTGCTTGTCTTCAAAACGGAGCTCTTCCATGAGGTTGTCATAGTTCCCAAGACCAATTCTTCATTCCACCCTCATCCATGAACGTACCAGAAAGCGTTTGGGTGTGTATTTCCTTTGCTTTTCTTGTCTTCTGCGGTCGATGACAATGTTTCGTTGCTTTTCGTTGTATTCGTGAAGCAACAGCAGCATGTGGAGCAGTTCGAAGTCAGCCTTTTCTCTAGCCTTGTCCATTTTGGGAGAGCTTCTTGAAGTGTTTCCAGTATGTCTTCACTTGGCAGAATGAGTTTACTTGGTCGAATCCGTGTGTTTATATGCGGAATCAGGTGCAAATCCTTTGCTCTTTGCTGATTTTTTCGGATTGAAACGTGGTTACACCGGGTATTCCTCAGTCATTCTGTAGCTCTTCCTTCTCAAACAGATTAGTGCCATAGTTATTCCTCGAGTGTTTCATGCTTTCCATGAACAATCCGTGAATTATCTCAAAGTCTTTCTTTGCAATCTGTAGCTATTTGTACTTCTTCCGAAGTTTATCTGTGGGCTTTTCTGTACTTATTCTGAAGTTGTACCGTAGTTTTGCCGTACTTTGCCGTACCTGTTCCATACATGCTGTGAACATTCCGAAAGTATTCTGAGAGTGTAAGAATTTCCACTTTTCTCAAGGGTTTTCACCCATTTTCCGTGTAAAAATGCCGAAGCTCTTTTGTAGATTGCGTCCCGCACCCTTCCGCTACGATCCTTGCATGCTGTAGTCCAGTGAAATGGGGGCAATAAATATTGTCAACTATGCATTTAATACTTTATACAACCTTCCTTTGTCAATAAAACAGCTCTGAGTAATCACTGAAAATGTTTATATTCAGAGCAGGGAGTTGGAGACTATGCCTCTATTCAAAATCTTTCAAGATCAGCCAGGGTCCTACACCCTCTATTGTGAATACTCTTCACAGAATTTCAGTGTGGTTCAGTTCAGGGGACTGAGACGACTATGACAGCAGCTTGATTCTGTGGTCAGCTTAAACCTTTCTGTGTTTATTTATCCATATATGCTTTGTAGATGGTACAGATGGTAACCCTGACCACAATATTGAATCTGTGTCTGTTGAGTCATAAGACTGCAAAGGTTCTTGCTGTTCCACTTTGCTATTTTCTATAATTTAATATCATTACTTTTCCGGCTTCGTGACACCCATTCTTTCTCTGCTGTTGGTTGAAGCAGAGTTAATAAAGAGTGAATTCTGAAGGAGTTCTTATTTGACACTTCCTGTGAAGAAATGGCAAGTGGAATGTGGGGCCAACATGTGATGGCCTGATGATAAGATTGTATACATGCCCAGCTTTGAAATAGTCAAAATAAAATGTCAGTCATTTTACTTGTTGACCTCACTAAAGGCAACAAAGCAATTTTAGTTTGGCTATGCTGCCATCTAGTGGTAGAAAGAGACATTGCCTTAAAACTGATTTTAAATACATACACAGCATAGGACAGTAAAAATATTTTTGTGAATACATGTTTATTTTTCCCACCATTGTACATAGAATGCAGACATGAAATCAAAATAAAACTAAATTAAAAAATAATTGTAGCTATGTTAAAATAGTGCCAGTTATATAAATAGTTGTAAATTAGTACTAGTACCATAAATACAAGTACAATAGTAAGTAAAATAGTACCAGTTATATAAAATAGTACCGGTTATATAAATGGTTATAAATTAGTACAGTACCAGTACCATAAATACAAGTGCAATAGTAAGTAAAATAGTACCAGTTATATAAAATAGTACCGGTTATATAAATGGTTATAAATTAGTACAGTACCAGTACCATAAATACAAGTGCAATAGTAAGTAAAATAGTACCAGTTATATAAAATAGTACCGGTTATATAAATAGTTATAAATTAGTACCAGTACCATAAATACAAGTAAAATAGTAAGTAAAATAGTACCAGTTATATAAAATAGTACTAGTTATATAAATAGTTATAAATTAGTACCAGTACCATAAATACAAGTAAAATAGTAAGTACAATAATACCAGTTATAAAATAGTACCAGTTATATAAATAGTTATAAATTAGTACACAGTAGCAGTACCATAAATACAAGTGCAATAGTAAGTAAAATAGTACCAGTTATATAACATATTACCAGTTATATAAATAGTTATAAATTAGTACCAGTACCATAAATACAAGTAAAATAGTAAGTACAATTGTACCAGTTATAAAATAGTACCAGTTATATAAACATTGCATGTAATGATCCATTCCTTTGAACAGAAATGAATATTGCCATCATTTGCAATTATATGCAACATTACAAATATTATAAACAATGATTATGATTATGCCTACATAATCATTGGAAAACTCATACAACCTTACAGCATACAATATGATTATTTACAAATTCCTTTACTTAATTTCATACAAAAATTTATGAACATATTATAAGCATAAACGTAATTACATTAATCACCTCAATATGGAACCAATAACCAATTGCATGACAAAACTGCCTCAAGGGGAAGGCATGGTATACAGTGAGAAATTCGCCAGTTTATCCCTGGGCTGACAAACACAACCATTCCCCCTCATAGAGGCAATATGGGCCAGTCAATTAGCCTAACGTGCATGTCTTTGGATTTCGCACAAAGCCTGCTCCAAGCCTGGAATCTCATAAGCAAATTAATCACCCACAAGTGTTGCCTATCACTTGCGTTTGTGCACTATTCGCTGAGTTTGTCAAAGTGTAATGCACATGCACTGCAATTCTTTATTCGCTTAAACATGGACTCAATAGAAATGAGTCTCGTGCACCACCACGAGAGGGTAAAACTTGGTTGTATAGAATCAGAAGACCAGAGGAGGCTGTGATCTTATCTTTGCTCTCTGTTGTCAATGAACATCTTTGATGGAACTCAGTGGAGAGTTCACACCCTGAAATAGAGTAACATAATCATTACCTGGCAAGAAAGTGAAACAGATTTTGAAATATAAGTATAAAATAAAAGAAAATAATCATTTTACAAGTCATGGTTATGAAGTGTTTTTTTAGGTACCTTTATATTCTGTTACTATACTTTCACATTTCTTCACAAAATGTTTGCTTTATTCCGTAAACTAGTGAGGTTTTGTGGTAATGATTTTGCAAGGAAATGTAGTAGTAGTGGATTTATATTGCACTTTATCCATATTGTAATATTTTGCTGAAAGCACTCTGGGGAATCTTCAGTTAATGATAATATCTTTTTTATTATCAAAGTACATTACATACTGAACATGAAATTTGGTGGTGTGGGGGAGGGGTGCTCCGGGCACCTGGCGCCACTGTGCAGCGCCAGTTATTGCATTGTTCTATCCTTTGATGCTGAGCACCAATCAGGAAGCAACAACTGCCAAATTTTAACGTCTTATGGAATGACGAGGCCGGATTCGAACTCCGACCTAGAAATATTTCCCGCCAGAACCCGTAGGGGTTGGGCAGTAGTGGCCTAGTGGTATAGGGTGCTGGATCGCTAATCCTAAGGTTGGGGGTTCGAGTCCCACTCTCCACAAGGTTGTCACTGTCCTCCCAGTGCAGCTAATTGGGTTATCAAAGGCCGGCCATGTCTCTCACTGTCTATGGTGTGAGGTTCATGTAAAAAAATCATTGCTGACTTTCAACAAGAGTAGACTGAAAAGCCGTCAGCGTGTTTCCACCCTGCGATGGCCTGGCGAGCTGTCCAGGGTGTACTCTGCCCTCACCAAGATAGGGGTTTCATATGACTGCAAAACAATTTCACCTGTCTGTAGATAAATGTATACTGTATAGATAGATAGATAGATAGATAGATAGATAGATAGATAGATAGATAGATAGATAGATAGATACTGTATATATTTGTTTACCTTTAATATTCCCAGAAACATTTTGGAAAAGAAATGGTTTTTCCATTGAATGTTTTCTTAAGTACATCTGGCGGTGATAGGTTGAGGGCATTGATAGATAATGTAAAGCCTTGCTGATGGACCTGTAACAAAACAACAACAGCAAAATTAGATACAAAAGCAATGGTTATTATAATATTGTAATAAACATGCAATACTATATAAGCAAAGGAACATAAACTGAATCAAAATCTATGCTGGTGTATATTTAACTTATTAAATCATATTATTAATTTGA
The DNA here is from genome assembly GCA_024760905.1 of Plotosus lineatus. Taxonomy (NCBI): domain Eukaryota; kingdom Metazoa; phylum Chordata; class Actinopteri; order Siluriformes; family Plotosidae; genus Plotosus; species Plotosus lineatus. Next base: position 32,907,251 of record CM045742.1, on the reverse strand, counting down.
GCCAAAAGGATAAATGTTTGTTTTGTCATATCTTCTTCTTCTTCTTCTTCTTCTTCTCCTTCTTCTTCTTTTCCTTACAGCTGTTCCCTTCAGGAGTTGCCACAGCGAATCATCTGCCTCCATCTCACCCTATCCTCTGCATCTTCTTCTCTTACACCAACTACTTTCATGTCTTCCTTCATCACATCCATAAATCTTCTCCTTGGTCTTCCTCGGCCTTCTGCCTGGCAGTTCCAACCTCAGCATCCTACTACCAATGTATTCACTATCCCTCCTCTGTACATGTCCAAACCATCTCAATCTTACCTCTCTGACTTTGTCTCCAAAACCTCTTACATGTGCTGTCCCTCTGATGTGCTCATTCCTGATCCTATCCATTCTCGTTACTCCCAAAGAGAACCTCAAGATTTCCATCTCTGCTACCCACAGCTCTGCCTCCTGTCTTTTCCCCAGGGCCACTGTTTCTAAACCATACAACAACATTCCTGGCCTCATCACCGTCTTGTACACTTTTCCTTTCATTCTTGCCGATACCCTCCTATCACACATCACACCGGACACTTTTCTCCAACCATTCCAACCTGCCTGCACACGCTTCTTCACCTCTTTTCCACACTCTCCTTTGCTCTGGATTGTTGAGCCTAAGTACTTAAAATCCTCCACCTTCTTTATCTCCACTCCCTGTAACCTCGCCGTTCCTCTTGGGTCCTTGTCGTTCACACACATGTATTCTGTCTTATCTGTATTTCATTTTACAAATAGAGTTTTATTAAATAACATTTGATGAAGATTTTGTACCACATTGCGCTCATCAACATCTTGAATAGATGACGGTAAAATTGAGCATCTCTATGAAGCCTTCTCCAGGACATCCCAAAAATAGGGTTAAGGTCAAGACTCTGGAGTGCCAATACATACAAGGTCCACCCTGGAAAACTGGTTAGGCCATTGCAGAGCCAACATAGATACAACCCTTCACACTCACACCTGGGGGTGATTTGGCACAGCAATTAGCTGACTGTACATGCTTTTGTACTGTGGGAGGAAACCAGAGTACCGGAGAAAACCCACACAAGCACGGGGAGAACATGCTACACCCCATTTCCCCGAAACTGGGAACTGAAACTGACACCTTCTTGCTGTGAGGTAAACATAATAGCCTCTGCGCCACTGTGTCTTGCTGTATCTAAAAATATTTTTAGAATATATAAAACATTCAGCATACCATTCCTTATTAAGTAAAGATATACTAAGCCAATAATTCGCTTCAGGCATTTCACCAGACTGAATATCACCTTGCTGTTTGCGAATAATTGTTAATTATAGGTATCAGTGTTTCTGTTGGATAGCAATAATCACACCACTTGGTTGTTAATTATTTTAATATAACCGTCCTGTAGTTGTGTTTTACTCCATACTCCAGACATTTTTAATTAACATTTATTGTTTTTTCACAGAAATAGTTTCAAACTTCCAGTTAAACCTATGCTATGTGTTTAATGCATAGTGTCTCATAGTTCATATATACAGTAATTCACCCTGACACATCAGGTAGGATTCATTTTCTGAACCTCTGGGCTTTTTCCACCCAAGGCTAGTGGCTGATGAGGCTGGTGCTTATCCGCGGTTTCCATAGCATGAAGCGACTAGAAGTACAACTCCTCCTGGATGGGATGCTTGTCTATCACAGGTTACCCTTCCAGTATATTTTTTACTGGTACCCATTTATACTGCTGGATGAACAGAGGCACACTTGTGGTTAAGACCTTGCCCAGGGGTCTTAGCACAGTGGGGATCTAACTGGGATTTGAACACACAACCTCCCCATCATGAGTGCAGCACCCAAACCACTACGCCACCAGTCCCACGATAGCCGGTAGCATTCATTTTCTGAGCCGCTTAATCCTAATTAGTGTCGCAGGGAGCCTGGCACCCATCTCAGCCGACTCTGAGTGAGAGCAGAGTACACCCTGGACAGTTTGGCAGGTCATCACAGAGTGAAACTTACTGATTGTTTATTAAAGTAAAGGCATTATCAAATCTTAAAAGAGTTTCAAAATAGGTTTTCTTTATTTGTTAGCTAGACTTGATATGTGTGAAGAAGTGTGATGTCCGTTGGGTTTTTGCAAGCTACCACAGGTAGTTTCATTGTTCCTCTGCATATTTGAGGACTATGCTGTCTGACACACCCAAGAACAACTTTTTTAATGATTATTAAATAATCATGAACATTATAGCGTCACGTGAGCTCCAAAAGTACTTATTAAAATGTAATGGTTTGCCAAATGAACTGCATACTCAGATTTATATTAATTATAAAATACAGGGATCCCTCACTTTACGCGGTTAATTTGGACCGAGATCCCCACGCAACCATTGAAATCCATGAAGTAGGATCACCCCCATAAACACCCCTCTGACAGACGTATACGTACATGTATATGTGTATATAATATCAATAAATACATATTCAATGCTATAAATGCTTATAATAACAATTAAACATTCAATAAGGTGCAAATAAAATATAAATACACACACATACAGATTGTACTGCAAGAGAAGAAGACAACACACATACTGTACATACACGCACACACGCGCAAGTGCAGATACGCGTCCACACACAGATGCAATAATATAAGTACTTTTGATGGGAGGTTTTGGGTTGTTTTTTGTTGATTTAGGGGTTTATTTTTTGCATAATTGGCCTTGTTTTCGTGGCTTTTCCTTCATTTTCCCACCTATTATTCCTTAATTTCCTTGTTTTTTTAATTCGATGCATATTTATTTATTTATTTATTTTAAAATCGCAATGCACTGAAGCCGTATGAATTGAAACACGAAGAAGCGAGGGATCCCTGTATGTCTTATACCCCCATTTCACTGGAGCACAGCACTTATGAAAGCAAAAATGTTGTCATCCGCAAACATTCCGCAATTATTCCCTTATCTTCTTTATCATTCTGTATGAGTCCGTAGTTATTCCTTGAACATAAACATTCTGCTTTTATTCCGCGTGTTTCCACAATCATGCCGAAGCTCTTCCTTCTCAAATGGATTAGTTCCGTAGTTATTCATCGAGTGTTCTCTGCTTTACGTGAACGATCCGTGAATTATCCAAAAGTCTTCCTTTGCAATCTGTACTATTCGTACTTGTTCCGCAGTTCATCCGTTGGCTTTTCCATACTTATTCCGAAATTGTACCATAGTTTTGCCGTGCCTGTTGTTCACATGCGGTGAACGTTCCGAAAGTGTTATGAATTTCCATTTTTCTGTAGGATCTTGACCCATTTTCCGTGTAAAAATGCCGAAGTTCCTCCGTAGACTGCGTTCCGCGCCTTTCCGCCATGATCATTACATGCCGTGCTCCAGTGAAATGGGAGTATTAACTATGCATATTGTTATACACTGAGATTATAGTTCCTTTTGGCTCTACTACTCGACATTTATAGGTAAAAAGGTAAAGTCCTTTGGGCTTTTTACACCCGAGCCATAGTAGCTCATCAGGCTGGTTTCCATAGAATGAAGCGACTAGGAGTACAACTCTTCCTGGATGGGACGCTAGTCCATCACAGGTTACCTTCCCAGTATATTTTTACTGGCACCCATTTATACTGCTTTGTGAACATATATAGAGCTAAGATTTAATTCTAATGGTCCTTGAAAGCATCAGATCAATGAAATAAGTTGTGTATTTAACATTCATTGTAAGGAAATTTGACATCTGAGGGTTAGTTAAAATCCTTCATATGACAGTAGGTCCAGTCAATTTTTTTTTCCTAACAAACATTATTACTTTTAATAAAATTGGCAAGCTACACAAAAACTGTATCTAGTAATGAATTTGAATTACGAGTGTGGATACTTTTACCACCGGTGTAAAGATGAAAATTATTAAAAAAACTCTTACCTTGTTTTTTAATACAAGGGTTCTATTGTGATCCTCTGTGCATAGATGTGTGTTTGTCCCAGCTTTCTCACGACAGTCTTATTCAAGAGTTTTTATATAAGTCCTTGAACGTCATGACATCACCTGAAGTCATCCTGATACAAGAAAAACCTGATTAACCTGTATATCAATCAGTTGGTGAAGCAATAACTACTGTTTATAATAACAAAACTAACAGTCAAATACATTTATGAATTCATTCATTCATTCTTTGGCATACTTTGGGCAGTGGTGGTCTAGTGGTATAGGGCGCTGGATCGCTGATCCAAAGGTTGGGGGTTCGAGTCCACTCTCCACAGGGTTGTCACTGTCCCCCCCAGTGCGGCTAACAAAGGCGGGCCATGTCTCTCACTGTCTATGGTGAGAGGCATGTAAAAGAACCATTGCTGACTTTCGTAAAGAGTAGCTGCAAAGTCGTCAGCGTGTTTCTATCCCTTGCTAAAAAAGGGTTGTGACAGGAAGGGCATCCGACGTAAAAATCTCTGCCAAATTAAACGTGCGAATCAAAATGATTCGCTGTGGCGACTCCCGAGTAAAAGGGAAAAAGCAGAAAGGAAGACAGAATTCTTTGACATACTTTATCTTAGGGTTACAGGGAGGGTGGCACTCTTCTCACATGACTCTGGGCAAGGGCTGAATACTTCCTGGACAACTCGCCAGGCCATCGCATATTAGAAACACACTGAAGGCAATGCAGACAACGTTTTACAAAAGTCATCAATGGTTCTTTTACCTGCCTGTCACCAGAGACAGTGAGAGACATGGCTGGTAACTCAGCTGCACCAGGGCAAATTAATCTCAATGTTTGTTAATTCCTACCTAGAATTTCCCTTTGTATTTTAATATTGATTCTGATTTCATTGAGTCAAAATAAGTGTACATTTTGTGGGATGTGGAAAGAATTTTCTCATTAATATAAAACAGTCTGCTTGGATTTAAGAAATCAAATTATAATGTTGTTTCACTTTCTATGTTACTAAATAAAACCAGGCAGCATGGTAGCCTCATGGTTAGCACATCTGCATCACAACAAGAAGGGTTTCTCCCATGTACTCTGGTTTCCTCTCAGTGCAAAATGTGTACTTTAGGTGAACTTATTGTTCCAAATTGCCCCAAGGTATGATTGTGGATGTGAATGGTTGTGTATATGTTTTGGCCTGTGACAGTATAATGATCTATTTATAGTGAACTTCACCTTTGCTATGTGTCGGCTGAGATAGGCTCCAGCCTCCCTGCAACTCAAATCGGATTAAGCACTGCAGCAAATGGATGTGGTGAGTGAATAAATCAAACCAGAAAAAAAACGTCAGAAATTTTAACTACTGTCGACCATTAATTAAACAATTTTATCTATTAATAATGATGCAGGGGCAGTGGTGACCCGGTGGTAGGGTGCAGGCTTACTGACCTGAAAGTCAGGGGTTCAAGCCTGTAATATCACAGAGTTGTCGCTGCTGTCCCTACAGTGCAGCTAATTGAATTATCAAAAGCCAGCCGCTACTGTCTTTCATCAAGAGTAGGCCAATGAGATTCTGTCAGTGTGTTTCTGCCCTGCGATTGTCTGGTGAGCCTTCCAGGGTCGGCTAAGATGGGTACCACCCTCCCCAACGACAACACTCTGCAGGTGTGGTTGATTTAGGTTTGTGTGGTTACATCACAGGACAGTGTGCATTAGGTCATTGGTTGTGTCAATATAATATATACTTAATTATTATAAAGTAATAAAATGACCAGACACTGATTTTCATCATTCACAACGTGAACTACAGAAAGGGGGAAATGTACTGTTTCACATTATTTGTGGATATCACTTCTTCTTTTCCTTTCGGCTTTTCCCTTTTTCAGGGGTCGCCACAGTGAATCATCTGATTCGCATAGGTTTTTACATCAGATGCCTTTCCTGACACAACCTTTTAGCGAGGGGCAGAAATACGCTGACAGGCTATGCAGCTACTCTTTACCAAAGTCAGCAATGGTTATTTTCCATGGCTCTCACTATAGACAGTGAGAGACATGGCCGGCCTTTGATAACCCAGTCAGCTGCACTGGGGAGCAAAACAGAGACAACCCCGTGATAGTGGGGCTTGAACCCCCGTCCATATCAGTAAGCCGCCGCCACTGCCGCCACCCTTTATTATTCATTCATGCATCTATTTTCTGAACCACTTAATCCTAATTAGGGTCGCAGGGAGGCAGGTCCCCGTCTCAGCCGACTGGACGAGGACAGCTTGCCATGCCAAACTCCTGAAGTAACAACTGTGAGATCACAATGATATGAGATCACAATAAGCTGTCCATCTGTCTGTTTCAAGCCCCATCAATGAGCCTAGTGGTTGTAGAAGGGGAACAAAATTTTCAAGATGAAAAGAACTGAAACGTAAGTTTCTTTCAATAAAAAATGACCTGGTGGTATGGTGTTTGATTATGGATCCCAAGCTCGGGGATCAAGCCCCACTATCAACAGGTTGTTATTGTTTTCCCCCAGTGCAGCTAACAGGGTTATCAAAGGTAGGCCATGTCTGTGGTGAGAGGCATGGAAATGGACCATTGCTGACTTTCGTCAAGACGAGGCTGCATAGCTGTCAGCTGTGATGGCTGATCTCAGCCATCCTCACCATCCTCTCCACAACCCAAATTAGAATTATGGTTCAGAAAATTAATGAATGATGAAATTATCTGAATATAGCAGAGCTCCAGAGCGGAACGCCATAGCCCAGTCCGGTGATTAATTTAAAGAATATATTCATGTACATTATTATTATGCATGTACGTATTCACTTCCGCTTCTCAGCAAGAAAGCCTGAGTTTGATTCCCAGCTGAGCGTTTCTGTGTGGAGTTTGCATGTTCTCCACGTGCATGCATGGGTTGCCTCCAAGTACTCCGTTCTCCAGCAAAAGTCCAAAAACATGCACAGTAGGTTGACTGGCTGTTTCAAATTGCCCCAAGGTATGAGTGGGAGTGTGAATGGTTGCATAAGTGTTGGTCCCTGTGATGGCCTGGCGAGCTGTCCAGGGTGTACCCCGCCCTTGTCCAGAGTCGGCTGAGATGGGCATCACCCTCCCTGTGACCCTAATTAGGATTACATGGCTTCGAAAACGATGAATTACCTCCAACCAAAGCAATTTTTACAGAGACCCTGCAATCACTGGCATAATTGAGGTGTTAAAATCCAGGTCTGAGTCGCTCAGCGGTTAGCAATACTGATAGCACACCCACCTCACAGCAAGAAGGCCTGGGTTTGATCCCTGGGCTCAGGCAACTTGCCCAGACTCGTGTCAATTTCAGCACAACCCTAATTAGGATTAAGCAGCTTAGAAAACAAATGAATGAATTCAGGTCTTCACACCTGGCTGGGTACATACGAAGAGCAATGGAGTGCAGATGAAGACTGAAGGTCTTACAGTACTTGTGGCACTAGCAGTCCGTATCAGCAATGCATTGCTCTTTCAGAGTATCTGGATGTGAAGACCTAAATTTCAACACTGAAATTATAATTGAATTTTTGGTGACTTGTATTTATGAGCTTGAAAAATTAGCGGGTTAAATATCACCTGTTGAATAATGAAACCTGAATGGTTTGGAATTGTATGAAGATGTATTTGTGTTTTGAATTTTGAATTTTGAATTTTGAATTTTGAAAGCAATGGTGGTCTGGTGCTAAGGTGCTGGATTGCTGATCCCAAGGTTTGGGGTTCAAGCCCCACTCTCAACGGGTTGTCACTGTTCCTCCAGTGCAGCTCACTGGGTTATCACAGGCCAGCTTTGTCTCTCACTGTCTATGGGGAGAGGCATGTAAAAAATCATTGCTGATTTTTGTCAAGAGCAGGCTACACAGCTGTCAGTGTGTTTTTGCCCTTAAATGGCCTGGAGAGCTCTCCAGGGTGTACTCTGCCCTTGCCCGGTGTCGGCTGGGATGGGCGCCAGCCTCCCTGCGACCCTAATTAGGATTAAGCAGTTACAGAAAATGAACTGAACTTTATATATATATGTGTGTCCAGACATTTAAGTACTTGGGCAGCACAATCTCCAGTGATGGTTCTCTTGATGGAGAAATTTCAGCCAGGATCCAGAAAGCTCGTCAGGCACCAGGCAAACTTCACACCAAAGTCTTGAAGCACAAAAGCATTCACCTCACCACAAAACTCAAGGTCTACAATGCTGTGGTCAGAACGTCCTTGTTGTGTGGTTGCGAGACATGGACTGTGTACCGAAGACACATCAAAAAGCTTGAGCAGTTTCACCAATGCTGCCTCTGTTCCATCATGAAGATACGGTGGCAGGACCATGTCACAATCCAGACAGAGCCAACACCACCAGCATTGAAGCCAAGCTCATCAAAGCCCAACTTCGGTGGACAGGACATGTCATCAGGATGGAGAAGTCCAGAATCCCACGCCAACTCTTCTCTGAAGAACTGGTTAAAGGAAACCGTAACCAAGGTCGACCAAAGAAGAGACACAAGAACAACCTCAAGGCAAACCTCATTTGGGCAGATATCAAGCCTGGCCCACTCGAGCTGAAAGCTAATGACAGACAGTTCTGGCCCTCCTTTGACCTAACGCACAGCTGTAGCCTTTGAGGATGACCACCACTTATGCCTTGAAGCAGCCCGCCAACGGAGACACCGAATGTTGTCTACTGTCATCTCTACAAGCGGCCTTGCCCAACCTGCAACAGAGTATGCACTTCGGCCTTTATATATATATATATATATATATATATATATTTGTGTGTGTGTGTATATAAAGTGAACAACTGTGGTTTCATACCAAGAAAGAGCACCACAGATGCAGTGTTTGCTTTGAGGATGTTAAGAGTGAAGTACAGAGAAGGTCAGAGGGAGCTGCATTGTGCCTTTGTGGATCTGGAGAAAGCATATGACAAGGTGCCGAGAGAGGAACTGTGGTATTGCATGAGGAAGTCTGGAGTGGCAGAGAAGTATGTTAGAGTGGTGCAGGACATGTATGAGAGATATAAGACAGTGGTGAGGTGTGCTGTCGGTGTAACAGAAGAGTTCAAGGTGGAGATGGGACTACATGAAGGGTCAGCTCTGAGCCCCTTCTTGTTGGCTATGGTGATGGACAGGCTGACAGACAAGAATCTCTATGGACCATGATGTTTGCAGATGACATTGTGATTTGTAGTGAGAGCAGAGAACAAGTGGAGAAAAATCTAGAGAGGTGGAGGTATACCCTGGAAAGCAGAGGAATGAAGGTTAGCCTCAGTAAAACAGAATGCATATGTCTGAACGGCAAGGACCCAAGAGGAACGGTAAAGTTACAGGGAGCAGAGATAAATAATTTTAAGTACTTAGGCTCAACAATCCAGAGCAATGGAGAGTGTGGAAAAGAGGTGAAGAAGCGTGTGCAAGCAGGTTGGAACGGTTGGAGAAAAGTGTCCGGTGTGATGTGTGATAGGAAGGTATCGGCAAGAATGAAATGAAAAGTGTACAAGACAGTGATGAGGCCAGCGATGTCGTATGGTTTAGAAACAGTGGCCCTGGGGAAAAGACAGGAGGCAGAGCTGGAGGTAGCAGAGATGAAAATGTTGAGGTTCTCTTTGGGAGTAACGAGGATGGATAGGATCAGGAATGAGGACATCAGAGGGACAGCACATGTAAGAGGTTTTGGAGATCAAGTCAGAGAGGCTAGATTGAGATGGTTTGGACATGTGCAGAGGAGGGATAGTGAGTATATTAATAGTAGGATGCTGAGGTTGGAACTACCAGGCAGAAGGCCTCGAAGAAGACCAAAGAGGAGATTTATGGATGTGGTGAAGGAGGACATGAAGGTAGTTGGAGTAAGAGTAGAAGATGCAGAGGATAGGGTTAGATGGAGGCAGATGGTTCGCTGTGGCGACTCCTGAAGGGAAAAGCTGAAAGGAAAAGAAGAAAAAGGAAAAAAAAAAAAAGTATATATATATATATATATATATATATATATATATAGAGAGAGAGAGAGAGAGAGAGAGAGAGAGAGAGAGAGAGAGAGATGCTGTATACCAAATTTCAGTGCAGGAGGGAAAAACTTTTAATGTGTAATTATTCATTCACGTGGTTCAAAACGCCATTTTGCATCAGGCCCTGACCAGAAGTACAGCACTGTACAAGATTTTACTGTGTTCTGACTACATTTCCCACTTCGTTCATCTCTCTCAGTTTGTTCTTACTTCCGTTGTCACTGTAACTGGCATACTTTTAAACCAATCCTATTTTGCAAGGTCAGAGCACCTGGTGACGGAATTGAGACCAAGCAACCCTCTGTCCAAAACATAGTGCACTAGAAATCCTTTAAAAGATATCCATTATGCAGGGCGCCTACGAAGTGCAAACAGGGCGTTTTACATTTAGCCACTGTCTCTACGCGCGTAACCAGGAAGTGGAAGAGAGTTGAGTGTAAGCCCCGCCTCCTACATGTGAGTCGCCTTTTGCACCACGCGCCGTCGGTGAGGAGAGACGGAACCGGCGGGGCGAGGCGACGTCACGCAGCTAACAACCGAAATACCCGACCGAGAGGAGAAAAGATTGATCGAGAGACAGAGAGAGTGAGCGGAGGCTGATTCAGGTGGACGAGTTTATTAAAGTTGTATTAAATGAGGTTGGAGTGTAAAAACCGGAACGGTTTTGTGTTTCTAAGGGCGACGAGATAAAGTCGTGGATTTTGGGTGGGAAGAAACGGAGGCCTACAGTTGCCGCGCACTTCCACACACAACAGCGCTTCGGTTTCGTTAGATGGTTTACTATTTGCACTTTGGGTTTGTTTGTCTTTCCTGTACATGAAACAAGAACCAAGGGAATACATTTCAGATTTTTTATACAGCTTGGTGCCACTCGTTGCGTCAGGTTAGCATCAGAGTCAGTCAGCTAGCGGTATGTCACACCGCTGAAAAAAACCAGCACCTCCCCTGCTTTTTACCTCTTAATTCTTACAATTTAGAGTAAAATCAAGATTTTGAACTCGGTTGAAACAGGTGTGAGTGATAGAACACGTGAATAAAGGCTGTGAGGTTTCACATTGCGTCCTTTTTTTTTCTTCCAGGTGCCCGAACGATTCGAGATCAGGGAAGATGGCGGACGATCCGAGTGCAGCCGACAGAAACGTGGAAATCTGGAAAATTAAGAAACTCATCAAGAGTTTGGAGGCTGCCAGAGGGTACGTGAGCGAATTCTAACGGGAACGTGTGGGTGTCAGAATAAAATCGGTTGGACTCTTCACGGTGCTGACGGCTTGCTGTTTCACTGGACAGCTGGTTTGCTCGCTCGCCTGCTGAGGAAAATGTTAGCGGTGCAGCCGGGGCCTTGGGAGGAGGACCGTTAGCGTTAACCTTCCCGGAACCGGCAGATGAGCAGGAACTAAACATTCTCATGTGATTTATTTGGAGCTTTTCTGACTTTTTTTGTGTTTATCTGTGTAAGCGAATGCAATTGAACTCGAATATCCGGTGGTCCTTGTTGAACTGGAAGTTGAACTGCGTGTGTCAATGCGGGAAAAAATGTATTAATTAACAGGAGTGAATGAATGAATTGAGAATTACTCTCGTGTGTGTGTGTGTGGTTTCGTTTCGCTGACGTTCACGCGTTGTGTTTATTGGGCCGAGGCTCACTGTTTGTTTGAAAACTGTTAGCTTCGTAATGCTAACCAACTGGCTGTAGCCGGTATAAGCTCGCAGTGTTCTCTCAGAATGGCCCACGCGCCCCAAACTCACTAAACCTTAAGCGCGAGCCTTCTTGGACTCGAGCCGCTGTGGTCACGTGGTATATATAATGCACCTTTTGAATGTGTCTTGTTTGTGTTGTGGTGGGAAAATGACGGCACTGTGCGGTCTGTGTTTAAATGAGCGGCGTGGAAAGGCAGCGTTCACTGGCTTCCTCTCTTCCTCCGACCAGGTGCTCATGAGCTCAGGGCAGGTCTCAGTCCTGGATTCAAGGACATTGTTTGTGTTTGTATGAGATTGTCCTTTAGCTGCGTGTAGCATGGGAAGGTAGCCTGAGTGTTTAAGTCCTGTATGAAGAGCTACCTTGGCCACCTTTCTTTCTTTCTTTAGGAATGAAAAGACAGTCAAGATTGTTTTGTTCATAGCTGAGCATGAATGTCTTGAATGTCTGATTATTGTTCTCTCTAAAGTTAACAAATTCGGTTTTCTTTTATATCCTAACTGTTGTCTGTGTTAGGAGGTGTGTGTGTGTATTTTGTGGGCTTTGGTGCATGGACACTTTCATAAATCAATACAAGTCATTTGTCATGTTTTTCTGGTAGGCAAGACTGTTGGTTGTGTTTATACTATCAACAGTACTGCAATCACAGTTTTCTTTTTCCTTGTATTGTTTATTATACAGTCATATTTTTGTTTATTATATAATGTGTACTATTACATTTACTGTCATCTATTTTTAATCTATATTCAGTGCAACACTGGGATTTTAAGTATTTTTTCATCATGACATTTACACTTGCTTGTGATGTGAGGGATAACGTTGACATTTGGAGCAAGGTCCGAGCCACTGCTTAAACATTATCAGTACCATTGTGGCAGAATATTCAAATTTACAGGATTTATTTTATTATTTATTTATTTTGAAGGAAAACTTCCCACATTACTGCTAATTTCTTTTGGTCGGTGATTTAGGTTTGTTACTCTTGTGAGAAATTTGTAGTTGTGTGTATTGCTGCTGTCGGAAACATCATCAGCACTGTAACTGAAAGCCACGAATAGAAAAATCTCAAAGATGTCAGTGAATATTTTCAGAACATACTACAACTGTGTTGAATTCTAGCAGGGGCTTCACTCCTATCAGTGATCTACCAGGTACCAAACATGTCGGGATGAACTCTCGTGTTGACATTAATACCGAAGCCGTTTTGGCTGAGTTTACAGGTTCCGTTCATCTCATTTTTACCCAGTTTCTCTATTTATTAGATGGAAATCTCAAATGCAGATTTTCTTCGATATTTTACCAGAGGTGGGGTTTTGGGAAATTGTTTTTTTTTTTTTTGTTTGCTTGTTTGTTTTTTTTTGTTTTTTTTAGATGATCCGGTTTAATTCTGGATCCTAGAATTTTTATTTTGTGTGAGATAATTTTTTGACATTTTGGTTCGTATTCTGGTGGAGGTTTACAGTCTTGGAGTACTTTTGTTTTTAAATACATCTGAGCAGTTAAGAGGGAAGGTCCTTGCTCAAGACCCCTGCTGTGGCATCTTGGCTGTGCTGGAATTTAGATTCTCAAACTTTGAGACTGGGCATTGGCTGAATCTCTGTTGAAACCATTAATACATTATCAAATGGGGAGAAATACCAAGAAAAAGAAATATTCACAAGTGCATAAATTGCATTTGTATTATAAGGATCACATTTACAATTAACGCGTGTGGTGATTTCTTTAGAATTAATTTATATTGAGAAAATAAAAAATTGTTTGAGGCCGGATATAAATAGGCATGTTAATAGGTAAATAAGAATCTTTGTCGCATTTTTATAAATCTTTAACAGCGTCAACGCTGGTTTAATTGTTTATCTTTAAGTCAATTTAAGGAAAATGACATTTAAAGACTCTAAAACAGGAAATTCAACACATTGAGTTTCATGTCTTGTGTGTGTGTGTATATGTGTGTATATATATATATATATATATATATATATATATATCTCAGTGGTTCTTAAACTTGTTGGCGGTACTGAACCCCACCAGTTTCATATGCTTATTCACCTTCTTTAGTGAAAAATAAAATATGATTTTTTTTTTATTTTTTTTTTACAAATTCAAGACACAGGTATATGTTTTTACTGGGGCATCAAAATGAACCGTGCATTAACATCACTGTGTTCAAAGAACAAAACCAATACAGTGCATGAACTCCACATCACAACTACTTACATTTTTGTGTGAGGTGCGTATCTCAGTGCGTGCGTGCGTGTGCGACTGTATGTGTGTGTATTTGTTTTATTTACATCTTATGCATTATTTTTGAATGTTTAATCATGCATTTACAGTATTTAATATGTATTTATTGATATTATATATACATGTACGTATACGTCAGTCAGCACAGGGTTGATCCTATTTTGCAAATAATGCAGATAGGACGCCGACTAATATCACGTTCCGTTACATATGTGAATCCATGTTGTACATATTCGTCCGACCACTTTCTTTTTTTACTCAACATAGTATGGATTAAAACATTAAGAAAAAAATTACACGACGTACCATCACAACAGTCACTATTCGAGTACTGAGCGCACCAAATTTCCTGCAGCACAGCTTGGCCAAGCAATGTAGCATGATCACCTGCAGCCAGTGACGGCCAAGCGGGGCGTGTCATCATGAATATGGTCAGGTGTGTGTCTTGACCTCTGCCGAACCCCTGAGACTGACTCACCGGACCCAGGTTACGAACCACTGATATATATATATATATATAAATTTATTTTTATATATATATATATATATAATATAAAATTATATCAATAAAATAAAATAAAATAAAAAAAAAATATATATATATATATATATATATATATATATATATTTTTTTTTTTTTTTTTTTTTGTTCACTTGATGGGGGGGGGAGCGTCCAAAAAAAAGCTCATGAGGTATATTTATTTAGTGAACCTGTGATATTAGCCAAAATGGTGTGAAACATCTTGCTTTTGTTTTGCTCAACATGGTAGCAACCACACTATGGTAAATAAGCAACAGGTGAGGAGGTGAGTTTACACACAGGTGCAAAGCTGTCATGGCGCTGCTGCCTGTGCCATCAGTTTTAAGACGCATTGTTGTGTTCAAGTCGGTACGATTTTCTTCTGTTAGTTGTTGCCCGTTGTTCCCTCCTATCAGAGATTTTATCAGCTCTTCTGCAGTTGAACTGTATTGTCCACAGCTTGTCGTCGTCTCGCCTCCCTGAAATAGCTGCGCTATCAGACTCCCCCAGGGACACACTCAGTCTGGTGTTGTTTGTGTATATCTGCTACCTGATCACTAAGCGTTGGCGTGACATGATCAGATGCGAGATTACCAAACGTTTGTTTCTTGTAAAAATATTTAACTGAAACCATGCGATTGGGAGTAATGTTTAGATGTTTCAGTTTGTTATGGATACAACCTAAATTGAACCATTTAAAAGTTGCTTTCATGGTCAATAAGAGAGAGGAAATGTGTGTACCTAGTGTTCTTTTATTGTTATTTGTGGATTTAAAAGCCTTGTAGGTACCTGTAATGCCACCTAACCCATCAAATATTGTTCTATAGCCTGTGTCACTCACATGCCCACTGAGAACTCGTTGCTGTTGTGCTTTAAATACTTTCGCCTCGTCTCTCATGGTCTTGTTGGTCCAATTCACGTCGTCCCGTCTTACAATGCTACTGCATTGCACATAAAAGCTGACACGAGAGAATATTGACTAAAACCATCCCAACTTGGAACTTCAAACAAAAAAACAAAAAAAACTTGGGATACTGTAATAAATAAACCAGAGCTGCCAGTTTGATGGCAAGGTTCAGACAAAACAACACAGCTTGCAAAGTATTTAAAGCACAATGGCAATGAGTTCTCACTGGGCATGTGAGCGACACAGGCAAAAGAACAATATTTGATGGGTTAGTTGGCATTACAGGCTTTAAGGTGGCTGTATTGGGCATTGACTGAATAGCTCACTCGCTCTCACTTTCTCTTTTTTCTCAGTAACGGGACCAGTATGATTTCTCTAATCATCCCTCCTAAAGATCAGATCTCAAGAGTGGCCAAGATGTTGGCTGATGAGTTTGGCACGGCTTCTAACATCAAGAGCAGAGTCAACAGACTGTCTGTGCTCGGAGCCATTACTTCTGTACAGCAAAGACTCAAGCTCTACAATAAAGGTGTGTATTTTTACTTTGTGAACCCATGTACTTCCTGTTTGAATGCTCTGTTTATTTTTGAAATTCTCTACTTTGAGGTTTAGAGATGCAGTCAAGCTTTTTTAAAGCTGCTTTGAGACAATTGGTTTAGCTGTTGTTGAAATGTTATAGGAAGCGTAATTCGAATATTTAGCTGTGTATCAGAATGGCTGGTGTCAGTGCTGCAATCTGGGCATTTCTTTTTTGGGGGCTTTGCTGTGGAGACATTGGAGACTCCCGTGGTGAAACAAGAATAAAGTACACTTTGCCTGGTCAAAAGTATGGTTTACAGAAGGCGGAGGGACGTGTGATGCTTTTTGTATCTTTTCGACCTTTAGGCTTGTGAATCTATGAGCCTCAGACTTTTCACCTGTTAAAATAAAGTGATGGGCTGGAAAGAGTGGTTGAGTGAATTATTCAGCAGCGTTCTTGATCAATGTTCCCATTAAGTAGAAATGAGTTTGCACTAATACTGTCTTCAGATGGTTTGGGCGTTGGAGGCATTGGTTGCTTTGTAGCCAATCTTGACAGTGGAGCTTGCTTGACAGCAAGAAGTGCAGGGAGGGCTTGGGTGTCCCCATTCTGTAGGGTGGGGTCGAGGTGGTCTCCCCCGAATATTTTTCAAAATTTGCAATTGAGTGAGAAAATCTGGGGCCATCTGGAGACAAATGTGTTGAGTTTAAAAATTTAGAAACAAGAAGAATTTGTGTATGTAATGACAATTTCAGTGGTTTTAACTTTTGTTCGTAGTTCACAGGTAGCTTCCAATTTATTTTTTAACTCGAAAACAAGAAGTTCTAATATCAACTCGAAATCAGTAATAAAAATCGTCTTCTGAATCAAAATCACCTGGATATGGTCAAGGTTATTACTTACACTGGTGTTCTCATGTACGGTTGTATACATTCATGGAATGCATTTATTGTTCATATAACATAGTGGGACCTCGATGGTACGGGAGCCAGTCTGCCCTGAAATGTCTCATTCGTGAATTGGTGTCTTTCCAATAGAGGCCAAACATTTTAACAATTGTTTAACATTTATGAACAAGTTGTAGACTGTGGAACTTGAGAGAATACAAAGATGGGGAAAAAATGACTACTGCAGTGCCAATAATTCCTTGTACCAATCTAAAATAATTTGCACCACTTTCGTGCCAATTTAGCCTCATGGTAACAATGGTCTTGATATCATTTTGCCTTGATGACTGTTTATATTTGGCACACATCTGGTGGGGGACTATGGTCAGTCCATCCACAGATGTGTTTCTTACCATTAGCTCCATATTTAAACCTTATTGTTTATGAATGTTGCAGTGCCCCCGAATGGTCTGGTCGTCTACTGTGGCACCATCGTGACTGAAGAAGGCAAAGAGAAGAAAGTCAACATTGACTTTGAGCCTTTTAAACCCATCAATACCTCACTCTATCTCTGTGACAACAAATTTCACACTGAAGTAAGTCATGTGCTACAGCAGTATTTTTGCTTAATGATTGAGCATTCCAGTGTGAGAAGGTGCGACCATCGGTGTGTAACGCTGTGTACTTTTGGTCACAGATTCTTGAATAGTATTTTTTAAACAAAATTCAAACAGTTTGAGTCCAAAATTTTGTGCACATGTAAATTATAGGAATGTGAGAAGCAAATTAGTGATGGGTGACTGTGCAGTACTGTGAAATTTTATTTTTTTTATGTTCGAAAATAATCCAGCACTAACCTCCAAATTACAATCCTCAGAAGAATAAGAATTATTCAGCGAAGGCGATGTGAATTACTGAACAGTTCTTGAGACAAAATGTCGAGCTTTGATGCAAAACCAAGTCTGAGGCACATAATTGTTTACGTATCTACTCTGTGGGAACATTCATTTGTTCATTTTCTGAACTGCTTATTCAAAATTTGGGTTGCGAGGATGCTGGTGCCCAACTCAGCTGACCCTTTGCAGAATGCACACTGGACAGATTGCCAGGTTGTTAGTGCAGAAACAGGCTGACTGCTATGCAGCTACTCTTGACGAAAGTCAGCAATGGTTCTTTTATGTAGATGGTGAGAGACATGGCCAGCCTTTGATAACACAGTGAGCTGAAGTGGGGGAATAGAAGTGACAACCTGTTGATAGTGGGGCTTGAACCTGACATTAGGATCAGTGATCCAACACCCTACTACTGGGTTACCACTGCCCCTTTATGGGAAGAGAAGTTAAAACAACAAACAGTACAATAGGAGTTGTAGGGTTTGTTTGATCATGTTAAGGCTTTAATGGACGTAAATGAACAAAAAGCAAATAAAAGCGATTATTTCTTGTATACATGTTTTAATCACGGCATTGAGGTGCTTCAAGTATGCTACAGTATTGGCTTAGTGTAGCCAACGGCATCAGTTCTAATCTATTCATTCTAATTATTTGGAATCAAAAGTAAAATAACGATGTTCGAGTAAACCTCGCTCTGTTGAGTAATTTTAAAATTAAAATAATTTATTTTTCTATTTTATTTGGTACTCCAAGGTATTTTGTTTTGTATAATAATCTCTCATATAACAGTTAATTAATATTTCATTAGAAAATGATCATGATTTTTTGAGATACTATTATTGGTTCAAACTTGACAGTATTTTCAACATCTCAAGAATGTTTCATGCTCCATTTTACAATAAAATGGCCAAAATTACTTTTTCAAGCACAAGTTAAATAAAAGAAATGTTAAAATGCTTATGACTCTACATTTTCGTATTGTATTATATGTACGATTTCTGTCTAATTTTTCGAAGTTATTAGCTGCAGGATAAATTAAAAATTTCCACTTGTCAAAATGGGGATTCTGTAAATTAGTTGACTTTTGAAAATAAATCAGCCACAATTTCCTGAATATTGGTGCCGTTAACATTAGGTCTGAACTGTTATACAGTTTAAATGAATTTATCTAAAAATAAATGTTTTAATCAATTTACATTTTATTTTATAAGTTCGACTAATCAAAAAGCAAAGTTTTGACAACCAAATGGATAAATAAACTTGTTACAGCCTTTAACTCTACTATTTGTATAAAATATTTAAGTTTTCAAATGACCATGACAGGGCAAAACACTTTGTCAAACATGTTCAAATGGGGATCTCAGGTCGTCTGAGGCGGCTGAGTCGACTTGGCTCTGAACATCTGCTTGGTGCATTTCAAATGATTTTATCTTGTTTATTCCTGACTTATATAGTAGCTGCATAGCCATCAGTGTGTTTCTGTTCTGCGATGGCTTGGCAAGTTGTCCAGTGTACACTTTGCCCTCGCCCACAGTTGGCTGAGATGTCGACCAGCCCCCCCCCTTGACCCTAATTAAGATTAAGTGGTTCAAGAAAAGAATGAATGAATGAGAAAGCACTCTTATCAGTGCTGGTCAGAACTTGTACACGCCTGTGATTTGCATTTCCCAAATGACTGACAAACTTAGGTGTCCAATTTAATGCAATCTCCCTCCACACAGAGTAGTGCTTTTGGCGATGGCCTGGCGAGTTGTCCAGGGTACACTTTGCCATCGCCCACAGTTGACTGAGATGTCGACCAGCCTCCCCTTGACCCTAATTAAGATTAAGTGGTTCAAGAAAAGAAAGAATGAATGAATAAGAAAGCACTCTTATCAGTGCTGGTCAGAACTTGTACACGCCTGTGATTTGCATTTCCCAAATGTCTGACAAAATTAGGTGTCCAATTTAATGCAAGCTCCCTCCACACAGAGTAGTGCTTTTTAGTCTCAAGAGAGAGGACCAATCAGATGGCACCATTCTTGTGTAGTATGTGCTAATACACTGGCAATTATCCACCTCCCAGACACAGGTTAATGCCCTCCTTTATTGTTCAAACTAATGACCTCATCCTGTGCCAGACATGTCTCATCACACGCAAAAAAGTTATAAAAGTTTAAAAAAGTTATAAAAGACTTATCCATGTTTAAACTAACGTCTTAGAGTTGAACTCGGGTTTTGTGGTGCACCTGTTTCCCCTGGGAGCAAAAAGGCTGAAATTCAAGCTTTTTTTTTGGGGGGGGTCACAGTTTGAATTTTCATAAAGTTTGCATTTATGAAAGAAAAGGATCCAGCTTTACATGTGGCTTTCAAATTATTCCTCTTTTAAAAATGTGTGTAAAAATGCAATTTTGTTGTCTAATTACAAAAAAATTAATTATCCTCGTAAGTGCAAGTTTTCCGACATTTGACGGAAACTACTGTTTTTGTCAAGTCTTTATTAATCATTTTTCCAAATAGTGTAAATCCGTTGAGATGGGGGTGGGGGGTTTCTCCGTGTAAGCGGTCCATGGTACAGTAGGCCCTCGACATTCGCGGGTGTTCGGTTCCGAGCCCTCCCTCGAATCCAGATAACCCGCGAGTTCTGTACCCGGAGGTAAAACCCCATGTTTATCACGTCACGTGCGTGAATGAGCAGCCGGAAGTAAAATACTATGTATCTATTACACTTGCTAAAATATGCTTCTTAAACACATTCTATAGACAGTCTTACTCATTAATACAGTATTAATGTAGTAAAATATAGTAAAACTTTTCAATTTTCACTCTGATTTTTATTGATGATAAAATATAAACATACAGCATATACAGTTGTAAAGCACTCAATTTAAAGTCTTTTTCAGTTATTATTCCAGTACAGTACCTAAGTTAATTCTTAGAATGTTTGTGCATGAGATTTTATGTTCTGTAGCATGTTTAACAAATGATACCAAAAGGATAAACTTTTTGCTTCATGTCCTTTTACATTGAACTTGGAGTGACATCGTCAAGATGGCGCTGCCTAGTGGGGAACGTCGCGGAGTTCTCAGAATTCTCACAAACCAGTGTCTCTCCTTCACGCCAGTCCCAAGCCCGGATAAATGCAGAGGAGTTGAAACAGGCTTTGGGTAGTCAGGAAGTGCTCCCAGATGACTGGACAACCACAGCAAATGTGATCAGGGAGACAGGTAGGAGAATACTTGGTGTGTCATCTGGAAGGACAGTAGATAAGGAGACTTGGTGGTGGAATGAGGAAGTGCAGGAGTGTGTACAAAGGAAGAGGTTATCTGAGAAGAAGTGGGACATTGAGAGGACCGAAGAGAGTACAGGGAGACAGCGTAAGGTGAAAGTAGGCCAAGCAGGGCGTATGATGACTTGTATGATAGGTTGGACAGTAAGGAGGGAGAAAATGATCTATACAGGTTGGCACAGCAGAGAGATAGAGATGGGAAGGACGTGCAGCAAGTTAGATTGATAAAGGAAAGAGAGGGAAATGTATTGACTGATGACAGAAGTGTGCTGGGAAGATGGAAAGAGTACTTTGAAGAGCTGATGAATGAGGAAAATGAGAGAGAAAGAAGAGTAGAAGAGGTGAATGTTGAGGACCAGAAAGTAGAAAAGATTAGTAAAGGTGAAGTGAGGAGGGCATTGAAGAGGATGAAGAATGGAAAGGCAGTTGGCCCTGATGACATACCAGTGGTGGTGTGGAAGTGTCTAGGAGAGGTAGCAGTAGATCTTCTGACAAGAACATTCAACAAGGTCTTGGAGAATGAGAGGATGCCAGAGGAATGGAGGAGAAGTGTGTTGGTACCCATTTTTAAGAACAAAGGAGACGTGCAGAGTTGTGGAAACTACAGAAGGATAAAGTTGATGAGCCATACGATGAAGTTATGGGAAAGAATAGTGGAAGCTAGACTAAGGGCAGAGGTCAGCATTTGTGAACAACAGTTTGGTTTCATGCCAAGAAAGAGCACCACAGATGCAGTGTTTGCTTTGAGGATGTTAATAGAGAAGTACAGAGAAGGTCCAAGGGAACTGCATTGTGCCTTTGTGGATCTGGAAAAAGCATATGACAGGGTGCCAAGAGAAGAACTGTGGTATTGCATGAGGAAGTCTGGAATTGCAGAGAAGTATGTTAGAGTGGTGCAGGACATGTATGAGAGATGTAAGACAGTGGTGAGGTGTGCTGTTGGTGTGACCGACGAATTCAAGGTGGAAGTGGGACTGCATCAAGGATGAGCTCTGAGCCCCTTCTTGTTTGCTATGGTGATGGACAGGCTGACAGACGAGGTTAGGCACGAATCTCCATGGACTATGATGTTTGCAGATGACATTGTGATCTGTAGTGAGAGCAGCAAACAAGTGGAGAAAAATCTAGAGGTGGAGGTATACCCTGGAAAGGAAAGGAATGAATGTTAGCCTCAACAAGTCAGAATACATGTGTGTGAATGAGAAGGACCCAGGAGGAACGGTGATGTTACAGGGAGCAGAGATAAAGAAGGTGGGGGGGTTTTAAGTACTTCGGCACAACAATCCAGAGCAATGGAGAGTGTGGAAAATAGGTGAAGAAGCGTGTGCAGACAGGTTGGAATGATTGGAGAAAAGTGTCCAGTGTGATGTGCGATAGGAGAGTATCAGCAAGAATGAAAGGAAAAGTGTACAAGACAGTGATGAGGCCAGCGATGTTGTATGGTTTAGAAACAGTGGCGCTGATGAAAAGACGGGAGGCAGAGCTGGAGGTAGCAGAGATGAAAATGTTGAGGTTCTCTTTGGGAGTAACGAGGATGGATAGGATCAGGAATGAGTACATCAGAGGGACAGCCCATGTAAGATGTTTTGGAGACAAAGTCAGATAAGCTAGATTGAGATGGTTTGGACATGTACAGAGGATGGATAGTGAGTATATTGGCAGTCGGATGCTGAGGTTGGAACTACCAGGCAGAAGGCCTCGAGGAAGACCAAAGAAGAGATTTATGGATGTGGTGAAGGAAGACATGAAGTTAGGCACGTTGGAGTAAGAGAAGATGCAGAGAACAGGGTGAGATAGCGGCAGATGATTTACTGTGGCGACCCATGAAGGGAATAGCCGAAAGGAAAAGATTGATTTTGCACCCATGTGTCCACGAAATTTCTTTCGTTTGTTTCCCTTTTCTCGGGAGTCGCCACAGCGAATCATCTGATTCACACATTTGATTTGGCATAGGTTTTTACGTCGGATGCCCTTCCTGTCACAACCCTTTTCGCAAGGGACAGAAATACGCTGACGGCTTTGCAGCCTACTCTTTACAAAATTCAGCAATTGTTCTTTTACATGCCTCTCACCATAGACAGTGAGAGACATGGCCCACCTTTGATAACCCAGTTAGCCGCACTGGGGGGGGGCAGTGACAACCCTGTGGGGACTCGAACCCCCAACCTTCGGATCAGCGATCCTGCGCCCTATCCACTAGACCACCACTGCCTCATCATGTATCCATGACTTATAAAATTGTCAGATTAAGATTGTACTGCTTCCATTTTAGAATCTAAGTCAGAAACATAAGTGTGATATTGACGCAGCCGTAGCCCGAAGCATCTTTAGCACTGAAAGGTTGCTGGTTCAAATCCCAGGCCAGCATTTAAAAAAAAAAAGTGTGGCAGTGGGTTTGGGAGCCGTATATTTTCTTCCTCCACCTTCTTCATGGCTGAAGTGCCTTTGAGCAAGACACCTAACTCCCAATTGCTCTCCAGGCGCCCCAATGTGTGTCCCGCTTCATGTATGTGTGTGCTCACTGTTTACGTTTGTGCGCTCACTTTGCATGGGTTAAACACAGAGGCAATAGTATCCCTTGTGGGATTAATACAGTATCACAAAAGTAATATGATCATTTAAATAATTGTATCACAGGGTACCAAAACCTCCCACATTTTAAGGTTAAATGAAAATAAAATGGTGAATGATAATTTTCTGGCTCAAAACAGTGTAGTTTTAATTTATATATATATATATATATATATATATATATATATATATATATATATATATATATATATATATATAAAATTTATTTATTTTTTTTTTAAATCTTATAATCTCTAATTTTTTTTGTTTACCTTTGAAATGTGGGAGGGTTTTTTGGCTTCTCCTGTAGGGGAAAACTCTCAATCTCGAAATGCTTTATGAAGGTAAATAGAAAGTAAATGGTCATGTAACTTGTTAGTGAGAACATATCTTGGGTTCATAGCCCCTGTATGTGAGAGATTGTGTTTGGAGTTAAACGAATGTTTGCTTGTGCAGGCTGATTTTATTCTCCTTCTCTCCATTCCCTTTTTTTGGGGATGTTTTGGTATCATCATCCCCTTGTTTGCATTTGACATGCGATCATTTCTCCTTCTGTCACCTTCCTTTTACAGGCTCTGACAGCGTTGTTGTCAGATGACAGCAAGTTTGGCTTTATCGTAATCGATGGGAGTGGCGCGCTATTCGGGACCTTACAGGGCAACACCAGAGAAGTGCTGCACAAATTCACAGTGGACCTACCGAAAAAACACGGTACGCAGCTCAGTCAGATACACGTGCACCTGTCCGGTAGCGCTGAGTGATAATTAACCTGAAAGCAGCGTCCTCTTGCTTTGTCTTTCATCTGTCCGGTGTTGGAACATGAATGCTTGATAAGTTAAACCTTGAGGTGTGGGGTGGATAAGGCTGATTTCATTTCTCTCTCTGTCATGGTGTGTGTGTGTGTGTGTGTGTGTGTGTGTGTGTGTGTGTGTGTGTGTGTGTGTGTGTCAGGTCGTGGAGGACAGTCTGCACTGCGTTTTGCACGGTTGAGAATGGAGAAGAGACATAACTACGTGCGTAAAGTGGCCGAAACAGCGGTGCAGCTCTTCGTGTCTAATGATAAAGTCAACGTAGCTGGCTTGGTGCTAGCCGGTTCTGCAGACTTCAAGACTGAACTCAGCCAGTCCGACATGTTTGACCCGGTACACATAATACAATATGGAAACCATTTTCAGTTTTTTTTTTTTTTTTGGGCCGGTATGAAATACTCAAACTCCTGGAAATTTAAGTGTCTTTTTAAAAATGTATTTTTTATTTTTATAAAGATAAATGATCTGGTGCTAAAGATCAGTGTTTTTCTGTTAAAAAAAAAAAGTCCAGTATTTGCAGCTATTCGAGAACATTCACCCCATCTGGATTGGCGCTGTTTTGTTTTGGCTTGTGTACATGTTGTATATACTGTAACAGATCTAGGACAGTAATAATGTGCTGTTCTCAGTGTTCTGTCTGCAGGTTGGGTCCACCTTAAGTGTGAAGGGTTTTTCCTCTCACTGCTGTGACTGCACATGTTTTTATTCCCATCTCTACTGTATACTCTCGAGTTTCACTTATCCATAACCCTATGAAGAGGTTGTGGCTCTGATTGAATCAGTTTGTTTGATGAAGCATGATCATATAGTAGAAAGAGCCATTGCCGTCCTGTTGTAATATCACTGCTGCTGTCAAGCCTATGGACTCTAATTCTTTACTTGGTGTTCGATCAATAAATCATTTGTGTTGTGAGGAAGTGGAATCCACGCTGACCTTCTTAAGCATTGTCACAATACTGTTTTATCTTGATGGACTCCCTGCTGTCTTTTAACAACTCCTTTTGCACATCTTTGATAGTTAATTAAAGAAATTAAAAACTAAATCTATTTCCCATTGCCATTAGTGCAGTGTGTGCAGCAATGTTCAAGTGGGAGCTGCATTCATGATTACGCCACTACTGAGTCAGGGTTCAGGATCAGGGGTTCAAGCCCCATCACCACCAAGCTGTCCATTTTGGGCCTTTGAGAAAAGCTTTGGTGGTGTTGGATTGTATGAACTGACCCCAGGTTCCTAACAGGCTATACAAACGAAGAATTTCATTGTGCTGCTCAGTATATGGAAGAAGTGAAGTTGCATTTCTTCACACCCTATACCTACCACTTTTGAATTTTGGCTAAATTTCTCTGCTAGCATTCACCTGGGGTTATAGTAAAACCTAACCACACCATGTCCGAAATATCTTGTGGAAAAAAAACAAACTGCTTTGCACGCCCAGAAATATTCACTGTAACAGCTGTCCCTATTCCCATGTAGCTCTAATCTCTACTGTCTGTACTGAACCTTACACAGATCCAAAATAAAATGATGGGGGCTCCTGCACCATCTGTTCTGCTCTTCTAGGTTCTGATAATCACTTTCGTTTAGTATCGTTTAAAGCTTTTTCTGACTACTGATTTATAAAAAAACAAAAGTAAAATGCTTTTAGTTGAGTCGTAAATGTCCTTTTTTTCAAGAAGCGTTTTACTGTGAGATTAGTGAATACGTTTCACTCCACAAAGTCACAGCAGTTAGTTGTGGTCGGTTAGTGATCTGCGAGTTGACAAGCACAACCGGAATAGGCAGTGTAGTAAAATAAGAGTTGTAGCTTTGGAACTGGATCTCATTTAAGTGTAGTACACCTACAAGATGATTTGATGCCTGGACAGGCAGTAAAATGAGAGCTTATGTCTTGAGGCTTAAGTCAGTGCTTCTCAAATAGTGGGGCGCGCCCCCCTGGGGGGGCGCGATGGGATGCTGAGGGGGGGCGCGTGTGACCCAGGAGAACATGCTTTTTTTCCGCCGTACTACAAGAAAGTGTAATTGCACATCCACTCCAGTAGTTGGCAGTGGCGCCCTCATTGCCCATTGTGCGCAGCAAGTACAGGTCCCAGCTAAACATTGAGCAGGAGCTGAGAGTTGCAGTGTCATGCTTCAAACCTCGCTTTGAGAAGCTGTGCGCTGCAAAACGTGCTCATTGTAGCCATTAATCTTGGCTTCCTCATTTTGAGAAAAATCTGCACAACTTGTTCTATTTGTTCTTGTTTTGTAGGTTAAAGTGTTTATATATTGTGCTCCTGAGTTAATGTTTCTGAAGTCAATTTGAATTAATTATTTATTGATTTTATTTTCAGCAGCAAATGGTGTGGTAAGTTTGTCAAAAATGTAACAAGGATATTATTATTTTAAAATTTAAGGCAAATTGATGCACTTTCTTTACAGACTAATAAAAAATGTTAAAAAAGTTATTCTTGTAAGTTGAACTATATCTCTTTCTTTTTGTTTTATTTATGTTAACAAGGATACGATATAATGAAGAGATATACCTGTAACTATATTATAGAAAAAAGTTATAATTTATAGTTGCGGCGGAAAGTGGGTGGTGGGGGGGCGCGAATTGTTTTCTTCTTGCTAGGGGGGGCCTAACAGAAAATAATTGAGAAGCACTGGCTTAAGTTGAGGTAATGAGCGCTCACTGGGTCGTCATGTGGTCTTGTAGTGGAGGAATAACCAATTACTTCTTTAATTTGAAAGTTATTATTGATGATGAATATTGACATGTAATGCATATTATTTTAAAAAGAATGGTGTGAGTGCTAGGAAGTCGAAAGCCTAGTCACTCCTCTTAGTTTCAACCTTAAAGTATGCAAAAAAGGTTGTGTCGTGACGCATGGGAACGTGACTGATTTGTGTGTCCTTTGTCTGATTTCAGAGGTTACAGGCAAAGGTGCTGAAGCTGGTGGACATTTCTTATGGAGGTGAGAACGGTTTCAACCAGGCCATTGAGCTATCAGCTGAGGTCCTCTCCAACGTCAAATTCATCCAGGAAAAGAAACTAATAGGTATACAGTGTGATAAATGAAAAACCTCAGTAAACCTGTGTGTTTGGAAATATTGTGCTTTAGTCGAGGTATTGTGGGGCCTTCCCTAAAGCACTCGTACTGTTTCTCAGGTCGCTATTTTGATGAGATCAGTCAGGACACAGGGAAGTACTGTTTTGGTGTAGACGACACGCTGAAGGCCCTGGAGATGGGAGCAGTGGAAATCCTTATTGTTTACGAGAACCTGGACACCATGAGATACATCCTACGAGTACATGGGGCTGAAAACAACGGAGCAGAAAACGGTAAATACATGCATTCATTGCGTGGGTACAGAAGGTGAAACACACCAGGCACAAACAGTAGTGTCACAAACAGACATTTAGTTACGCAGCAGTGCACTCATTAGAAATATGTGTTATGCGATTACACACAAGCCTTGCTCCACACTGTTGACATGGTGCATGTTTACATTGAGGAGAAAGGTGTCAAGGACAGAGGTTCTGGCTCTTTCGGAGCAGTATCAGCCAGCTGTCAGGTGTGTGTTGTGTTCTGCTTGCACTCCTGACCCTGGCCTGTTATCCTTGGACAAGATAAATTGTTTCTGTACTTTAACATTCTGGTCAAACTTGGATAAGCAGAGCTTATTAAATTATAGGGATGTGTATGTTCAGAGGGAAGTTTAATGGTCCACCAGCGTCAGGTGGCTGATCCTGATTAGGTACCTGTATATGGATCAGATTTGTTGTTATAATGTACAGTTTATATACATTTTAGCATTTGTACATTTCATAAGACTTTCTTGGTCCTCCTGCAAAATTATGCGAGAGATGGGGGTATAGTGGTGTTTTCCCATGCAAGTTGTGCTCTCTGTGAGGGGAATATACTCAGATATACCCCCCCCCCTTGTGTATCCCTCATGTCCACACATGTGATTCTGCAGTCTCAGGACCCACAAACAAGAAACATACTGATCACAGAAAGCTTATATCTATAACATAGAGCAAGAGTATGAGGGAAGTGTTGCAGATTCGCATGACTAAATAAACAATCTAAATGGTAAAATAGAAATCATGCATCCTACCATGTACAGAACAATGTTGGCCACCAGTTCATTACAATCAAGAGCACTTGGAGAGCGGAGGCCTCCGCCAATTCCAGAAATTCGTTATCTGGACCAATAGTTTTCCTGTCTCAAAATGTTAAAGAATCCTTTTAAAGAGTTCTTGATCCAATCAAAATTTGATCTTCACAATACAGTGAACCCTCACTTTTCGCGGTTGATTGGGACCGAGACCCTCCGCGAATGCCGAATTTCCACGAAGTAGACCCCCTAACTGCCGTATACATACATGTATATAACATCAATAAATACACATTCAACGCCATAAATGCTTATAATAACAATTAAACATTCAAAAAATGCATAAGATATAAATAAAATATAAATGCACGCACACACACTCGTGCGCCCCCAGAACCGCGGGTTTGTTTTTTGTTTGTTTGAGGGTTTTTGTAGAATTGTGAAGCACTCCACCAAATGTAGGTGCTTGTCGCAAGTGACGTATGGAGCTTGTGAGACAAAGTGCGGCTTATTTGGACTTCCGATCTTTCAAGTGAGCAAGTGCACGTTGAATACTTGTTTAGTACTCAACCTTCACTTGTTCACTTGAAAGAGCGGAAGTCCGGATAAGCCGCGCTGTCTCACAAGCACCATACGTCACTTGCGAAAAGCGCCTACATTCGGTGGAGTGCCTCACAATTGGCCTTGTTTTGTGGCATCTTCCTGAGCTTTTCCTTATTTTTTATTTTTTGATGAATATTTTGAAAAAACCCACAATGCAGTGAAGCCACAGGAACTGAAGCGTGTAGTAGGGAGGGATCATTGTATATTATATACGTACATACATACATACATACATATATATATATATATATATACACACACACACAGGTATGTGATTTTTCCGAGAATTCCCGGAATTCCGATTTTTTTCATTGGCCCAGTTTAAAAAAAAAAAAAGATTTTTTTTCATGCCGAATATGTCAAAATAACCTTTCCCACTTTTATTCCGTTCCGAGTTTTGCATAAAATGACCTCTCTTGAAACATTACTGCTGATTGGCTGATGGCTTTCTAATAGCCAATCGCTGATCTTGAAACATGTACGTAGACATTCGCGCCACTTCCGATCTGTTCAGCTATTGAAAGCATGTCTGTGATCCAGAGAAAAGATTCTGCTCGAATCAAAGAAATAGACAAAGTCGTGAAAAACAAGTTTAGGTCGGAATGGATGGAAAAGGGAATCGTAGCATTCAATTGCAGGAACATTTGGTGTTCAAGCGAAGATTCCAGAACCCTACGGACTTAACCCTTTGTTTGCCGTTCAACCAGAAACTTCCGTGCAAAGAAAAGACCCAGTGAGACAACCAGTTTCTGTCGCCGATCGAGTAGTTAATTTTGAGGTATGTTTGAGAGTTTTGTTGTCTAGTTTCCAATTATAATTTTTCAAATTATTGCGAATGCATGCATGTTTTAGGCGTAGGACGTTCACATGTTCATTCCGTGAACTGAATCAAATGAGTCGACTCTATGGTCACTGAACCATTTTTCTGCTGTGAGAATAAATAAATTATTGCCGCATTAACTCACCAGTTTTTCGTAATTAACTTGTGTAAATAGGCATTTACAGCAGCGGGAGTGTGTGCTCGTGTAATTAGCTCATTAATATTGGAAATGTAAAACTATGAATCAACCTTAACCGAAACACCTCAGCAGCCAGAAAAACAACAAACTTTCTAAGGCAGCCTCCAGAAGGACAGTTCAGGCTGCACAAAAGGAAACAAGAAAGTGCCGTGCTAAAGCACTAAAGATAAAGAAACATTAATTCAAAAAACTTGTCATGTATAGCATGTCGTGTGTATAGTTTGTTTCCAGATTGTGTTTAAAGACAATGACTGTTGATAATAGTGTTGTGAGGCAGGACATATCTATGAGTGACTATTTGATTTGTGACTGTAACACTTTTATTAGTGTTGGAATCCCACATGATAAACCCACAAGTTGAGGTACAGTATGCATATGGAGATTAGAAATTAAACTTAGTAGAGCTCTTTCAGTGTCATGAAATCGCCCTTTTCCCCTTCTGAATTGCTTAAAACCTTGGAGCTTCGGGGGGAGGAGCTTCGCCCCCCCCCCAGACCCTGGCTGACTTTCAGATATTTTGGTGATGGTCAAATCCACATGCCTGTGTGTGTGTGTAGTGTGTATATATGTATGTGTGTGTATATATATATATATATATATATATATATATATATATATATGTGTGTGTGTGTGTATGTATATATATATATATATATATATTTTTTTTTTTTTTTTTTAGTCAAAAGTCTCACCCTTTGTTAGAAATTTCATGAAAATGTATGCATACCTTTGTGCAATTTTTCTAACAGACACAAACTCAAGATAAAACATGAACATAAAACATAATTAAATACATTGGTTTCATGCTTCTGTCACATAAAGTATGGCTTAAACTGAACTTGTGAACTGAGATGTGTGGGGGTTTTTTGGGTTTTTGTCTCCCCTCGACCCTTCAATCTGAAGCAGCTGGCTTTTACTAATGAGTTTTTTGCTTGCCTATTTCCACCGAATAGCTTGCTAGCACAGATACCAGTTTCCTGGCAGTTAAATTGATTGTACTGCTTGCCATAGTGATGCTATTGTGGTCACTATAATTGGACCTATTAGTTCATGAAATGTGAGCATACAAGTGATGTGCTGTCAGGGAAATGTGGACAGCAGACTAATTTTAGTCTTGGTCCAAATTACAGTTGACCTGTTATGTGGTGCTGGTCTCAAGAATTTTGGGAACAATAATGGGTTACATTTTTAGCATCCGCACAAAAATTAATGTTGAATTGAAAAGACTAACTCACACAAATGCTTTGGGAAACTCCCCTTTCATGTAGTGATGACGTCTGTATATTAGTCTTGTGATATGAGTCAATTTGCTAAATCCTATTGGCCTTAGTTTTGGTCCGCTATTCAATTTCAGTAGAGTAAATAGTGCAGCATTCATGATTTCTTAAAAAAAGCCCAGCTTTTAGGGAGTGTCTGTATACAGTGGAGCCTCGGTACTCGAACTTAATCCGTTCCAGACGGCTTCTCGGATGCCAATTTGTTCAGATTCCCAATCCGCTTTTCCCATTACAAATAATGTAAATGGTGTTAATCTGTTCCATCGTCTTGAACGAAAGTTATCAGCACCGTAACTTATACCATAGGTCCTCAAATTAAGTGAAAAAAATCATTGAATACAGTACATTATGTTATGGTTTATGTGAGAGACTTTTTAACTTTTCTGTGGTTTTTATTTTAGTGTTATGGTCTCTCAGAAAAGAGTTGCGCGTTGGAGAGGGGCGGGGATCGAACACGCGGGATGGAGTGCTAAACACGCACACACATTTAATCACAGGCTATACAGACTAGCAGCGCTCTTCCCGGTGCTAGAGGACTGTTTCTCTTGATGTATCAGCTCTGTTCTCTATCAGTTCAAACTTTAGTTTGATTTCTGTGTTTCTTCAGTCTCTATTAAAGATTTCCCCGTTTCATCTATGAAAACAGTTGTGCTTTATTGTTCACAGGGAAGGCACTAGTGCATGGGCACTAGAAATAACTAGAGCATTAGAAACCTGTGAACAATAAAGCACAACTGTTTTCATAGACGAGTGTGCGAGAGCCACTCCCCTCTCCAATGCGCATTTCAACGCGCAACTCTTTTCTGAGACCATAACACACTAAAATGGAAACCACAGAAAAGTTAAAGCGCGAGAACAATAAAGATAAGAATTTTAACCTTTTTTGAAAAGCCTTCTTTTCAAAACTTTCCGGAAGTGGCTCATGACCTCATCGTTAAAGGTGTTCACAGCGCTGCTAGCACTTTAGCACTTCGTCTTAGCTTAGCTTACATGCATACATACATACATACATACCTCCTTTTCAGCTTTATTCAGGTGGTTATGCCTAGAAGTCGATTTGTGGGTTTTCTGTTCGGTTCTCTAAATCATATTTGTCGCTGGAGGTGGTATATGGCGTGAGTGATTAGATAGCTTTAGTGCTTTATTGCTAGCTTTAGCTTTAGTACTGTATCAACAACTTCCGGACTTCCCCAGGACAGCTTTTAGGGTGAAGCATAAAGTACCGGCCTGATGAGCCACTAGGATTGGGTGTAAAAGCCCAAAAAGACCTTACATAGTATCATTCATTGGCATCCATCCGTCTCGGGAGACTATGGTCTTGCACACTGTTTGGATGAGCATCGTCTGGTGTGACTAGTCAGGCTGATGCGGGAATGAGTCCCTCTTGCAGTATGGGCATTGGAACTGGGTAGTTGGTCTGTCAGCTGGGGCTTTTCTTCTCTGCCGCTTGACATCAGAACTCCGCGTGAGTGACTCTTCTAGCTGAAGGATTCCTTCACGCACTGTCGCCATGCTGATCTTTCATAGGCTGTAGCTTCCCGGGTGCTTGTTTCGATATTCAGGGCTTTCAGGTCTCGCTTACATATATCTTTGTAGTGCAATTTTGGTCTGCCAGTTGGACGGCTTCCAAGAGCAAGTTCTCCATAGAGAAGGTCCTTTGGGATCCGTCCGTCCTTGCGCATGGAAAACTGATGGATCCCACATAGTATCAACAACCTCAGGAATTTCCCAGAACATACTAGTCCAGGGGCGGGCAATCTTATCCGCAAAGGGCCGGCGTGGGTGCAGGTTTTCACTTCAACCAAACAACTTCAATCAAGCCACACCTTCCACCTGTTTCCACCAATCACTGATCATCAAAAGAAAAGGAGGAAAAAAACCTAGATTGGACATTACTGTTTCAGTTCTGAAGTGGGGCTATCTTGGTGAGATCACATTGTTTAAGTCTTAAAGCTCTCTAATTTACCAACATTCGTTTTTGCAAACGTCCGAAGATACCAAGCTGTCCAAGGTCGAAAATGAAGTGAAATTGAAAAACCAGTAGAAATAGAAATGGAATAAAATCTACAGAAAGATAGATCATAAATAAGTATGAAATATGATTAAACATTATCCTGAAGTACACTTAATACTAGGCCCTGGCAGAGGGGGGCATGGCTGCGTGTGCCCACACACAGATGCAACAATGTATCCAGTTTTAATGGGAGATTTTGGGATGTTTTTTTTGTTTGTTTGTTGAGGGTTTTTTTTTTTTTTTTTGCGTAATTGGCCTTGTTTTTGTGACATTTTCCTTGACTTTTCCACCTATTCCTTAATTTCCTTATTTTTTAAATTCGATGAATATTTATTTATTTTATTTATTTTTGAAGCCGCAATGCACTGAAGCCGCATTAATTGAAGCGCGAAGTAGCAAGGGATCCGTGTGTGTATGTATGTGTATATATTTATATATATATATATATATATATATATATATATATATATATATATACTAGGCCTTCTCAAAAAATTAGCATATTGTGATTAAGTTAATTATTTTTTGTAATGTACTGATAAAAATTAAACTTTCATATATTTTAGATCCATTGCACACCAAGTGAAATATTACAGGTCTTTTATTGTTACATATAAAAAACATATATAGTTGTTTTTTTGTTTTGTTTTGTTTTTTTTCCTACTTAATTGACTGTTCAGATGTTCAGTCTTGAAATGGAGAACACTATCAAACTCATGTTTTTTACTTCTGACTTATTTCAGACGAGAAGACCATTTATTTGACACCGGAGCAAGAAAAGGACAAATCCCACTTTACAGACAAGGAGGTGGGTGTGTCTGTCTGTCCGTCTGTATTCATGATATACATTTATTTTTTTCTTCATATAGATTTATTTTGTCTGAGAACTAGCATATAAATAAAAGCAGACAATACAATTCAACTTTATTTGCATTTCACTCCACAAGTTTTACAGAATAGAATTACAATATTCAGAGGGAGAGCTTGAGATTCATAGTTAAATTATCAAGTATCTAAATATAGAGGAATTAGCAGGAAATGCCTGGCGTCTAAATTAACCGTAAGGGGTTTGAATTAGACACTAGATGGATAAAGTGAGAAGAGTGAGTGCAGCTTGTTTAAATCACATCAACATGCATAAAATATATTATACAAATAACATATCAGCAATCATAGCAAAGCAGCGAAGCAAAGCAGCACCAAACACAGACGTCACACATAAAAGACAATAAACAGATCATAATCTGTGTTAGACTATAATAAAAAGAAAGAATTCAAAAACAGATATTTTGTAGTAATAATAAAAAATAAATAAATAGTACAGAATTAAAATAATTACTTGTGGGGCCAGTGGCATAGTAGTTAGGGTGCTGTGCTCATGATCAGAAGGTTGTGTGTTTGAGTCCCAGTTAGGCCCCCACTGTGCTAAGACCCCTGGGCAAGGTCTTAACCACAAGTGTTCCTCTGTTCACTCAGTAGTATAAATGGGTACCAGTAAAAATATACTGGGAAGGTAGCATGCTATGGACTAGCATCCCACCCAGGAGGAGTTGAACTCCTGGTAGCTTCACGCTCTGGAAACCGGGGATAAGCACTGGCCTGATGAGCCACTAGGCTCAGGTGTAAAAAGCTCTACAAAAGAATTACTTCGAGCCTCGATAGAAAATTGTTTCAAGAGCTAGTGCTTCTTCAACTGTTTAGCATAGGAAAATGAGCCAAGTTGTTTTAATTCGGATGGTAAGGTTAGCCAGATTTCTGTTGCCATGCTTGTTGTGGTCTGCTTACCAGTATTAGTTTCAAAGACAGTCCACTTTAAATGAGCTATTTTCTGTAATAAATACTTGTATATTGTGGACTCCATGGATTCTAGTAAAATGTCTTTGTTAATTTGTACATCCATCAGACGGGGCAAGAGCATGAGCTGATCGAGTGTATGCCACTGTTGGAGTGGTTCGCCAATAACTACAAGAAGTTTGGAGCCACGCTGGAGATTGTCACAGACAAAAGTCAGGAAGGTTCACAGTTTGTGAAGGGATTTGGTGGAATCGGAGGTGGGTTCATAGGCCTGTGCATTCAGCTTGTTGGTCATTTTTACCTTATTGTGTTTGTGGTTCATCATTTGAAGTGTGTTGTTTAAGTGTATAATTAAAGGTTAAGGGTTCTTTCTTAAGGTCCTCACAGTAGCTGTTTAAAAGTACTGGTTTCCAGTGTTGGTTACTTTTCCCCATTAGAAACCCAATCTTGTGTGATCAGTACAGATGTGCAGTTATTTGAAAGCCTGGCTGACTCTTACAGGCTCAAGTATTTGAATGATGTCGTCACTCATCAGGTGCTTATGCCTTGCAACTATCCAGTGGCAGTTTTAACTTTCGCAAATGTTACCCAAAGCCACAGTGCTTCCTATTGCAGTTTTGGTTACATTTCAGTTTGGGTGTGGAGTGTATTTTAATACTGTTTAAAATACAGAAAGCTACACCCCTGCTTTAGTCTGATAAGAGCTTTCTACAGGATTATTTGGTCTTGTTTTAAAATTATCTGTTTTGCTGTTTATATGGTAGTGATTTTACTGATTACTATCTATTAATAATTCTGTGTTAATTGCTGAACCAAGCATGCTGCTTTGTGGGTGTCGGTATTTTAGCATCTCCAAGTCAAATTGTGTGCTTCTTCATACAGACTTATGGGAATGTGATGTATGATCTGCTCAACTTTGAATGTCTCACAATCAAACTTGTAGGTGCTGTATTCTTCTTTGTACGTGAACAGCCAAATTTTCATTTCTGCTGCATTTTGCAATGATGTTAAGGTTTCTTACAAATCTGTTAGAATACGAAGCACCTTGTGGTATTTGAAACAAATGTGAAGAGGAGTTTATGCTGCCAGATTCTGTTTGATCAACGCCTCTGTCTGTCATTTCAAATATTTCAAGTGTATGTGTGTCTCTCTGTTGGTAAGAATTCAATTGTTTTGATAAATGTGACCGATTTAAAATCATTCTTTGCATCTTGCAGAATCTTGCTGATGAACTGTCCAGCTTTAATGAAGGGTTAAACATAACTGGGGATCAGTGCTTCCTTGCTGGTTCAAGAAAAAAAAACAAAGCACAAAAGTGCCACTGAATTAAATGCATTTTGATCATTTTTAACGCTGAATAATTGAAAAGAATGACCACTAACTGAGTGTGTGTGTTTCTTGCAGGTATCCTGCGGTACAGAGTGGATTTCCAGGGGATGGAATACCAGGGAGAAGACGATGAGTTTTTCGATTTGGATGACTACTAGGTAGTCTGAGACTGAAGTGAAAAGCTTAAAGATTGCTATGGAAGAAAAAAAATCCAGAAAGAAATATCTTTCTTTTGCAGCAAGCGAGTGTGTGGACCCTAATTAACCACAAACACACACAAAACAAACACACAGGCAGTTTGAGAAGCTGAAGAGGAACTAACTGTCTGTCAAACTAAGGACGGCAACCTTCACGAATAACAAATCTGCTCCTGCCTTAGAGCGCTCTGATTGGATAAGACTTTGCCTCATTTTCTTTATTCTTTCCCTTTCGAATTCAAGAAGTGTCAGCAAGTGTCCATGATGTAAATCTGTTCAGCCCAACCAAGAACCATCTCTGAACTTAAGCCTCTTATAAAGAAATCTGTTTTTCTTTATATCCCTCTCCCTCCATATTTCCCCCCATCCACAATCCATACCTCACTGGGTCCTTGTTGCATTTCTCCCTTTTTTTTTTTTTTTTTTTTGTTTTGTTTTGTTTTTGTTTTTTTTGTTTTATTTTATTACTAGCAATTGCTGCTGCTGTGTTTTATGACAGTGTGGGATTTTTTTTTACCTGGGTTTCTGTAGTGAAATGGGGGGGGGGGAAGTATTAAATTTGAACTGCTTTAAAATCCAATACCATTACATGTGACCTGGTTTGTTTGTTTTTGATTCCTTGTTTTCCCCCCGAAGAGAGAACGATGACATTGGTTGCCCACATATAAACTACTTTGTCAATCTTTGTAAGGCTTTTTCACTGCTTTTCTTTTTCTTATTCGTTAGTGAGATCTGCTCTAAAATCACTGGGTATGATAAAGAGCCTGCAAATGGGTCTCGAAGATTTTTACCGCATGAAGGTTGGCTTTGTTTCAGAGAAGCTTGCGTGTTATCCTAGAGTTTTATTTATTCCAAACTGATATTGCCAGTGACCAATATTATATATATGGGACTTTTCTTATCCAGACTTGAAATAAACAGAATCCCTCTGAAGCAGTTAATGGCACTCAGTAGGATTTTCCATAAGACGCTTGTAAGCCTGTGTTTGCTCCTTTGACAAGGTCAGACAATCCAAAAAAAAAAAAAAAAAAAGATTCTGTACAGCCAACTTACACTTATCCCAGACTTTCCACCTATAATCATGCTGCCAATTATGATAGTTTGCATTTGTTCGTGTCATGATTGTGCACTATTACATTAATCAGGGTAATTTTTCTAAGCGCATACTGTATTAAGGACGGGGTTTTCTTGTCCATGTGCTGTTTAGCGACTCCTTTTCTGTCCTGCAGCTGCTCATGAATGAGAAAATGAAGCACACTGCGTTTCCATCAAGCTTGTGTGTCTTTATTTGGCATCGTACCCTTCTGTTTTCAGTGTGTTTACACTTCTGAGACGAGAAGATTTGCAGTCTACTGTCAGTAAGGTTGGGAAATTGTCAGGATTCAAAAAAAAAAAAACAACACTATGCTTTTCGACCAATCTGTTCTCACCCATAACTTTTTTTTTTTTTATATTAATCAGCAGTTGAAAAATGGTGCAGGCAGCATCTCTCTGCCTCTTACAGTGGAATGAATTGCACTGGTAATAGAATGAAATGTGGTTTTTAGACCCTCTCTCGATAATGGAGTTTGTGTGCATATGGAAAAATTGATAGATGGAAATGTTCTTTGGACCAGCCAGCGATCTTACCGAGAAACACTGTAGATATGCTAAAGGAAATAAATATGGTTTTGACATGCAGTGTGTATATTATATATTACGAATTGTTATGCAGCATATTTAGTGGAGAATGTTTGAGTCTGTAGTCGTGACATGAAGTATTTACTTTTAGAACATCAATTATTTTAAGTCTGCTATTCTGCACTGCTTTAGGGGGGAAATCTAGTTACTCAGTGACCCAAAAAAAAAAAAACCTCGCCTGCATTTCCAATGGAAGCAAATGGTTAAAGATGAACTATTTTCATACATGCAACTTCATTCAATACAGTTTTTATACATTTGCTCACATAAAACTTAATGAGAGTGCAACAGTGCAAATGTTTCTGGTCGGTCAGTTCAGTCAGTTTCATATCTTGCTCATTCTCTGTCAAAACCTTCACGTGTAACTACTTTCTTAATCGCTGCATGGAGCGCCTGTTTGAGAAGTTTCAGGATTCCACAGAACCAAAAACTTCCAGATTGGAAAATGTATCTTGCAGTTGTTTGAGAATGGCAGAGCAACAAGTTCAGCTTTGAAATGAAGTCTAGTTTCATGAAGATGGAACTGTGGCACACCCAGCTTCAAGATCATTGCAAGTACCAAGAGAAATATCTCCCACTCTGGTGACATGAGGATGTTAAGTCGCTGACCCGTTTCCCTGACCTCTTCCCTATTGATTCCCCTCCCCATAGGTAGTAAGGTAAAGTCTGTTGGGTTTTTACACCTGAACCTCATTGCTCATCAGGCTGGTGCTTATCCCTGGTTTCCATAGTGTGAAGCGACCAGGAGTTCAACTCCTCCTGGATGGAACGCTAGCGCAGGTTACCTTCCCAGTATATTTTTACTGGTACCCATTTATACTGCTGGGTGAACAGAGGCACACTTGTGGTTGAGGCCTTGCCCAGGGGTCTTAGCACAGTGAGGGTCTCACTGGGATTCAAACTCATAACCTCCCCCGATCATGAGCGCAGCACCCTAACCACTACACCACCTGCCCCTCCCCACCCCACCCCATAGGGTTATCTTAAATTGAGCGTATAATCATCAGTCCAAAAATATTGCTATTCTGCAGATGTTCTCTTCCACCTGACATAACCTGTAGACCCATGTTAGCCTTCATAAATCACCCCAAAGTGTGTCTGTGTGTGTGGGTGGTTGACGGCCGTCATATGGAGGTGTCATCTTTAAAAAAAATGTATGTATAAAGCCTGTATTGAATGAAGTTTTTTTGTATGCTAATAATATTTTGGTTATATTTTTCATTAGCCTTTGAAACGCGGGAGGCCTTTTTGCGTCATCATGTATTTAGTGTAGCATGGTGGTTCTTCACCTAGCACTCAAGGTCCATAATTCCATTTTGAGCTCTGTTTAAAGATGATGGATGCTTGTCTGCTTTTGTCTGACTTCTGAAAAGCATATAGATGTGTTGATGGCTCCTTGAAAATTGCCCTTCGGTGTGAAGGTCTGTGCAACTATATTCGTGGCATCGTGCGATGACTGGGCAGTTCATCTGATAGTATGTTGAACGCTAGGGTTCCTGGCACAGGATGAAGCCACCAGTGAACATAAATGAGATTTCCTTTCGGATTTTTCCCTTTCTCAGGCGTCGCCACAAGGAATGATTCGCACGTTTTGATTTGGCATAAGTATTTATGTCAAATGCCCTTCCTGACACAACCCTTTAAGCAAGGAACAGAAACACACTGATGGCTTTGCAGCTACTCTTGTCGAAAGTCAGCAATGGTTCTTTTACATGTCTCTCACCATAGACAGTGACAGACATGGCCTGCATTTGATGGCCCAGTTAGCTGCACTGGGGGTGGACAGTGACAACCTTGTGGAGAGTGGGACTTGAACCCCCCCAAACTTAGGATCAGCAATCCAGCGCCCTATACCACCAGGCCACCACTGCCCCACCAGTAAACATAAATGAAAGTTATAATTAGAGCAAATTATGAGTCGTTAAACGTCTGCTTTTTATGGGTACTTCATTCATCAAACTTTGGATAAAGTGATTATTTGTCGAAAGTGAACATTTCTTAAAATCCACTTTATATCTCAAGAAATACCTATTATAGCGAAGAATTTTTATTTTAGTAATTTTCCCATCATTCTGTTTGTGTTCATGTGGTTAAATGATTATCATAATGCAGTATATTGTTCATTTTATGCAGATCACGTGGCTGTAGTGAAGAATCATGCAGCATCAAGTCAGTAGCTGGAGTTCATTATCACATCAAGCAGAATGAGGGGGAGAGTGATTTCTGTAGAAAAGCTTGTATACTCTGGACACTGCTCTGAGTGAAAGTCCAACATCAGCAGTTTTTGAAAAAGCAGATCAGCTCATCTGCCATGAACAGCCATGCTGAAGTCAGTGTGAGCACATTTCCTCTGTTATGTTTGATGTAAACTGTTGAACCGAGGCTCTTGTCCTGTACCTGGATAATTTCCTGCATTGTACCAATCAAAATAATGGAGAACTGGATGGATGAACGATCACATCTACAGGTGTTCCTATTAAACTGGATGCTGAATGTATGAGCTTTCAACTTTCAGGTGCTATTTCATAAGAAAAGCCCCAGCAACACGCGGAACCAATCAGAATAAAGCAAGCGGTTGCAAACACACGCCTCCTAAATTTGGTTTAGCCAATCGGATAATCGTTTTTTTTTTTTTTTTTTTTTTTAAATTCCTGTCGAGTGACGTCACTATTTGGAAGCTGGACTCGACAATCATCATAATCCTGGACAGAATAAACACATTCAGATGCCACCTACATAAAGTATGACTTCAGGACAAAATAGTACAATCGTTTGAAATTTTGGTCATTTTAGTGCTTCATGAGAATAGTGTGTCAACTTTTTCACTTTTTTTAAATATGTGTATTGTTTTTTTTTAATAACACCTGATCACATGCCCTTGAACATCATGCGCCCTTCAATGTATATGGGGCATATGCACTTGATTACATATTACTTTCAAACACAAATATATTTCTCATCATTTCATCGCCACCCGTTTGCTGAACTTGCTCAGTCCTACTCAGGTGGTGAGGAGGCCGGTGCCTATCACAGCTGTAAACTGGGCAAAGGCAACGGACAGAGGCAACGCACTCACAACCATTTCTAGGTGATCAATCTTGACCAACCAAATGGCCTAATGTGCATTTCTTTGGACTGTACTTTGAAACTGGAGTACCCAGAGGAAACCCGTGCAAGCATACAAACTACACAAAAATACCAGCACCTGAGACTTAAACCTAGGACGTTCAGCATGTGAGGTGGACATGCTGACCACAACACCAATGATTTCCTGAGGACAAAGTGGATGACACGTGGTGAAAAACAAACTTAGACAGAGTCTAAGTCATCAAGAGGACTTTTCAATTCAGCAACATTGGCTGATCCTGAGGCAAATAATTGTTTTAGTATATGTTACACGTTGGCACGGTGGCATAGTGGTTAGCATGTCTGCCTCACAGCAAAAAGGCCTGGGTTCGATTCCCAGCCTGGGTATTTCTGTGTGGAGTTTGTGTGGATTTCCTCCCACAATCCAAAGACTTGCACAGTTGGTTAATTGGCCGTTCTAAATTGCCTGTAGGTTCGCATCGTGCAGAAGGCAATGGCAAACCACTGCACTCATCCTGCCAAGAAAACCTCCATGAAGATGATAACCAGAGTGTTATTCTTCATGGCAGGTTGCCAATGGTCATCCTACAACTCAGGCACTAGACATATTACATAGGGGCCAGAGAAAAAGCACACTAAAATGTTTAATGGATTTATTTATTATTGACTATTATTCATTTTTATAAATTAATTTACAGTGTTCCCCCAATGCAACTAATTGGGTTATCAAAGGCCGGCCATGTCTCTCACTGTCTATGATGAGAGATTCATGTAAAAGAACCATTGCTGATTTTCAACAAGAGTAGGCTGCAAAGCCATCAGCGTGTTTCCGCCCTGCAATGGCCTGGTGAGCTGGCAAGGGTGTGCTCTGCCCTTGCCCAGAGTCGGCTGGGATGGGCACAGGCCTCCCCGCGAACCTAATTAGGATTAAGTGGTTACAGGAAATTAACTGAATTTTAAATATTTTTAATCATAATTGATGTATGTGAGAATGCAAGAATAGGAGCATAGGCTAAGAGCTGTGTAACAGCAGTTCCTTAAGCCCCAGTCAAAGTTTATGTATATGCTGCACAGAAACAAAAAATCAAATTAAAACAGGAATATTATTGTTCACTTAAACATCTTTTGACCATTACTGAGGCAGGGCAGGTGAGCCCTGTGTGCTTCAAGCAAAGCTCGTGACTTTTTAAAATTTAGAGCTATAGTATATACTACAAAAATAGATATAAACTGTGCTATATAAAGGTATTTAAGCATATACAGCAAAGGCATTCCAAAATCAATAATATATATTACATTTTTCAGTTTTTGTGATTTATTCTATTTTTTTTCTGCCCAAGAACTATGACACTGCCTGCTCCAAGTAACCGTGACAAACTATACGTGTCCAGTGTTGTCATCACAGCATTATCTACTCTTACTTTTAAAAGTAAATACAGTAATAAAATAATAATATTCAAACACAAGAAAAGGTTACAGATAAACAAATGACCTTTTGGGTACATGAAACCCATTCATTACAGCCGTTACCTATTATGATTTGCACACATGAAGGGAGTGGTGGTGCTACGGTCTGTTGGTAGAACAACCACAACTTGCTCACCTTGAGCTTGATGAACTCAATATGTGGTTTCAGTGAGATGGAGCCATGACACACACTGCTCAAGGATTATTAGAAGTGTTGAGGGAAATGTATGAGGACTCGGTGGTATTGTTGTGTTGTGATATTGGGTGCTCGGCCTGTTCCTGTGACATTGCCTCACGAGTGTGAACGGTTGTGTGTGTGTGTGTGTTGGCTCTGTGATGCACTGGCGACCTGCTCAGGGTATACTCTGCCTTCATCCCATGTTTGCTGAGATAGGCTCCATCCTTCCCAAGACCATAAGAGTAAGCTGTTCAGCAAATGAGATGGAGTAAATTTTCTGTAAGTTTAAATAAGACTTGAATAAGCACATTATATTACAATTCATATCTGCTTTTATTTCAGGGTGTACATTATTAAATATTAATTATTGTGAATTGATGCAGCGATTTAAAACAATATAAATAAAATGAGCAATTACAACAATTATCCTTTGGTCATAATTGATTACCTTTATTAA
This sequence comes from Plotosus lineatus, assembly GCA_024760905.1. NCBI lineage: Eukaryota > Metazoa > Chordata > Actinopteri > Siluriformes > Plotosidae > Plotosus > Plotosus lineatus. Next base: position 32,863,821 of record CM045742.1, on the reverse strand, counting down.
TAATAAATAATTCATTTAAATAATAAATGATTCATTCAGGGACAGTGGTGGCCTGGTGGTAAAGGTGCCGGCTCACTGATCCTAAGGTTTGGGGTTCAAGTCCCACTCTCCACGAGTTGTCAGTGCCCCCCCCCCCAGTGCAGCTAACTGGGTTATTAAATGTCAGCAATGTCTCTCACTGTTTATGGTGTGAGGCATGTAAAAGAACCATTGCTGACTTTTGACAAGCGTAGCTGCAAAGCCGTCAGCGTGTTTCTACCCTGCGATGGCCTGGCGAGCTGTCCAGGGTGTACTCTGCCCTCGCCTGGGATTAGCTGGGATGGGTGCCAGCCTCCCCGTGACCCTAATTAGGATTAAGCAGTTACAGAAAATGAATGAATTCAGGTCCTGAATAAGGTCTATCTGAATCATTAATTTATATCACTTTCCAGATTCAATGTTATTGTCAAATATCGAATAGTCGCTTGATGAATCAAAATCGAATCGTATGAAGATTCGGTTGTATCGACACATCGGATCAGTTCGTATCACCCGATGTTTAAGTCTTTAATACAATCTCAGAAGTGTTTAATACATCTCCAAGACATTGATACTCCTGAAACTGAGTTAAGTTATGACCAGACGAGATGAGAACAAGACAGAAATTGTAAATAAAGGATGTTTATTTTGATAGCGGCCCGCCTTTGTAGTGTTGTGTTGCTTCTGGCTTCACACGTCAGTGCTGTTTGGCGACTGGTTTCCATTTTCGCAGAGAGGCGGACGGCACAACAACATGGAGCCGGAGATGGAGGACAAAACACTGGAGCTGATGGTGAGTTAAATCAAATCACACCAACACAGGCATGTTGGTTGGTGTGTATACGATAAATCCACACAGCGCCTCTGTTAGTATGAGACAGCATTAATGTTAACTATCTGAGGGGCTAGTTTTGCTAACTTATCGATAGCTTGAAGTGTAATTCAAGGGCCTTCGCGTGGGGAAAATATTAACAGTTTATTTTAAACCAATTCTATTTAACAATACATTTACATCTGAACACAACACAAGGCAACATAAACGTCGCAGAAAAAACTGCGTAGTTGTGAAGCAGCTGTGTTCAAAACTACATATTGTAGCACTTGATAGTGTGACAGAATAGTGCTCCCGGTTAGAGCCGTAACCATGGTGATTATTGGTGGCGTATTAATTTGTCGCTACTGCCTAGATACATTTGTATGCGGTTTGGGATGGAGCCAGCGGCGGTGGTGTTACTGCGCCATTTGGTCATGTAGTCCCCCAGACCATTTATTTACCTCCTTAGGATACTAACTGGCAGTATGCTGAGTTAAATGCACTCGATTTGAGAGTCTTGATGTTAATAATAAATAAATAAATAAATAAATAATGTAGCTTTCGGATTTATTTTATTCTGCAGTGTATGAGGAAGTGAACAGGTGCATGAACAGGTGAATGTTAGACTGTAATAACATGTAGAGGTATGATTTACTGACCTTGCTTTATCCATATCAGTCCACTGGGGTTTGTATTTCACATACTTGTCAACATGTCTTCTACTTAGTGCTTTGTTTACTGTTGTGATGATGTCATTATGTCATTGTTCATAGTCTTTTTTTTTTTTTTTTGGGAATGAATTACCAATACTGCACTGCATTGTGTGTGTTTTTGTTTGTACACCAGGGCTGGGTGGTACCGGAAGAACCCATGGCATCCCACAAGGTTTCTTTTTAGGCCCAGTGTTATTCTGTTTATATCCTTTAAACATGTAATTGACAAACATAGCATTTTTAGATTTTCTGTATGAATGAAGCCTGATTATAGGCATCTACTCAGGCAGACTGTGTTCAGCAGCAACTATGCAAAATGAACAGTGTCATTTGTGGTCGGGGTTCTATTAATCGCAAGGATCCCTCGTAACTCAGGAGATGTGTCTCATGTAATTTAGTCTGCTTGTGATAAATAATGGTTAGTATTTGTGTTTTGTAGGTGTTTGTTTATGGCTAGGCTGTTGATTTGGTTACAGAGGTAAGGGATGAAATGCTGTGTTCTTCAAGGAAATAATATGGTTCATCTTGACATCAGGTTGAATTAGTGTTCCAAATATTAAAAAGTTTAAAATATATAGCACTCTTTATTCATCTCGTGTAACAGAAGTTGGCATTGACTATTTTTATGCATTTAATAACATGTCATACTGTTTATCCATTTAAACGTATCATATTAGCAATATGTAGCCTTAATGAGTATCATGTTTATTACCATATATCTATGTGTGTGTGTGTGTGTGTATGTAATTTTGAATTTGAAATGATCAGGCTATTTTTTTTAAAGGGATCATTCTTATCACATTTAGCTGATTGTGTGATCATTGCCAGGAACTATCTGCGGCAAATATTTCCATTTCTCGTACAACTGATGCACAGGACTGATTCACCATAAAACCAGATAACCACATCAAGGAACAGTTTACTTCCTGTTACTTCGTCCTGTGTTTGCTGTGTAGATCTGTGTTCAGCTTATGCATTCAGACTGTGGGTGGGGTTGCACATTTGATGTGTGTTTGTGCCTGTAAACACTGAATGTCAACATAAACACTAAGCCCACACTCTTTGAGAATAAGAAGAGGAACGAGTAGAGCTCTTGAAGCCCAATCCACTCCATAATGCAGGCCTGATGCTTATATGTTTTGTGTGTGTGTGTGTGTGTGTGTGTGTGTGTGTGTGTGTGTGTGTTCAACACAGTCGTGCACATAGGGGTGTGTGTGTGTGTGTGAGAGAGAGTATTTGCGTGTATATTTTTTCACTGTATGTTGCTCTAATACTGTTTTTTTCCCTCCCTCACTTACCCCACTCTCTCTCTCTCACTTCCTCTCCTCTCTTTCTTTTCTTGTTTTCTTTCTCACCGTTTCTCACTAACTTCATCCAAATTGCACCCACGTTCTGTCTCTCTCTTCCCTTTCACTATTAACTACCCTTTTTGTCTTTTTTCCCCCCCTTGAACACTTCTTTCATGGCTCATTTCCTCTCTCTCTCTCTCTCTCTCTCTCTCTCTCTCTCTCTCTCTCTCTCTCTCTGACGCAGTGCTCTTTGCCTCGCTCTCTCTGGCTGGGTTGTTCCTCGGTGGCAGAGAGCCTGTGTGCTCTCAGGTGCCTGCAGAGCCTCCCCACCTCCCGGGCCCACAACCAGGTTCCGCTCTTCTCTTCAATACTCCCTCTATTTTTCCACCTCCTCTTTCCCATCTCCTCTTCTTTTCTCCTCTTCGTGTGGTTCAACTCCATCATCCACTCATCGCCTGTTTGTCCGTAACAGTTACTCACTCACTTTGCAAGAGCCTTTGTTTAATGGAACTTGTGCATGAGCATGTTGGAGATGATGTAGATAATAGCGGCCGGGTGAAAATCAGCATTAAGTGACTCTCGCTCCCTTCTTCTAGCGCTTTGAGTCATGACTTGCTGTCTGTGAGAGGAACAGTAAAAGCGAGGATAAATAGATAATGTGCATGATAATAACAATGATTACCGGAATGTTAGAAACTCATCTGAATTAGTGCGTCTTTATTGCGGTTGCTCATCATGCTCGAATCATGACAATTCATTAAACCAGACTTTCTGGACGAGCAGATTTCCTGTTGATTTAAGCGTTATCCCGAGTTCACAAGGTGGAAAATTGTCATTACTATACAGGAAAGAAATGATCTGATTGGTACATTGTCTGCTGATTAAATGACAGAAGTGTGGATGAACATTCACAGTTTGTCATGGTCACTTGGTGGCATCCTCATTCATTCATTTTCTGAAGCCTGTCACAGCTGACATTGGGCAAAGGCCCCCAAAACATTTACTTATATTTCTGTGTAGTGTATATTTACAACTCTAAATGGGTTTTGGTATGGGTGGAGCTCACCTGACCTGCCTTGGTTAAAATATATCAAAATAAGTATGTACATCTCGATATAATTTGCTTTTTCTGTTCTGTATAGTGTACAGGGATCCCTCGCTACTTTGCGCTTCAATTCATGTGGCTTCAGTGCATCAAGTTTTTCATCGAATTAAAAAATAAGGAAGAACAAGGGGAAAAAGTTACGGAAAATGCCGCAAAACAAGCCCAATTATGCAAGAAAACCCTAAACAAACAAAAAACAACCCCAAACCCCTCACCAAAACTAGTTACATGTATGTGAGGTGTGCATCTGAGTGCGTGCTCGCGCATTTGTATGTGTGTGTAATTATATTTTCTTTACATCTTATGCATTATTTTTTTATTTTTAATTTTATTATATACACATATACATGTTCGTATACTTCAGTTGGGGTGGGGATCCTACTTCGTGGAATTCGGTGGTCGTGCGGGGCTCTCGGTCCCAATTAACAGCGGAAAGTGAGGGATCCCTGTATACTAAAACAATTATTTGTCTCAGGCTCGATGGATGCTGCTTAATTGGCACAAACTGTTTTGAGTTATTCAGCAACATCTACCCCGCCTTTAACACATCATTGTAAATTATCCTGAGTTGGCGAACCAAACAGGTCACGTTGTTCTCATGTATCAGATATTAGACCTAAACATTTCAGATAGCATTTTTGGCAGGGGTGCATCCAAGGAAAAACCCAAAACGCTTCTCTCTAGTCCATAATATTACAATTAACTACTGAGCTAGTGGGCTCTGTACATCCACCTCACAGCAAGAAGATCCCAGTTTCAAACTTCTGTGTGGAGTTTGCTTGTTCTCCCCATGCTTGTATGGGTTTCCTCTGTGTACTCTGGTTTTCTGTCGCGGTCCAAAAGACATGTACCTAAGACTAATTGGCTGTTCCAAATTGACCCTAGGTGCCAGTATGAGTGTGAATGGTTGTGTGTGTTACTTTGAGATGCTCCGGCGAGCTCTTCATGGCGTCTGCTGACTTTGCTCTGTGTCGACTGAGATTGTGAAGCTGATTAATTCCTCATATATATATATATATATATATATATATATATATATATATATATATATATATATATATGTGTGTGTGTGTGTGCCCATCCATGCATGTAGTCACACCACTAGCCCTGACCCTGTTGTTTTATTTCAGAGTTAATGCAAGCGTTCTTGTTCAGACATTTCTTTTTCATTGGTTTATTTTGTTTCTGTCTGTGTATTATGAATTCATGTCTGTGGATAATGTTGTCGAGAAACTCATCATGCTGTCACCATGTATATTTCAGTTGCTGCGAAGCATTAAAAAGCGCTCGCGTTAAAAGCTCATCGTTTTTGGCAAGTTGAAGCCAGGCAGGATGTTCCGGAGATGAATCGTCATATTTGCTTCGAGCTGCAGAATTCAGGGTTTGGAGGACAGGAAGAGTACAGAATGTACACGTATTAATTTCCATGCTGTATCTGAAATCCTGTGGGAATTTAGAAACTGGTGGTGGAACAGTTATTCCTGTGTGATTTCCAACTCTGAAATTGAGTCGACATTCAGCCGTTCTAGAACTGGTGTTCCATTTTATTTGTTTATTGAATGATATTTCAGTAAGAAAGAAGAATGCTGCACAGGTCTGAAAATGAAAAGATAGGACTTATTTTCTCAACTAAAGCAGGAATGTTTAATGATGGATAAAGTTTCTTTGTAGTGTTCTCTATTACCTCATAAGTGATGGTCATGTCAATGAGCTTAGCTAAGGTAAGCCTTTTGTTGAAACATTAAACTTGTTGTTACAGTAAAATTGTGGCTGATTTTAGAATATTAAGACATATTTTTAGCATCAGAGGATCGAACAGTCAAGAAATAATATTAGGTGATAGTCTGTCTCTCTTAGTCGGAAAACAAAGATTTTTATCAACGAGTCTTCATAGAGATCATTATGCAGGGTAAAAATATTTTTTCTTTACTGTCAGATTTAATAGATTCTACAAAAATCCAACAAGTAATAAATTAAAAAATATATTTGTTCACCAATTGTGACGTGAATGTTGCTAAATAGTCCTTGGGATGAAACCACTGAGCCTGAGGTAGCTGATTGTTTTAGTATATTCTACATAGGAGCATTACGATATAGTATTTGAAACTCATTCAAACTTACAAATAAACAATTTTTTTTCTTTCATATATACAGGCGGTCCTCACTTAACGACAGACTCGGTTAACGACGACCCAGAGTTACGATGGCCTGCTAAAAATAGTCAAAAATCGTCAAACACACAGTTTTACTGTTAATGAGTCACAGCAGAAACGAAGCAGCTGAGTTGTGAGTGTGTGTATGTTCGTGCATCTCCCATCCTGCCTCCCCAATCATGCACACACAAACACGCGCGCGCACAAACACACACTCACTACTCAATCGGAAGTCTATCACGCTGCTAGGTAAGAGAGTTCAAGCGATTGCTTGCAGTTATGGCTTCTCAAATTCAACGGTCATACGTATGCAGTACAGTAGCCTACGGTACAAATACAAACCAAGCAAAATGTCTACTAAAGCAGGGTTTGTTTAACGACGGAATTGCTTAACGTTGGGGTCAACAGAACCTCACTTAACGACACTAAAATAAAGAGAGAGCGAGAGCGAGCCCTCGCTACTTTGCGCTTCAGTTTCTGCGGCTTCAGTGCATTACGGGTTTTTCAAAAATATTAATCGATAAATAGAGAAAAAGTTATGGAAAATGCTGCAAAACAAGGCCAATTATGCAAAAAAAAAAAGCCCAAAGAAAACCAACCCAAAACCCCAAAGAAAACTACTTACATTTTTATGTGAGGTGCGCATCTGTATGTGTATTTATAGTTTGTGTACATCTTGTGCAGAATTTTTGAATGTTTGTTATTATAAGCATTTATAGCATTAAGTATATATTTGTTGACATTATATACAAATGTACGTATGTGTCCGTCAGGGGGTTGATCCTACTTTATGGAAATTGCCGGGCATGGGGGGGGGGGGTTGGTTTCGGTCCCCATTAACCTCGGAAAATGAGGGACCCGTGTGTGTGTGTGTGTGTGTGTGTGTGTGTGTGTGTGTGTGTATGTGTTACAAATGCCAGCGAGAAAAGGCTCATGGTGAGCTCTCACAAGGCCAGTGCTTCTCAAATAGTGGGTGCGGTGCGATGCCAGGGGGGGCGTGTTTCACCCTGGGGAACATGTTTTTTTTTTTTTTTTTGCCATACCGTATTAGAATTAAGTGTAATTGCGCACCCACTACAGTAGTTGGCAGTGGTGCTCTCATTGTCACGCTATGGTGTAGGGGAAAAAGCACCGAGCAAACGATATGAAGTGCAGTGAACACTATTAATAGTCACGTGTGGGGCACTGGGCGGGTGAATTTTTTTTTTTCTTTCTCTCCTATATGGGGCAACAAAGAATATAATTAAAAAGCACTACACAAGGCGGTTGTAGAGCGCGGAGGAATACACGCGGAAGAATACAAGGTTAATTGGCCCGGAAAACCATTTCCCCAGCGGAGCTTGTAAATCAAAATCTCCAAAATACCCATGATGCTTTTCGTGTAAAGGACAGAGTTACTGTTGTTTTGAGTTTTTGGAGTGTTCTCATTACAACTTTATTTTTTGTCTCAGGCTTTTAACCTTGCATAAATATTTGTAAGATTATAACTCTGCTAAGAAAACATGGTCAATACGCACGTGCGCAAACACACACGCGTGTGTGATTCCCAGTGCAAGTGAAAAGAAGTGGGCTTGTGGCATGCGGTTGAGTAATATCGCAAAGCAATAGGGCCAAACTCATCCCCCATCGGTACAATATTGAAGCAGAAGGAGGCCTTTAAAGGTATACTTTTATAATTTTTAAAGGGTTTAGGGGTAGTATTGGGGGCCTTGGAATGAATCGTGTGTTTTACATGTAAAATGCGGTTCAACTTACGAAAAATCCAGGTTACGAAACCACTTCTGGAGCGAATTAATTTCGTAAGGTGAGGTACCACTTTATATTAAAACTAAATATATTTAAATATAGTTTCTATGATAATCTATAAAGTACTACTACTGAGTAATGTACAGGCTAGTGCAGGGGTCCCCAACCTTTTTATCACTGCGGACCGGTAAACAGTTGTTTATATATAATAATAATGATAATAATAATATAATAAGCACTCCATGAATGTTATTTTTCAACAGCTGAAATAAAGCTGGTTGGGAAGTAGAGCTTGAACTTTTCTTAAAAACAAACAAAAAACCAGCACAGGTGATGGTGCACCAGCTGGGAGAATGAAGGCTCAGGCTCAGTCTCACCCAACATCAGTCTCACCCAACATCCCCGCTATTGTTTGAAACATGTCCAACTCTGTTCATGTGCCATCCCCTTGTGGGTTACATTTTAGCACTCAAATGACCGAATCCAGTCATTTTTCAAAATAAAAGATTTTTCAAAAATAAAGATCATTCAGGCTCCGATAATAAATAAAATGGAATTAATTAATTATTTCTTTTGCGGACCAGTACCAGTCCGCAGACCAGTGGTTGGGGACCCCTGGGCTCGTGGACAAGCTACACACTGATGACACTTATATTACCTGATGTTACTGATACCATCTTTTGTTTCTTCATTTCTTTTACATTTACGTTTTTCTATGATAGGAAGCTACAATACCAAATTATCTCCTAGTTCCTTCCAATATATTATTTGGACTCTAGTTACTAACTTGATGATTTATTTTTTTCATTAGTTTCTATTGCAGTATCTTTAAAAAAAAATGAACTAATCGCCTTTACACTTGATACTTGAAACTTCTTCAGAAATGAAAAGTAAATATCGCTTTCCAGAAAACCTGACTGTGTCAGCAGTTAAGTACCTTGTAATAGGTACATGCAGAACATTCACCATGTACGTACTGCATTTTCCTGTGAATGAGCTGTTGGTATGGAACTAATCATAGATAGGGCAGTGTTGGCACAGTGATAAGGCTCTGGATTAATGATCTGACGGTCAGGCTGCCACTGTTGTTTCCCGGACCTGTCCTTGATTTTCAATTACTCTGTTGTATTTAAAAAAAAAATAAATAAATAAAAAGTCAGTCACTCTGGATAAGGGTGTCAAATATATATTGGAAATATAACTGTACCGGCACTGACACATGATTCACTCAGGATTTGTGACACAGCTAAGCCTGACAGCTGAAAATAATCAAAGTTCAACCTATAAATGCAGCCCTTGTCGTCAAATAATGCTGAATAAATTTAATTGTGTTAAAAGTTGATTTAATTCCTGTTCCAGTGGGACCAAATTCAGCCATGTCCATAGAAAAAGGAACATTTCAATTTTAGACTGAGTTTGTGTTGATTTTTCACCAACCTTGATTAGAGCGCCTTTGTTGTGATGAGATCTCAAGTGCACTGCGCCCCGATTGCAAGGCATACTGATATAATGCACATGGTCTAAACCATTACTGTATTTAGTGTATTTAGCACTGAATCTCCAGCTTTCCAGCCATACCCGGTTTGTCAGTGGTATATTTTGCCATTTAAAAAAAAAACTTCGTTTATAAATATCCCCAAGAAGATTTCCGGTTCTTTAAACATCAGTAGAATATATCCCCATAAAGTAGGTACCAAAGTTTGGAGATTTTTGTCTGGTTTGATTTGAAATTTGAATCGTAGCTCAAGAATAAACTAGTGTGATGCGCCAGGCAATTTAATTGCCCCTCAAAAAAAATTGGTATTGACGATTATACGCCAAGATGGCAGCCACCATGATGGACGCGTCTGAGCAGGAAACCGTCGTTTCTGATCTATTTATTCCATACCTGGGTGAGTAATATATATTTCTCTGATTGGAATATAACCTTTATTGCGTATTGAATTTTCTAGTGCAGCTGTTTTGTTGAAATCTTTCCATAGAATATAAACTTTGACTCTGAATTGATCGGGTCACTCGGCTCGCTGGTTTAACATGAATGGAATTGGCACTTCCGGCTTTGGGCAGTTTTATTTCATTTACATGTTCTAATTTCAAAATCAACAGATAGGGCATGTAATTTCAGATGTAATTTAAGACTCCTACTTAGTGTGAGGCTATTTAAGAATGTTTTGATGCAGAAAGCCTAACCTACATTATATGATAATGCATACATTCCTGTCTAAAATCAGCTGCTCTATGTGTACTCGAGGCCACTGCCCTTCTCGCTCATGGTAGAATGATCACCATTATCAATAATGTGATTGTTTATTCATATCATCCATTATTGCTTTTTCCAGGGACTGATGCTTCCACTGGATTAAGCAGGTCATTATATCTCAGAAACAAAAATTTCAGATTAATGGCTTGGTTGGTTGAAGTTCAACGTATTTTCAAAATTTGACGATTTTTGGCATTTTTGTCAAATTTCCCTTGTCTGACCCCCTTTGAACCCCAAACCATGGTAGATAGTCGAAAACTGATGCTTCCAGTGAATTAATTGGGTATTTTCCCTTGGAAACAAAAGTGCCAAGGTATTGACTTGATTGATTAAATTTGAATGAATTTTCAAAGTTTGGTCATTTTGATCATTTTCCGTCTTTTTTTCCATGGCATAAATTACAGTTGAAGGCATTTTTGAGTTATAATAACTTCAAAAGTGAGAACAACTGGCCTCTATAAAAAATTAATGTAGTCTATCCCATTATCTTGGAAAATAGCATAATTGGGCTTTGTAGATGTCTAATTTTGAAAATACGAGCATCTAAAAATGCCATCTTTGCCAATTTGGTGCTACCATAATTTGAAAAAAAAAAAAAACATATTGAAATGGCTTTTACTACAATACCTATTACCTCAGAGACCAGAAACGCCATAATACAGAGTTATGTTTTAGAAATAACTGAGAAATGGTATTAATTGTTTGTAGAAAGTAATAATTCTTGTTTGATAGTCTCCGCAAAAGTGCTCCAAATGATGTCCGAGCCAGGGCCTGAAGTGGGAGTAACTTTATTTTGGAAACCATTCAAGATAATTGCTTGAAATTTGGACTGGTGATTTGTAATGGTGAACCTAAAACCATCCATTTATGATGACTTTCAGTTTTTCGGTGTACCTATATATATATTTGGTATACCTAATATAACTATTGCCACAGCTGCTGGATATAGAAAATCTTCAACCCTTTTTGACCAATCATGAATCGGCCCTTTGGTAGTTTGAGTGGTGATTTCATCATCTGTGTACAGCAGCATGACTGAGGTTAGCGTTTTATCTGTCACGTTACTGTGCAGTGAATAAATGCACAGTGGTGTGAAAGTGAAGCAATTTTGATGTCAGTGGTGCTGGTTGACAATACCTTGTCTTTCTGAGTAGAGAGGAAGCATGTCATACGCACGCACTCTCACACACAGACTCAATCGTGTTAGTTTCAACTCACGACTGTGTAACCATTAGAACTTGAAGTTGAAATTGAATTGTATTAGATTTAGAAGCTTTTTGAAATGCCTTTCCGATAGATACCGTAGATACTTTATTAATCCCAGAGGGAAATACGCAATAATGATTTCATGAGGCTTTTTTTTAATGGCTGCTCTTCTAATGAAATTAAATGATTTAAGCACTGTACTGATTACATTTCCTGTTAATTGCACTGATTACCCAAAATAAACGGCTCATTATAGTCAGGTTTGCTTAAAGTTTGATTTAGAGCAGCTGTCCTAGTGTGTAGGTGATTAAGGAGCCAGTGTGTAACAGCTCCGTTCAGTTGGTGGCTCTGATGAAGGCAGGGTGTGTGCAAGGTGTAGGTTACAAGGACTTGTGCCGACCACGACCTAATCATCTTGAGCACCTGTTTTGGTGTTTTATTTATGTATGTGCAGTTTAGAAATGTGTGTTGCTGCTGTTTTTTTTTTTTTTTTTTTTTTTCCCCGTACGTGTGTACTTTGTCTGTATAAATCCCTAATATGAGTTCAAATGGGAAATAACATGTAATTGTGTTTTTTTTTGTTTGTTTTTTTTGGGAGAAATAATGCTGTATACATCTTCATATCTTCTCATGTTATCACAAGGCTCAAGTTTTCAACACTACAGAAATGCTTCATGTTTTTGAAAGTGAACCAAGTGATGACAAAATGGCTGTAGAAAGTATTTTTTCTGTCTGTGGTGATTAGCCTCATTTGAATTATATCAGTGATTCATTCTGTAAAGTATTAAACACAACAGGGTATGCTGTGCTCATCAGAAAGGAAAAAGGTGGTGGCAATGATGATTTTCAGTTTGTATTCACGAGAAAATATCTTGTGTGCACCAGATAATTTCTATTTTAGAGTGGGGGTTTTTTGTATACAGGGATCCCTCACTTTCTACGGTTAATTGGGACCGAGATCTTAAGATTAATCTTAATTGGGATCCTAGACTTAACAGTTATACAGTGGTACCTCACTTTATGAAAGTCTCACCAAACGAAAAATTCAGGTTACGAAACGCATTTTCCTAAAATTTTTGTGTCTGGATACGAAACAAGTTCACGTTACGAACGCGCCATCTTAAAAATTCAAACGCGCCATAGAAACAATGCGCGAGTTGGTTTCCCATTGGTTGTCTCTCAACACCCTGCCCCGCTGGCATCCCATTGGCTAGGAGGGAGCTCAATCTCCATAACACAGTACTGTACCCATAATGCTTTTCGTGTGCTTTCGACCCATTGTTCAACATGCGCGTGAAGGAGAGTTGTACTGTTGGTTCGTGAGTTTCGTTAGATTTTTTTGAGTGCGCTTATTGCAGCATTATTTTTCATTATTAATCATGAGCCCCAAGAAAGTGATTCCTGGTTAGACTGAAAAGATGAAGCGGGCTCTGTTATCAATAAAAGTAAAACAGAAGATGATAAAAAGATATGAAAGTCGGATTCGGTTGAGTGAAATCGCAAAGGAGTATGGCCGAAACCCCACTAAAATCGGGACGATATTGAAGCAGGAGACCTTAAAAGCGGAGATACAGTGACGGAACCGATTATTTCGGAAAAAGCAACCGCCATATTTAAGGACGTCGTGAAGGAGGGTGGGGGTGAGTGTTCTTCAGACCAGCAACCCCCAGACTTTAAAGCGTCACATGGGTGGTTCGAGAGAATTAAACATAAAGGTGAATAATTTTCTTTTAATTTTAACACATATTTCATACAAAATTGGTGTAGTTTTATAATTTTTAAATGGTGTATGGGGTAGTATTGGGAGCCTTGGAATGAATCACGCATTTTACATGTAAAATGTGCTTCAACTTACAAAAAAAATGCAGGTTACGATAAAGGCGCTGGAACGGATCAATTTCTTAAAGTGAGGTACCACTGTGTATTAGAATGAATGTTACTGAATCATCCCGGAGAACATGGAAAATCTTGGGGACTATACAATTCAGCAGCACACATAGAGTCTAAGGTGCATAGTTATTTTAGTATACTGGGATCCCTCACTTTCCGCAGTTAATGGGCCTGAAACTCCCCTGCAACCGTTGAATTCCACAAAGTAGGATCGCCCCCCCGACTGATGTATACATACATGTATATGAGCATATAATATCAATAAATACATATTCAACAAAATAAATGCTTATAATAACAAACATTCAAAAATAATGCATAAGATGTAAAAAATATATAAATTCACATCTCACATCAAAATGTAAATAGTTTTGTTGGGGAGTTTTGGGTTGGTTTTTTTTTTTGCTTGTTTGGGTTTTTTTGTATAATTGGCCTTGTCCTTAAATTTTTCCCTATTTTCCCTTAATTTCCTTATTTTTTATTTTTCGATGAATATTTTTGAAAAAGCCGCAAGAATTGAAGCGCAAAGTAGCGAGGGATCCCTGAATTCTCATTGAGGGTTCATCTAATACCATTTCTCGGTCAATTGGAGCTGCATGGAGCAATACAGCTGGGCATTCTGAACTGTATTGTTCCTTTTACACCACAGCGACTTGCTCGCGGTTCCACTTTCTGTTTAAAGGAGTCGTGTCATGATTTTCACCCAAATTTAGTTATCATCTGTATACGCTATGAATATTCAATGTACTTGTATGATAGTATAAGATAATTCTCGGATAACAGTTCATCTCACAGAATAAAAGGAGTCCCAATATGGAGGGTACAGAAATGGATTGCAACATGAATGTTTCGTAATCTTGTTGAGCTGAACTGCTTTTAAAAGCTGAGAGCATATTTCAAACCCTGTTATCGTCTCGTACCGTACCCATGTTGCATGACCTTCTTAAACAGAATGCCTGATGTATAAATGATTGTCTTGTTTGATATCATTCCATGATATTTAGGCTATTTTCATGACACTGCCCCTTTAAATGATTCTCAAATTACATGCTTTTCTTGTTTTAATTTTGTGGAATTGGTGAGTTCCTGCTTTAATGTACATGGTAACAGTTGCAAAACCGTCGTTCCTGAAACCGTGTTGGTGTTCCTCTCACTTGTGATTGGCAAACTCAAGATTTCATAAGGAGGGAGTATTCGGATCGCTCACTCGCTCTGTCTCTCTCTCTCTCTCTCTCTCGCTCTCTCTCTCTCTCTCTCTCTCTTTCCCTCCCTCCCTCTCTCTCATGCTTGCTCTCTCTCTCTCTCTCTCTCTCTCTCTCTCTCTCACACACACTCACACACACACACACTCACACACACACACACACACACACACACACACACACACAAAATATACAGCTTGTTATTAAGAAGCTGCTAGTGTTAAAGCATAGGGCCCTGTGGGGTAGTGGTTGGGATATTGGGTTCATGACTGACAGCTCATTAGTTTAAATCCCTGTTTGACCTACACCAAGCTAAGACCACTGGGCACAAATGTGCCTCTGTCCACCCAGCAATTTAAATGGGCACCAGTAAAAAATACTGGTAGGTAACGTGTGATAGACCAGGAGTTCATCCCCGCCAGAAGGAGTTGAACTCCTGGTCATTTCGTGCTAGAGAAATCGGGATAAGTTCTGGCCTGATGAGCCAGTAGGACTGGGTGTAAAAAGCCTAACAGACATAATGCATCCGGAACAGTGGTGGCCTGGTGGGAAAGGTGATCACTGATCCTAAGGTTAGGGCTTCAAGCCCCACCCTCAATGAGTTGTCACTGACACCCCCCACCCCCACCCCGTGTAGCTAACTGGGTTATCAAAGGCCAGCCATGTCTCTCACTGTCTATGGCATGAGACATGTAAAAGAACCATTGCTGACTTTTGTAAAGAGTAGGCTGCATAGCCATCAGCATGTTTCTGCCCTGTGTGCGTCCGCATCCTTCCATATAAATAAGCATGCACAGAATACCTTGCCATTTCTGTTCTGTTTTTGTGTAAGTTGTTGTTACTGAAAACTAACCTGTTCGAACAAGCAGATTCATATCAACCTTATAAATCTGACAGCAATATACAATGTGCAGTCAGAGATTTACAAGAGAACTGTGATGATGATGATAATTAGTTTAAGGGCAGCACTGTGGCGAAGTGTTCAGCATGTCTGTCTCACAGCAAGAAGGTCTAGGGTTTGAGGCCCGGACTTGGCGGGACATTTCTGTGTGAAGTCTGCATTATTTAAATTGGCCATTCCAAGTTGCCCATATGTGTCTGTGTGTGTGTGTGTATGTTGGCCGTGTGATGGACTGATAAGTTGTTCAGGGTGTACTTCACCTTAGCCCAGTGTCAGCTGGGATTCTACAGCCTCCTTACAATCCAAGTAGTTTTAAGCTGTTTGGCAAATAAATGAATGGATGAATGAGTTTTTAACTGACCAAAGTATTCTACTCAGATTTTATTGTTTGAATTCTTAGTCATTTCCTCAGCACATTGTACCCTGTGACTTTACCTCTGTATTGTGTAGAATGAATAGTGTGTTGACTCAGCCTGAGCCCTGTCATGACGTCCATTTGCTCTTCTCCTCTGTTCAAGTGTGTGCATGTATGTTGTTTTTTTTTTTTTTTCTTCATCCTCTGTTTTGTGTGTGTACTTCTGTGCCTGTTGGCTTTTCAAGCACACACCTGCCTTTTTCTTATTGAAACTGTGTGTTGTGCGGCAGAAGTTAAAGGATCTCTTTAAAGTGCCAGTTTTCCAAATACACTGTGTCTTTGTGCACAGGCTTAAAGATGGTGAGTTTGGCCTGTGTGTCTCTTCTCAGTGGGCAGCTGTAATTATGTTCGATAATGAGCTGTAGGGCTGTAAGCTGTACAGTACACGATGATCTACTCTGTACTCCCACCCAATGTGGGAGCTGAATGGCTCGTTAAAACCTTTTCAAGATTAAAACAGGGTATATTTAGCAATGCTGATATAAAATTGCTATCACAATTATCTCACAGGATTCTCACCGACCTTCTATTAAAAATGCCACTGAATTTTATTCAGTGAAGGATCATGGGCCCAAAATATCGTCACAATATATTTAATTAATTATTTTAATTTCATCACACACAGATTACTCATTAATAACTATAGTCAGTATAAGAGGTACTAATATTCAACTAACAATATAATAATGATGAAAATGGCATTTTATTTTAAGGTGCGCGTGTGTGTGTGTGTGTGTGTGTGTGTAAACACATACTGTATGTATTTTGAGATGCTTTTCAGCTCACCATGCAAAGAGTGATGTGGACCTTCTGCATTTTGGGGTACATTGTATGTATCGGATAAAACCTTATATAATACAAGTGCATGTCATATTCCACAACTTTTAGCTAGCAACAAGAATCTGAATTAATCATTATCGTATTCATCGAAAAATAAAAAAATAGGGAAAAAGTTAAGGAAAACGCCACAAAACAAGGTCAATTAGGCAAAAGACCCCAAACAAACAAACAAAAAAACAACCCAAACCTCCCAACAAAACTACTTACATTGTTATGTGAGGTGTGCCTTTGTATGTGCACGTGTGTCTGTATGTTCGTTTGTTGTGTTATTATATGCATTTATTAATATTATATACACATGTACGTATATGTCAGTCAGGGGGGTTGATCCTGCGTTGCGGAAATCTGCGGTCGCGCGGGGTCTCGGGCCCCATTAACCGTGGAAAGTGAGGGAACCCTGTGTGTGTGTGTGTGTGTGTGTGTGTGTGTGTGTGTGTGTAGGTATGTATGTATGTATGTATGTGTGTGTGTATGTGTATGTATGTATGTATAGAGTGTGTGTGTAGATATATATATATATATAATCTGTGGTTCTGAAATAGTGTGGTGCGATGCCGGCGGTGGGGGGGCATGTGTGACCCCAGGGCACAAGCTTTTTTTTTTTTTTTTTTTTTCTGTCCTAGAATAAAGTGTAATTGTACATCCAGTACAGTAGGTGACAGTGGCTCTCTCACTGTCAGTGTGTGCCCAAAGAGAATTAGCTGCGGAGCAGAGGATCGAAGTATCCCGTTTTAAACCTTGCTTGAAAAGCTGTGCACTCCGAAACGTGCTCATTGCAGCCATTAAGCTGGACTTCATTTTCACACAAAAAAAAATAATAATACAAATTGTTTTAGTCATTTTTGCTTTGTAGGTTAAAGTGTTTTATATATTGTGCTCCTGAGTTAATGCTGTTGATCAATTTGAATTTATTATTATTTATTGATTTTATTTAATTTTATTTTTCAATGTCGAATGGCTCAAATTGTTGGTCAAAAAATGTTTACAGTTTGAATAAGGATACTTTTAATTTCAGACAAATTGATGCATTTTAAATCTTTTTGTTTCAAGAGTAAAAATTGTTAATAAAGTTATTTGTTAATAAGGATACAGTGTTATGCGGAGAATTACTTATCACAATTTTATAGATAAATGATACTATTTATAGTGGCGGCGGGATGACGACGACGAAATGTTTTCCTCTTCTTAGGGGGAACGCAACAGAAAATAATTGAGAAGCACGATATATAATTTTCGGCTTTTTTCCCTTTTTCTCGGGAGTTGCCACAGTGATGATTGATTCACACTGATTCACACATTTGATTTGGCATAGGTTTTTACGGCGGATGCCCTTCCTGTCACAACCCTTTTAGCAAGGGACAGAAACACGCTGACGGCTTTACAGCTACTCTTTTACGAAAGTCAGCAATGGTTCTTTTACATGCCTCTCACCATAGACAGTGAGAGACATGGCCCGCCTTTGATAACCCAGTTAGCTACACTGGGGGGACAGTGACGACCCTAAAGGGACTCGAACTCCCAATCTTAGGATCAGCGATCCTGCACTCTATCCACTAGACCACCACTGCCCCTAGGCAATATATATATATATATATATATACATACACACACACACCCCTAATCAAAACTAGTACCCATATAGGGGCTTGCATTAATTATCCATGGTGTAGGTACCTACACTGAGTGCCTCTGTAGCTGAAAAGTAAGCCATTCATTCTTCCTTAATTAATGCCATTTAGGAGCATCCACGTCTTTGCTTCAAAAACTTGTTTGTCATCTTATGCTGATGTTTCTATGTCATCTGAAATATTTTGTACACCCTCTTGCCATACAATTGAGTCACATAGTGAATATCACGGTGTACCGTTTTATTGACCACCAACACGTCCTGTGTTACTTTAGTGTTTCCTCAAGGGCAAACACACAAATCCTTTTGCTAAGCGATGTTAAATGAGGTACTAATACCCCAGGCTGATACACTCTCTTGCTTGGATCATATTCTCATGTTTACTTGCATAGGTGTAAATGTTTCGTGCATTATTTAGGGATTGCTGACTCGTGTATAATCGCAATGCAAAGCCGAAATCCATTAGCTGAGTGCAGGATCCAGCTGACAGGATGTGTGGCTTTCTGATTTTTTGGTCTTTTTTATTTCTTTAATCCACTGAGGTTGATTTTGTAATATTGCAGTTATGACATGAATTACATTCTTTGATGGCATCGTTCATCCTGGTCATGTTCCCCTTTTATCCACCCTTTCATTTTTCCTCTTTTACACAGCATATCACGTGTACACATCCATCCACACAGAATTTTGCAATAAACTCATTCTTGATCTTGATAATATTCTCTTGTTCCCGTTTTTCTTTAGAGCCTAAGTGTAATGGAGTCACAAAATCTCACTGATGACCTCTCGCCAAAGAAGACAACAGTTTTTAAGGTTGGTGTGTAGCTTGTTTAATTAGATTTAGCTGTTATCGGTGGATTTCAGAACAATTGGAAGCATCTACATGCACACACAGTCCATTCATTTAAAAATGTTTACCCCCCCCCCCCCCCCACAAAAAAAAAAAAAAAAAAAGCATGTTTATAAGTATACAAGTCTTGGTTGTCAAGAAACTTGGTCTAAATGTGTGTGGGAATTTTTTTTTTTGTCTATATCTTGGTTTTTTGAACTCAGTTTGTTGTTGAGCAATTAGAAACACAGATCAGAACGTCTAAGTAACACCATACACTTGCTCAATCAACCTTCCTTAAGTTTGGCTTCCTTTTCTTAAAAGGGAATTAAACCCAAACTTATAAATAAATTAATTGATTAATTAATTTTAAAAACTTGCCAGCATAGAATATGTTTTTGTATGTTAAGATGTGCTTCAACCTTCTTCATGGAATAAAGGGATCTTTGCACAGGGCCATGATGTTTTGCTAAAAGTGGGGTGGTAGCGCAGTCGAATATACAGTCACTGCAAAAGTATTGTAAAATAATTTTACTACGAAATTTACACTGCGTTCACGTATGCAAGCAGATGCATCATATCTGATGTATGTAAATGCAATGTAGTACTGTGTGCAGAGCGTTATTTTATTCACAAGTTTAATAGTTATCCGATTTGTTAGTTTAATACTTGTATATTGTATATTGCCATATATTGCTGTATACAGACGATCCCTGACTTACGTTCATTTGTTTTACATATTTTTCGATTTTACATTTAAAAAAAAAAAAAAAGTCAAATTTTGAGTTTAGCGTGCTCTCTGTAGTATGAGATGTACCTACGTAGTACGCTGACGTAATACCCTACTTACGCATGACGCTGCGTCCATTGTTTACAAACAACACACTGAACGTGCCCCTCCTTCTTCCCAGTTCACTGCATGTTACTCTTGTGTTAAGACGTGGTCTCTGTGATCTTTGTGTTTACACTGTTTTGTGGACTTTTATAACCCTAAGCAAATATGGTTGGTCAGAAGCATAAGCCTACGAGTGATCGTGGTTATCAGAAAAAGCGGCAAGCCATATCGTTAGAAACAAAGATGGCTATTATCAAGAAAATTGATGATGGTGAAAAACATGTGAATATTGCACATTTCTTCCAAATGGCTCTGTCAACCATCGGAACCATTTACAAGCAGAAAGATCACATCACAGAGCATGTTAAAGGTTATATTTGATACTGTATTTGATATTTGATGAGTGGATTTGATTAAAATTTATCAATTTGAAATTATTTTGCTTGAATTTAATTTATTTGAAATTAATGTTGGTATTATTTGATATATTTGATATTATTTTACAATGTTATGTTTATAATACAGTAAAACCTCCGCTGACGAACGCTTAAGCTCACGAACTTTTCGCCTCAAGAACATTAAATTTGCGAGCATATTGTCTCTGCTGACGAACTAGTTTTCGGCGGACGAATCAAACCACAAGGTCGAACAGCGCCACGGTGGCGGCCACGAGAAGCTGACGCACGCTCATGGCGTCACAGTTCGTCACCCCCCCTTTCTTTGAATGCGGAAGTGGTTTGTGTTTGCTAGACATTTTGGACCATATTGAGTGTACTTTTGCTATTATGGGACCGAAAAAGACCCCACCACAGGCGGAGATCATTGAAAAACACGAACGAGGTGTGCGTTTGTGTGACTCAGCGTCCCAGTACCAGTACGCTCAGTCTACCACCATCCTTAAGAACAAGGAAGCTATTAAGGGTGCGTGTGTGGCTAAGAGTGTTTCCAAACAGTAGGCGTTTCCAAACACTCCTTCCAAACAGTAAGTCCCTCCCTCC
This sequence comes from Plotosus lineatus, assembly GCA_024760905.1. Classification (NCBI taxonomy): domain Eukaryota; kingdom Metazoa; phylum Chordata; class Actinopteri; order Siluriformes; family Plotosidae; genus Plotosus; species Plotosus lineatus. The sequence goes on along the minus strand of CM045742.1, from coordinate 32,842,980 downwards.
CTCCCTCCTCCTCCCACTCCCCCTCCTCCTCCCACTCCATTCCATCAAGCCATCAACTACCATCACAAAGGTAAATAAAACGACTTTATTATACAGTACAGTTTATTTCTTTAATTACAATACAATAGCACATTTATTATACATAAAATAAGGTATATTTTTGTGTAGTTTTAAGGCTTATTTAGTAGAAAATGATGTTTTATGGGGACCTGGGAACGGATTATTCTCATTTTAATGGTTTCTTATGGGAAATAAATGTTCGGAAGACGCGGCCGTCCGCAACCTAACTAAAACGTAAGTAGGGGAGCGTCTGTATATAAGTTACGCATATCATCAATCCGGTTTTAAGTCGGGTGCTTGTTTACCAATTTTACCACGCACATGTAAATTCCATGCTTTAATGTCAATGCACCTATCCTACGATTCATATGGTTATTGGAACTGTGGAGACTAGCACAGCAATTGAAAATAATGAGGTCTTTCTCTTGTCACAAAATTGAGCATAAAAAGGTGTAAACTAGGAAGTATTTGAATTATTTCAAAAAACTTTGTTCACCATATGTCCGTGTTTTCATATATTATCTCTCAGGCATGGACTAAATATTTTGATGCATTGATTCACAAATAAAGTTGGACATGGGAATATTTATTCAAGTTTTGAAGTTGGGTAGTTGTAAAATGTGTCGGTTACATGATCAGATCCATATGTAAGTAAAAACCTGATAATGAAAATATGTCATCTCAGTGTCAAAGGAGAGTTTGACAGGCTTTCATTTCATGCCATTTTAAACATTTTGTGTTTGTTTTTTGGAAGAATTAAACATTTTTGAGTCAATTATTTATGAGAATGAATTTAATTTTTGATATAATGTGCAGTGAGCAGTTATGACTGTGAATAATCTTTCTGGTGATAAAATAACTCTCTGCTGTGTATCGGTGTCCTGATTCTCCCTTTCAGGATTCATTTCATGATGATTATCCCCTTGCTACAGATCATCCCCTACTTATCGCAAGGCTCATTTGAATTCTAGATTCAGAGGTTTTGTTGTCATTATGTTCAAACATAATGAAATTTCATCGGAGGCTCTCAGCATTAAAAGTTGCAAACAAGTTTAAAAGGTACAAATGAGACAACAAACTGCAATTAACGCTGTCAAGGTCAGAATATAAACACAAGTAATTCAGTACACTAAACTTGAAGTAACATTTCAAATAGAAATGTAAACTCCACCTACCGTATGAATGAGAATTGAACACTGAGATACAATATGTACAATGAGGCATTGTGGAGTGGAACAAGTAAATAAATAAATAACAGCAACAAGGATAGACAAGAATGTACAAAAGGCCCCCGTTATTTGTGGGGGTTGAGTTCCGACCTTACCCGCGGATCCTGAAAATCTGTGAATTATTGATGCGGTTTTAAAACCCTATGTATGATATTAAATGTGCAAAAACATGCTTCTTATACACATTCTATAGACAGTCTTACTCATTAATACCATAATAATGTCGTAAAATATGCTAATGATAAGTAAAAACTTTTTAATTTTGTACTGTGATCATATTTATGAATAAATGAAGCACTATGGCTCCTTACCAGAAGCAAGAGAAGATGCAGGATGTTTGAGTAGCATCATAGGGCTTAAATAATAACTAAAAACACACTAAAAAATTTACTTCGCAATTCATGCAATCGTGTTGATAACTTCTGCGCGAAGGAGAAAAAAAAAAGGTGGACACTTCATCTGCAACCAATCAGGAGGAGGGAGAAACAAAAGCTCTCAGCCATTGGCTAAATTTGAATCACGTGCCAGTAATTTCCGGGGTTGTCGCTAATCTGCGGGTATGCAGGGCCATGACCGGTGAACCGCGAATGGGTCGGGGCCGACTGTATATGTCCAAAGTAGATAAACTAGAATGTAAACAAGGTAAAGTGCAGCAGTGCAATATAGCCGTAGACTTTGTGGCTTCAATGTCCTTTTTCAAACAACTGATGTCTGTGTTCGAATGTGAGTGAGTGAGTATGGGTCAGTGAGGGAGGGGGGTGTGTGGGTGTGTGAGAGAGAGAGAGAGAGAGGGAGAGGGGTGGGTGGCTTCGCGACAATACATTTCCCGGGTGTGTACGATCTTTTGCGATTCGACTGGCCTTATTCTGAACTCGGACAGCATATATTCTGTCTAGATCTGGTAGACGGCAGCCCACAATCTCCTGTGCAATTCTCACCACCCAGGCCAAGTCCTTTCTGTCATTAGCAGTGCAGCTTCCGTACCACACTGTTGCACTGAGACATAGAATGCTTTTTATTGGAGCACTGTATTCCTTCTTTAGCACTTGAGAGTACGTTTCAGCTGATTTTTTTCGTGAGGAAGAAAAGCCGTTGTTAGGATCTTCTTCAGCAGGTGTGAGGTGTTAAGAGACCAGGAGGACAGGTCAGATAAAATGTGGATAACCAGAAATTTAATACTGTTCACACACTCCACCATCTCCCCATGATGTACTCTATCTTCCTGGTCTTCCTATAGTCCAGTATGACCTCCTTAGCTTTGCTTTTGATCAGAATGAGGTTATTAGTTGAACACCAGTTTATCAGCTGCTGAATCTCCTCTCTGCAGTGGGTATCATCATTGTCTGATATGAGGCCTACCATGGTGCTGTCGTCGGCAAAGTTCACAAGTGTGCTTGTGGAGTGGATAGCAGAGCAATTGTGTGTAAAGCGGCTGAAGAGGGTCAGGCTGAGCACAGAGTTCTGTGGCATTTCAGTGTTCAGGATCAGGGTGGATGATGTAGACTTTCCTGTCCATGGCACCTGAGGTCAGTTGGTGAGAATGTCCTTGATCCAGTAACACAAAGTGGCTGAATAGTCTGTGATTCTGTTACTACTTTATGCCAAACTGCTCTTGTGGATCTCCTCATTAGCACAAGTATGGAAATCATTTTTAAAGCAATATAGTTGTACCTCACCTTACGAAATTATTCTGTTCCAGAAGAGGTTTCGTAGCCTGATTTTTTTTTTTTTTTTTTGTACGTTGAGCTGCATTTTACATGTAAAAGGCCTGATTTGTTCCAAGGACCCCAACACTACCCCCTAAACCCTTTAAAAATTATAAAAATATACCTTTTTAAGGCCTCCTTCTGCTTCAATATTGTGCCAATGGTAGACGGGTTTGGCCATATTCCTTTGCGATATCACTCAACCGCATGCCACGAGCCCGCTTCTTCTTTTCACTTGCACCGGGAATCACTTTCACTGGGAATCACACGCGTGCGAGTGTGTGCGAGAATGTGTGTGCATGCGTGTGTGTTGGCCATATCTTCTTAACAAAGCTATAATCTTACAAATGTTTATGCATGGTTAAAAGCGTGAGCCAAAAAATAAAGTTGCAATGAGCACACTCGAAAAACTCACGAAACAACAGTAACTCTGTCCTTTACGTGTGTTAGAACTCCATGATGAACAATGAGTTGAAGGCACACGAAAAGCATCATGAGTATTATGGAGATGCAGCTCCATAATAGCCAATGGGAGGGAGCCGCGTCATGGGTATTATGGAGATCCAGCTCCCTCCTAGCCAATGGGAGGCCAGTAGGGCGGGACGTTGGGGGCGAGCAACTCGTGCATTGTTTGATTTTTTGAGATGCCGTGTTTCGTAACGTGAATTTGTTTCACATCCAGAGACGGAAATTTTAGGTAAATGCGTTTTGTAACCTGGATTTTTCGTTTGTTGGGTCTTTCGTAAGGTGAGGTACCACTGTACTTTGTTTTAAATTATTGATCTATTATGCAATTAGCAATGTCATGGTCAGTGTAGTGAACTGGTTATTACTGTGAAAGATTAATTATTATAAGATCAAAACAGTATAGAAATAAATCCTTGTTTTCTCTAAAGTCAGCTTTTCAAAGTTGAGGAAATAAGATAATTAAAACATTACTGTGAATGCCAGAGCTATATAAATGAATACATAAATAAATAGACTTAAGTATTGGAGATGTGGTGTGGGGTCTTATAAATCTTTGGTCGTATAGGTTTAGCTCTCTGAAGCTTGTCCTTGGCCCTACCAACTCCAGCATGTTTGATGAAAAGATATTTGGACATAAAGCTTGTCATTGGTGATTGGCAGCTTTAAGAACATAACTATAACTTAGAACATGTTACCCATGAGAGGAGTAATTTATTATTGCTGTACACTCATGCTTCCCATCAAACCTGGTTTTACAGTCACAGTTTTAAATGTAAGACATTTTTGTAGAAACAATTTGTCTATGTGAATGTGTTGTTCAGCTTGGAAATGGTACGCTGTCTGGCCCAAGGAAACGTCTGTCACGCATCACCTTTGAGAAGGAGAAGGAGATGTGTATGCAGATGTTTGAGCAGTGGACAGAGGCTGATCAGGTGGAATTTGTCGAGCATCTCATTTCCCGCATGTGCCACTACCAGCATGGCCACATTAACTCTTACCTCAAACCCATGCTACAGAGAGACTTTATAACAGCCTTGCCAGGTATACACACATGTGCGCACACACACACACACACACAGACAGACACACAGCTCTCTTACATAATTCCAATAGTACAAAATGGCTTCTTGCTTGCTACACCCAGACACATCTCCTGGTATATCCCACTATTAATACAGTGATATTTCTTACCCCTTACCCTGACATACACTAATTACAACCCCACCCCCAAATATTTGTATTTTGGAGAAGAATATTTATATCAGCATCTATGTGGTTTATCATCCTCAGAAAAATGGAAGCATAAAATAACCACAAGCCTGTTCTATTGTGTTTGTCTCTCCAGCACGGGGTCTAGAACACATAGCAGAGAACATCCTGTCATTTCTGGATGCTCGGTCTCTGTGCGCAGCTGAGCTGGTGTGTCGCGAGTGGCACCGGGTCATCGCTGAGGGCATGCTGTGGAAGAAGCTCATTGAGAGAATGGTGCGCACGGATCCACTGTGGAAAGGCCTGTCTGAAAGACATCTGTGGTGAGCTGAAGAATATTGAGGAATGTTTGGGTTGCATTTCTTTTTCTGTTGTCCACAATCCTTATGTTCTGCCAAACTGCAGTAAAAGTCAACAAATTTACTTTTGGGGGAATACAAGAAACCTTGTGTAATTAATGAATAAGAAATGAAGTGAATGTTTGATATTTTATCTCACTCGTATACTGCAGTATGAAACACCGCAGTTAAATTTGGACTGAAATCCATATGATTAAACTGGCCATCATGCTGATCGACAACCTCTACAGAGCATCACAGTTTATTTCTCTTTACTAAAAAACCCATAACATTGTAGATTTCTGCACTGTGTGTGTGTATACATATATAATCTTTTTTAAACAGTTATTATTAACAGTTCTGTTAATGAGTACAAAGTCAGTAAAATTCAGGTTTGACTCTGTTTTCTTAGTTCAAATGAAAATTCTCCTTGCAGTTCTGTAAAGGTTGGTGCTTCCTTGGCAGGATCATATAATTTGAAAGTAAGCATCTAAAGAATCAGCTATTTATTTAGACTTGCCATTTATGTCCTTAATGCAGTAGATCCATAATCAAGACTGTGTTCTTAAAGCCACGGAAACACTTACAAACACTTACAAAACACTTAAATATGAGTTTGTGGTTCAATACAATGCCAGCATTTTTAATAATGATATATTTTTAAAATTTGTTTTAAGTTGATGCATTCTATAACATTTAGATTGAAAACAAGAGTGGTCCTATAAGAGAACCTTGAGTCATTGTATTTTGCATTTGCGAAGAAGGACATTTATCATCCTGACTGGAAATTGGATTCGAAAGCAGGTTCAGGTTAAGAACTGGGTCCAAATTGGCCCATTCATCGGCATTATGTGTTTCTGACCATTGTGTGTGGGTGTTTTTTAAAAACATAAACAACTCCATTGTTATATCAACATGAGATGTCTACGAGCAGTTTACAACAAAAAGCAATTTAGGAGGAGAGAAAAAAGCAGTCAAAGTGTGGCTTCATTTCATGAAGAAAGACGATAGATTGCTACTTGCAATGTCTAGAAAATGATTATTTCAAGTGTATGAGTAGCAACACTTGCAGAATTTTGAGACATGTATACACAACATCGTCTGAAATTCTGCGAAAGCCATCTCCCTGAAAGTCTACTAGTATGCAAAGGTACCACTGCTTTCCAAACTTGTAGCATGTTCACTACCTCGAGAAAATATCCTATGCTATAATAAAGTTACTACCATGCAGGCAGATTTAATATGCCTCTTTCTGAGAAAGCAAACCTAAATGAAAGCTAATGCTGTGCAGATATGCTCTCATTTCATCCATTATCACTGACATAGAGACAATTTCTACAGATAGCCCATTGTCTCCAGCCAGCTGCATGATTCGCCCATCTGCTCCTTGCGTGAAAAAACATTTCACACGTATTTTGTCCGATTCAAACTATATCAGCAAAACTTCTATTCTGTAATAACATACCAGCTGCGTTGATGCTAATATCTGTGTGGGTCTAATTTCTTCCTCTCCACAGAGAAAATTGATGAGGAATTTGCTAAAAGACCAGCAGAATTGATAATGGCATTGGCATCAATGATGTTAAGATTTAGGCACTGCCTAAAAGCAGTGCTCCAAAAAAAAATACTTCTGATTAAATGTTTTGGTGTGAATTCGTTTTGATGACATCACGACGATGTTATTGAGAACATTTTCTTGATAATAGCCATCTTCGTTTCTGACGAGATGGCTTGCGGCTTTTTCTGATTACCACTATCACTAGTAGGCTTACGCTTCTGACCATATTTGCTTGGGGTTACAAAAGTCCGCAAAACAGTGTAAACACAAAGATAGCAGGGACGACATCTTAACACAAGGGTGTAACACACAGTGAACCGGGAAGAAGTAGGGCACGTTCAGTCTGTCGTTTGTGAACAATGGACGCAGTGTCATGTGTAAGTGGCGTACTATGTCAGCGTACTACGTAGGTACGTCTCGTACTACAGAGAGCACGCTAAACTCAAAATTTTAGTGATAATTATTATTATTTTTTTTTTAAACATAAAATTGAAAAATCTGTAAAGCAGGGAGTATTTGTACTATGACTTGCATGTGTCTTACGACCTGTTGGTCAGAACCAAATATGGTCGTAAATCGGACACTACCTGTATGCCATTCTCCCTCCCATGAGAGCTTGATTAATTATCTCCTGTGGCCTCTCAATCGTGGATGGCTGTGGCATCAACCTGAATTCGACCTTGTGAAAAGCAGTTTATTTGTTGGAAATTATGTGGTGCTCTGCTAAAATCTTATCAGTTTACACCCCTAACCCAAATTAATGCAGTTTTTGTACCAAAATGAAAACACTTGATTATTAACATTTATTTTGAAAAGTAATGAGGATTGTTCTGTCATATGTGGATTGGTAAAGACTCAAGTACAAACTGATGTATGATCACTACAGTAACCAAAAGAAAACTAGAAAAAAAGCTTAATTTTAAACAACTATTGATGGATGGGTGGCTGCCATCTATTCAGGAGGATTTAAACACTTCATAGTGTTCCAAAAAAAAAAATCTCTTACACAATGTACTTTCGAAAGAACTATTTTAACTTTGATGTTTACCTGTTATTTTCAGGGAGAAGTACTTGTTCAAGAATCGCACAAATGAAGTCCCACCCAACTCATACTATCACTCACTCTACCCGAAAATTATACAGGACATCGAGGTGAGTATTCATTATTATTGTTTAGTATATAGGTCACCTCTGACTGTATGTATTGTTCTGATTCTAGTTTCTGGAGTAACAATTATTCTCAAAGGGGGAGTGTAATTAACTATTTTCTCTGTGTCTTCTTCTTTTTCCGGTGTGTGTGTGTGTGTGTGTGTGTGTGTGTGTAGACTATTGAGGCAAACTGGCGCTGTGGAAGACACAACCTGCAGAGGATCCAGTGCAGATCGGAGAACAGCAAAGGGGTTTACTGCTTACAGTACGATGATGACAAGATCATCAGCGGGCTCCGAGACAACTCCATTAAGGTGTGTGGGAGTGCGGCGCTGCTTTAGTGGAAGGATATCACTCGTTTGAATTTAGTGTCATGTCTCATCTCATCTCATCATCTTCCGCTTAATCAGGGGTCGGGTCACGGGGACAGCAACCTAAGCAAAGAGGTCCAGACATCCCTCTCCACAGCCACTTCCTCCAGCTCTTCCGGGGAGACACTGAGGCATTCCCAGACAAGCCGAGAGGCATAGTCCCTCTCGCGTGTTCTAGGTCGACCCCGGGGTCTCTTCCCGGTTGGACATGCCTGAAACACCACACCAGGGAGGCATTCAGTAGGCATTCTGACCAGATGCACGAGCCACCTCAACTGGCCCCTCTCAATGCGGAGGAGCAGTGAATTTACTCCACGCTCTCTTCAGATGGTAGAGCTTCTCACCTTATCTCCAAGGGAGAGCCCCGCCACCCACCGAATGAAGCTCATTTCAGCTGCTTGTATCTGCGATCGTGTTCTTTCGGTTACTACCCAAAGCTGGTGACCATAGGTGAGGGTTGGAATGTAGATCGACTGGTAAATTGAGAGCTTTGCTTTGCAGCTCAGCTCCTTCTTCACCACGGCGGACTGGCTTTAACAGCAGAGGCTGCAGCGATCTATCTGTCGATCTCCCGCTCCATCCTTCCCTCACTCGTGAACAAGACCCCAAGATACTTAAAACTCCTCCACTTGGGGCAGAACCTCATTCCCGACCCGGAGGGTGCATTCCACCCTTGTCCGACTGAGAATCATGGCCTGGAACTTGGAGGTGCTGATTTTTATTCTGGCCCCGGAAGTCATCCGCAAAAAGCAGAGACAAGATCCGATGGAAACCAAATCAGAACCCCACAATGCCTCGGCTGTGCCTAGAAATTCTGTCCATAAAAATTATGAACAGAATCGGTGACAAAGGACAGCCTTGATGGCCTCCACCCCTCACCGGAAACGAATTTGACTTGTTGTTACCAATACGGCTCAAACTCTGGCTTCGGTGATACAGCGATCGAATGGCCAGTAGAAACAGGTCAGGAACGCCGTACTCCTGTAGCACACTCCACAAGATAGTCCAAGGGACACGGTCGAAAGCCTTTTACAAATCCACAAAACACATGTGGACAGATTGGGAAAAAAACTCCCATGCCCTTCCAAGATCCTGTTGAGCGTATAGAGTTGGTCAGGAGTGCTACGGCCAGCATGAAAACCACATTGTTCCTTTTGAATCTGAGGTTTTGACTATCTGTCGGATCCTCCTCTCCAGTACCCCTGCGCGGACCTTCCTAGGTAGGCTCAGGAGTGTGATTCCCTGATAATTGGAGCACACCATCTGGTCCCCCTTTTGATAAAGGGGGACTACCACCCTGGTTTGCCAATTCAGAGGTACAGCCCCCGATGACCACGCGATGTTGCAGAGACGTGTCAACCAAAACAGTCCTACAGCATCCAGAGCCCTGAGATATTCAGGACGGATCTCATCCAACCCTGGAGCCTGACCACCGAGGAGCTTTTTAACTACCTCAGTGACCTACATCCAGTGATGGGCAGACTTCCGTCCAAACCCCCAGGATCTTCCTCTCCAACGGAGGGCGTGTTGGTGGGATTGAGGAGGTCCTCAAAGTATTCCCTCCACCTCCCGATGATATCGCCAGTCGAGGTGAGCAGCTCCCCATCTCCACTGCAAACAGTGTTTGTGGAGAACTGCCTCCCTCTCCTGAAGTGTCGGATGGTGGTCCAGAACCTTTTTGAGGCCAACCGATCATCACTCTCCAGGCCCTCACCGAACTCCTCCCACGCCCGAGGTTTTGCATCTGCGACAGCTTTGGCTGCAGCACGTTTGGCCTGCCGGTACCTGTCTGCTGCCTTGGGGGTCCCACAGGCCAATAAGACCCGATAGACCTTCTTTTTCATCTGGACAGCCCCCATCACCTCAGGTGTCCACCACCAGGTTCGGGGGTTCCCACCGCAACAAGCACCGACGACCTTCTGGCCACAGCAATGGGCTGCTGCCTCAGCAATGGAGGCACGAAACATGGCCCATTCGCATTCCATGTCACTCGCCTCCTCCGGTTGTAGCTCTGCCAGAGGTAGGAGTTAAAGGCCTCTCGGACAGGAAACTTCACCAAACGTTCCCAGCAGAACCTAATTACACGCTTGGGCCTGCCACGTCTGGAAGGCAGCCTCCCCCACCATTGAAGCCAGCTCACCACCAGGTGGTGATCGGTTGACAGCTCAGCTCCCCTCTTCACCCAAGTGTCTAGAACATGCAGCTGCAAGTCCGGTGACACAACTACAAAGTCCATCATCGAACTGCGACCTAGGGCGTCCTGGTGCCAAGTGCACTTATGGGCACCTTTATGTTCGAACATCGTGTTCGTGATGGACAAACTGTGATGAGCACAGAAGTCCAACAACAAAACACCATTCGGGTTCAGACTGGAGAGGCCGTACCTACCGATCACACCCTTCCTGGTCACACTATCATTGCCCACATGGGCATTGAAGTCTCCCAAGACAACGAATGAGTCTCCTGAAGGAGCGTTCTTCAACACACACCCTAAAGACTCCAAGAAGGGCGAATACTCTGAACTGTCATTTGGTGCATAAGCACAAATCACAATCAGGACCTGTCCCCCCACCCAAAGGTGGAGGGAAGCTACCCTTTCATTTCGTAGTGTCATGTAACCTTTAATTATGCAATCATGGTGAGATGGTAGAATTGACCGATGTGCATCGGTGCACTATCTCAGACTGCACTGATTTGAGTGTGTATCTGAATGCGTCAAATCTGTTTTTAAAATCTTTGTGTCAGTACAAACGGATTTATGGCGATGTAGTTATTAGTAATAGTTCTTGTTTGTGTAGAAGTAATAAACAGTAGAACCAATCAATAACTTTATATTTACATGAATTTTTCATCTCTAAACTGTTACTTAAGCACATTACTGACTATTTCTTGCCAAGTCTTGCATGTAATTATTAAATATTTAACATAATTAAACATCATTGTATATTACACTGTTTACGAATGTAGTGCCTCTTTGTTTTTGTCTCTGTCAGATCTGGGATAAGCATACTCTGGAATGTCTGAAGATTCTTACTGGTCACACAGGTTCAGTTTTGTGTCTGCAGTATGATGACCGAGTAATAGTGACCGGGTCCTCAGACTCAACTGTCAGGTATGCAAATATCCATGTGACATTTTGGTAATGATTATTATAGGGTGTAAACATTAACAACAGTTTAACCTTGTCATTCTGTGCTTTGTTCTTTCATCCCACTGCAAATTTAATCTGTAAGCCATTTGTTATAAGGTTAAGACATAACTCTTGTTTATGTTGGCTAATAGACTTTATAAGGTTTTAGGGTTGAATCTCTCAGACGAATACCCCTGTATAATAAGTACAGCTTTCTACAGTACCTCCACTTAAACCATACTGTTTTATGATGGAATTTATTTTCTTATATGGCAATAACAGTAGATGTAGTCTGATAGGTCAACACGTCCAGTAAATCGTGTGTGAGCCGGGGTGTATCCGATCAGAAGCTTGGCTGTTAAGCCGGGTGCACACTGCACTTGCGGACTACTGTTTTTTGTTTGTATGTTTGTTCGTTTTAACTGGAACCACAAATCATAGAGCTGCAAGCCTTAGTCTCTGGGAAATAGTCCACCCATTTTATACTTAGTTTCTGTGAGCCTGTTAAAGTCGTTACATGAAAGCTTTGTTTGTTTTATTCTTCTCTCATTCTGTCTCAGGGTCTGGGATGTGAATTCCGGTGAGGTTCTGAACACTCTGATCCACCACAATGAGGCAGTCCTCCACCTGCGTTTCTGTAATGGCCTAATGGTGACATGCTCTAAAGATCGCTCTATCGCAGTGTGGGACATGGCCTCGGCCACTGACATCAGCCTGCGCCGTGTGCTCGTGGGCCACCGAGCTGCCGTTAACGTTGTCGACTTTGATGACAAATACATTGTTTCAGCCTCAGGGGACAGAACTATAAAAGTAAAAATACGACTGTATAATTATTTTGTTGATTATTTTATTTATTTTTACATTAATGATTAAAAAAAGGAAATGAATGCAGGCTACTTAAAAAAAATCTAGTATTTATTCTGTAATAGTTGACCTATTGTCCTGTGTTATGCTGATTTATACTCTGCCCACTGTTTTGATTGTTGTCCTGATGCTACATATCTGTGTGGTATATGTTTAGGTGTGGAGCACCAGTACCTGTGAATTTGTTCGAACTCTAAATGGACACAAGCGGGGTATCGCCTGCCTCCAGTACAGAGACAGATTGGTGGTCAGCGGTTCTTCGGACAACACAATACGGTGTGTGTGTTTTGTGTGTGTACATATTCCATGTGCTGATTCTGTGTTAGAATTAGGCTTAGGTTCATGTTAGGTTAAGGGTTGAGGTGAGGCATTTAGTTGTGATTATTAAGGTTAGGGTGGGGGACTATGGAATGCATTCTGTCATTGAATGCTCCCACAAAGATAGAAGTACAAGATAGGGTGTGTATACAGTATGTGCATGCTCGTATGTGTTGTAACAGATACTTCTGCTTATGAAGTATGTCGGGAGTTATGTTATGAATGTGTTTAACTGTACATTTGTGTTGGAAAAATATTAGCTTCATAAAAACGTATTAAGGAGAGATCTTCTGATGTAGCTGTGTGTTTTATGCAGATTGTGGGATATTGAGTGTGGAGCATGTCTGCGAGTCTTGGAAGGTCATGAGGAGCTCGTTCGGTGCATTCGGTTTGACAACAAGAGAATCGTCAGTGGAGCATACGACGGGTAATGCACCCACCTTTAAGTTATGTTCAGACATTAAATAAATGAATGAATAAATCATGCAGTCTGAATTCAAGGGACCTTGAGCACATTGTTACTTGTAATTTATTAAAACCAGAGTGTATTTCCGTGTAGAATCTATGGTATTGTAAAATTTCCAAATACAGACGCTCCCTGACTTACGTTTTTAATTGGTTCCGGACAGCCGAACTTAAGTTGAAAGTGAACGTAAGTTGTCACAGTGACGTATGACGCTCATACTGTACTATACATCCATAAATACCATTACCGTATCTCATAAAACACCCCTAAATCAATTAGCTCCAAGATGGTGCTGCCTAGAGGGCAACGTTGCGGAGTTCAGAGTCACATTGTTTTTGTTTGTTTTATTTGTTTGTTCATGTTTTGCACTATGCTCGTCTATGATCGGTCGACCCTACTACAGCTATGAGCAGCTTCAGCTTTGGGAAACTAAGCATGCAACAACTTCTATCGTGAGCTCATATGCTATGGGAGCTCAATGTTAACCGCACCCCGGCTAACAATAAGCCCAGGTGGAGTTCTCAGCGTCTTCGGCGCTTGGTTAGCACTTCCGGCCACACTGCATGAAAATGTTCAGTCCCTGCGAAACAAGATGGACGAGCTTCATGCTCAGATTGCAGCGCAGAGGGATCTACAGGACTGTGTTTCTGTGAAACATGGCTCGAAGAGAGTACACCCGATGAGGCGATTGTACCAGCCGCTACACAGCCTTCATCCCCTGCAATCCCAAGCGCCGGAGTCGTCGTTCAGCCCCTTCCCACCTGGGCTTCTTGTTAGCAGGGGTGCGGCTAGCACCCCGGCTAACAAGAAGCCCAACTGAGCGTGCTTGGTTATACACGCCCGAAGATTTCTCAAGAGAAAGTCTTATTTCTTCAGAAGAGACATCCAGCGGTTTCTACTGCTTAGCCAGAGAAGACGCATAGCTTTTGAGTGGTATCATAGAGCTTAACTGGTAATTAAAACACACACAAAAAAAGAGGCTCATTGACAACTTGGGCGTGAATGAGGAAAAAGGGGTGGGGCATCAGCTCAACCAATCAGGAGAAAGGCGGACAGCCATTGGCTGAATTTGAATCACGTGCCGGTTGCTCGGCAGTCAGTGAATACTCAAACCGTGGGTGCAAAACCGTGAATAGTCAAGGGCCTACTGTGTGTGTGCAGCGTCATTACATCAGCGTACTATGTAGGTATGTCTAAACTAAAAAAAAAAAAACAACAAAACAACGTAAAATCGAAAAAATGTAAAATGGATGAACTTAAGTTGGGGAGCGTCTGTAGTTATACTTGCGCAATATAATTCATTCCTTCATTCTCTAAGCCGCTTATTCCTAACAAGGGTCATGGAGGGGCTGGCAACCATCTCAGCGACCCCGGGCGAGGGCACACCCAGGACAGTTCGCCAGGCCATCACAGGACACAAACACTTTTTAATCATTTTCAAAAACTGGCGTTTTTAAATTTTATTTCTTTGAAAGTCAGAAAAAGATAAAGGAAAGTATGGAATCCTTCAAGACTAAAATGGCAATTATATTGAACGACACTTGTTTTGTTACCACAGGATCGTGACCAATAGATTGCCAAAATTTTAGTAGTAAGTGGTAGAAGTAATTGTCAACGTAAGAAAACGCTATTCTGTCAAGCCAAGCCATCATGGGTGTTGCAGTCCACAGTGCTGTTGCATGTAGGTAGATTTTTGGGGAGGTGTCATTTCAGTGCAACATTTTCAGTCCATCTCTGTCTTTTTCTTTTGCATACTCTCACTCTCTCCAGGAAGATTAAGGTATGGGATCTGCAGGCTGCTCTGGACCCTCGTGCTCCAGCCAGCACTCTTTGTCTGCGCACATTAGTGGTGAGTGCACAAAAAGTGAATAAATGATCATTATCTTCATTCCAGTCCGGATTACTCAACAGTCACATTCTTTGTAGGCCAGTATCGTGCATCTTTCAGAACACCCTTCAGTGTCATCATGGATTATAAAGTTAGCCTGCTGCACACTGGACGTCTTAAATTGCCATCAGTCGCAACGTTTATCAGTCTTATGGTGGCTATGTTTATTGTGCTACACAGCACGAGACTTCTGTTTGCTTATGCACCTCGCTGGCTAAGTTTTGATGTAAACAATTTCTTTGGCTAGAGCAACAGGTACCTTTTTATCAAGGGACATTTTTTTCAAAAGCCAATACAGTGGAACCACACCATATGAAATTAATCCATTCCAAAGATGGTTTCGTAACCTGGATTTTTCGTAAGTAGAACTGCATTTTACATGTAAAACGCGTAATTCGTTCGAAGGCCCCAATACTACCCCCTAAACCCTTTAAAAATGATAAAAGCATACCTTTTAAGGTACTTACTTCATGTTGACCATGTCTTCTTAGCAGAGTTATAATCTTACAAATTTTTATATAAGGTTAAAAGCCTGAGCCAAAAATAAAGTTGCAATAAACACACTCGAAAAACTCATGAAACAAGCTGCTGCTCAAGGGAGCTGCGTCATCTCTCCTAGCCAATGGGGGGCAAACAGGGCGGGATGTTGGGAGATATCCAATGGGAGGGAGCTGCGTCATCCCTCCTTAGCCAATGGGAGGCCAGCGGGGCGGGATGTTGGGAGATAGTTAATGGGAGAGCATTGTTTGAATTTTTGAGATGGCGCTTTCGTGGCATGAAGTTGTTTCATATCCAGAGACAAAAAATTTAGGAAAATGTTTTTCGTAACCTGGATTTTTTGTTTGTTGGGACTATCGTAAGGTAAGGTACCACTGTAGTAATATCTTTCCAATGTAGCGAGCGGTGGTCCAACTGGAACACAGTTAATGATCTAATGGCAGGTGGAACTGTGTGTTTTAATATCTGGAAAAACTCCACATCTTTCCTTTCTAATTTTCACTGTCTTTCATCTGGCATCTGTGGTGTAATGGACTTTCTTTGCATGTGTGGACAACTGTCTAAATTTTGTGTGGTCTTCTTACCTTTTGCAGGAACATTCTGGTCGTGTGTTTCGTCTGCAGTTTGATGAGTTCCAGATCATCAGCAGTTCCCATGATGACACCATCCTCGTATGGGACTTCTTGAATGTGTCCCCTAACGGACAGCCAGAAGGACTCCCTCATGCAGCCAGATCGCCTTCACGCACCTACACGTATATCTCCAGATAGCGGGTATGCACATGCATATACACCAGTGCTTCTCAATTTTTTTCTGTGGCGCCTTCTCTAGGAAGAAAAAAAAAAAAATTTCAAAAACTTCATTAATGTTGTTTTCAATCTGTAATAGAAAAGATTTAAAGTGCACCAATGTGACTGACATAAAAAAAAACCCACATCCTTATTTAAGCTCATTTAACTTATACATCTCCGTCATAATATCTCTGTCCCTCTCCACCTTTCTCTTCGTTCCTTTTAGAAAGTTTTCACTGTTTTTTCTTGAGGGGTTATTCACCGCACTTCATATTGTTTGCTTGTGCAGAAAACTGCTACACCATATCGTGACAATAAGAGCACCACTGCCAACTACTGGAGTGGAGGTGCAATTACACTTAATTCTCGTACACTATTCTGGTAAAGCATGTTGCCCAGGGTACATACACGCTCCACCTAGCATCATACCGTGACCCACTGTTTGAGAAGCACTGACACACACACACACACACACCTATTTCAGACAGGATCAAACAACTAAAACCTGTACACTTATCTCTAAAAGTGCTTTGACTCCTTTTGTTTGCCCCAGGTGCCTTTGATTTGTGCCAGTGTGTCCTGGGAAAGCTGAGAGCTGATTGGCTATGGGCTTTGTCTGTCCCAGAAAGGAGCCAAAGGAACTGCCTCCTTGTTTTTCATCTCTCCTGTTTGATGGGAAGCTTCTCCAGTAACACTCAACAAGTTCGCTACAGAAAGCGATTCACACACCAACTATGAGCCGACACGGAAACACTGTCTCTGTAATACATAAGCACACAGCACAAATTTAACAGTTAACTGCTCAGCATTAATTGTAGATTCACATTACAGATGGCATTTAGAAGCTTGAAATGATATCTATTGCCAGGATCTTGCTAAGACGTTCTTAGAATATAATATAAACTCCAGATACCCGCACTTACCCCACCCCACCCCACCCCTACCTCTCAACCCCTGTGTAGACTCAACAATGTCAATTGATGATTTAACTTTCTCTTCTGAAACTGTTGGAGAAAGAGACTATTGTGGAACCTGTTAAGGAGAATGGAGTGCATGGACTACATGGACAGACAAGTGAAGTATTTCTTTCTCCCCTCCTATCTCTCTCTCTCTCTCTCTCTCTCTGGCCCTGAGATTTTCGCCAGGATCAGAAACGATCTTCTTTAGGCGTCGGAGAATGACTGTTCTGCGCCAGCAGAACCGAGTCTGATCTCTCCACCTCGTCTTGTTCTTGTCTCCGAGCTGAGGCTGGCACTGTGCATGTGAGACAGTGTGGAATCCTTCCTCCTGTTTTTTTCCCACTTATTTGTTTACTTTGTTTTATTCCTATTTTATTTAACGGTACACATTCTCAACATATGTTTATGCTAGACATTGTAGAGCTCTCCGTTTCACTCAATGGCTAGTGTTTCTCTCTCTCTGTCTCTCTCTCTCTCTCTCTCTCTCTCTCTCTCTCTCTCTATCTCTCTCTGTCTCTGCCTGCTGTATAGTGAATTCTAGTTGTAAGCCACACTGTCTTGTCAAAATTGTGTTGTACATTAAAATTATTATTATTTTTTAAGAAGAAAACATTTATTGTGAATAAAGTACAAGATCGTGGCGATGTCCTTTTGAATGGTACCGATTAGCAGGTCTAAGTTTTGTATATCTCTGATAATCACCTACAATGATGGCTGTTATGTTTGGATGAAATGTAACACTGCTCGTTTACTGTTAATGACAAAGTATAAAAATCGAAGTAGGTCATACATTCAGTTGCATTAAATGTTACCCAGGCTACCACCCCTCACCTATGGTCACATGCTTTGGGTAGTGATCGAAAGAACAAGATCGCAGTTACTCATCACTTAAATAAGCTTCCTTCGCAGGGTGGCAGGTCTCTCTCAGATAGACAGACATTGTATTAATCCCAGAGGGAAATTTACAGTAAACAGCCCAAACCTGTGCTATAAAAAACCCCAAACTTAAGTTGGAGGCAAGTATCGTAAGGATAAAAATATCTGAAGAACTTACTGTACAGTTGTTCTCAAAATAATATCAGTCAGACATCACTAACCTGATCAGAAATGATGTTTCTACATGGCAAATAATTTACTATCAGGTGTAGTAGAGTAATGGAGTCCAACAGACCCGACAGTCATGGCATTCTGCTGCTGATTCTGTGTAATTGAATCACTAATTAAAAGGGGCGTGTTCAAAATAATAGCAGTGTGGCGTTCTATTAGAGACATCGTTCATTCATTGAAAAACAGGTGCCAATTCCATATTTAAGGAATGAAGACTAATGTTATACATGCTGGTTATAGAGCATTTCTCTCTGAAACTCTGATGAAAGTGGGTCGTTCCAGACGTTGTTCAGAAGAACAGCATACCTAGATTAAGAAGTTGATTGGAGCGGAAACATTTAAGGAAATGCAGAAAATGATGGGCTGCTCAGCTAAAATGATCCAAATGCTTTAAAATGGCAACCAAAACCTGAAAGAAAGTGAAAAACTAGTATTTGAATGGATAGAAGAAGAGCCAAAATATTAAGGACTCTGCCAACAATCAGCTCCAGGAAGAGGAAAGAAGATCTAAAGTTACCTGAGAATCCTGTTACAATTAGAAGACGCCTGTGTAAAGCCGAGCTATTGGCAAGAAGCCCCACAAAGTCCCAGTGTTGGGGTGGGGGAAAAAAAGATGTGCTGAAGAGGTTATAATTTGCCAAGAACAGATTGATTGGCCTAAAGAGAAAAAGACAACATTTTGTGGATTGATGAATGTAAGATTATTCTTTTTGGATCTAGGGACCGGACACAGTTTGTCAGACAACCCCAAACACAGTAAGTATACTGTGAAGACAGTGAAGCATGGAGGCGCAAGAATCATGATATTGGGATGTTTCTCATACTACAGTGTCGGGTCTATTCATCACATTCCAGGGATCAGGAATCAGTTTGAACACATCAGAATACTTGAAGAGGTTGTTCTGCCTTATGCTGAAGATGAAATGCCCTTGACTTCGGGTCCGACCCAGAACACACCAAAGGGACTGCATGTCTCGGCTGATCTGTGAACGGCTTGGTGTCCCCCTGGATGAGCTAGAGGAAGTGACCAAGGAGAGGGATGTCTGGACCTTTTTGCTTTGGCTCTGACCCCTCGGCCCCGGACCAAGTAGGGTAAAATTATGGAGTGTTAACTCTGCAATTTACTGGAAAAAAATAAGAGGAAATGGAGGCTTCCCTTAGCACTATCATATGCTTTTAAAGCATGTTGGTTCCAACTATAGCTGTAGTTCTCTGATCGTATGAATTAATCTATCTGTTTGTCACATCATCTCACACTATGGCTCAGGGGCAAGCTTCCATTATGTCAGTTACACCTCTGCGGGATGGTACAATGCAGCACTGGACTGTAAAATAACCAAGGTACCTCTTCTTCTTCCCCCAGTGGAGCTAACTGGGTTATCAAAGGCCGGCCATGTCTCTTACTGTCTATGGTGTGAGGCATGTAAAAGAACCATTGCTGATTTTGGACAAGAGTAGGCTGCAAAGCCATCAGCGTGTTTCCGCCCTGCGATGGCCTGGCGAGCTGTCCAGGGTGTACTCTGCCCTCGCCCAGAGTTGGCTGGGATGGGCACCAGCCTCCCCGCGACCCTAATTAGGATGAAGCGGTTACAGAATATGAACTGATGATGATGATGAACCTCTTCTTCTTTTCCTTTCGGCTTTTTCCCTTTTTCAGGAGTCGCCACAGCGAATCATCTGATTCGCACATTTGATTTGACATAGGTTTTTATATCGGATGCCCTTCCTGTCACAACCATTTAGCAAGGGACAGAAACACGTGGACGGCTTTGCAGCTACTCTTTACGAAAGTCAGCAATGGTTCTTTTACATGCCTCTCACCATAGACAGTCAGAGACATGGCCCACTTTGATAACCCAGTTAGCTGCACTGGGGGGACAGTGACAACCTTGTAGGGACTCGAACCCCCAACCTTAGGATCAGCGAGCCTGCGCCCTATTCACTAGACCACCACTGCCCCGGCAAAATAACCAAGGTACCTTAAAGATGAAAACAAAAACTTTCAGCTATAAGATATAATGACTCCTATATTACTGGACAAGTGAAGAGACTTTGTCTCGCCCGGAACTGATGTGGTTTATTATGACCTTACATTGAAATTGCGGTTAGTAAAATTTTACGTGTATACACGAACTCCCTTACTCATTTGACGAACTGATTTATCCCGTTATAGTTTCGGGAAGGCTAATGCCCATCTTGGACAACATTGGGTGACGGCAGAGTACTCACTGAACAGGCTTTCCAGATCACCGTGAGGGCCAACACACAACCATTTACACTCACACCTAGGGGCAAGTTGGAGCAGCCAGTTGGCTTAATGTGCATGTGTTTGGGCTGTGTAAGGAACATGGAAGAACCAACGCAAGCATGGGAAAAAAACAAATTCCTCAGAGAAACGTCAAAGTCCTGGGCCTGAACACAGAATGTTCTTGCTATGAGACGGACATGCTAACCACTATGCCATTGTACTGCCCTGGTCGACACACAAACTGTTCTATTGCTTGAAATGCTCTTTACAGCCTGGCTATTACAGGAGACACCTGGTTTGGCCCGGGATCCAGCATGCTGCGAAATCGAATATGAATTAAGCAAACATTTGCCAAAGTGTCAGGGGTAAGATATGTTGGCTTCCTGGCCGTGCATAACTGGAGCTTTTCAGTCTGAAGCATTTCTCAGTTATGGAGGACTGAAAATAATTGGCCATAGACAATGTCTGTCCTCCTTTCGGCTTTTTCCCTTTTACTCGGGAGTCGCCACAGCGAATCATCTGATTCGCACGTTTGATTTGGCAGAGGTTTTTACGTCGGATGCCCTTCCTGTCACAACCCTTTTTCGCAAGGGACAGAAACACGCTGACGACTTTGCAGCCTACTCTTTACGAAAGTCAGCAATGGCTCTTTTACATGCCTCACACCAAAGATAGTGACAGACATGGCCCGCCTTTGATAACCCAGTTAGCTGCACTGGGGGGATAGTGACAACCTTGTGGAGAGTGAGACTCGAACCCCCAACCTTTGGATCAGCGATCCAGTGCCCTATACCACTCGACCACCACTGCCCCAGGCCATAGCCAATATGATGCCATTTTCTGAAGTCATAATTAACTTCTGAGTTTGTGGCGTGGCATAGAAATAGACTTGCTCAGGTGCTAATACTATGGGCGCTTTGGCATCATCACTGAGCAAATTGTGGTCTCTGTGGCCAGGGAATGGGGAACCTTTCGGCTGTAGACCTTATCAACAATGCTAAGCTTGTGTGGTAGCTCATCTGTGACTGCAGTCACTTCCTGATACTATGGACTTTACATCATGTAAAAGGCTCAAGGAGGGCACATTAACATCTTCTTTGTAGCTGTTAACTTCTCGCCCAGCCAAAGAGAAACAAATATCAACTGGTCGGCCTAGTTCTGCCTCTTGGGATTGAATCCATGATAGCAGCTTAAGGTGTCTTCTGTTAAGAAATGTAGGTGAGGGGTTGCTTCCACAATGACATATTTGGCACATTAGCACTTACCTGCAGTGATTAGTCTGGAAAGAGAATCATGTGAAATGCCTGAAATAAATATTAGGACATGTAACAAAAATAAGGGAGCTGGGGTTGGGGGTTGGGGGTTGGGGTGGGTTTGGGGTGGAGGGGGTGGGGGTCTTGTGTTGTCTCTCAAAGGCTCCCAATTCAATCCTGAGCCTGTCTGCTCTCTGTGCAAATTTTCAAATGGTGTTGTATTCTGAATTATTACTGTACATGATGATCTCTTCACATCCAACAGATGTCAGCAGACTCCAGTAAACCCCAGTCTCATGACCAAGGGGCATTCAAAGTGAAAATGTACTGAAGCAATGGTGGTTGAAAAAAAAATTAAATAAATAAAAACAAAAAAGTAGCTATAATTCACAGTTATTAGAATTGGTGAGCTTTCAGTTTCATTCGGATGAAAGATTGTGACCCCATATAAATGAACACCTTGAAAATGAATTACAGGCCCTGTTCCATTCATATTACGACCTTTTTGTAATTTAGGTTCCCTGAATCAGAGGTTTGAGACTTTTATGTGATTCCCTCCCACAGGTCTCTTAGAATGAGGTCATGAGTGTGAACTCCGACAAGCATATGATCTTGACATGTATATCAAGGGATAACCTATGAATACACACACTGGAGTGTGTGCGTGGCGCGTGCGCCGAACACCCCCTGTGGGGGAATATATCTCTGATTACTGTAGCAGATGTGCAGAGTGTGAGAGAGAGAGAGAGAAAGAGAGAACCAGGGAAATAAAGATGTGCATAAAAATAGCCATGAGTGAAATATTCATGCCAATCAGACCCTGCTGAATTATAATTTTGGTGGACGTGGACAAGCTGTACAGAGGACAGGACAAGTGAAAGGAGGGGGAAAGACTGAAAAGCAATACAACAGTGAGGAGCTTGCAGATGGGGATGAGCAAAGTTGTGTAAGCGTGATTGAGCAGAGGAGAGAACGTGAATAGACAGAGATGAAGTAAATAAAGTCAAAATGGGGATAGGAAAGTAGGAGAAGAAGAAGAAGAAGAAAGGAGAGAGTTTTTTGCACATGCTGCTCAGCTGTGTAAACTGGAGAGAGGCAGGGTCTCGGATTCCCTGGGAAAAAGGCCTGATATTTATAGGAGACTGGCAGCCCATATGCCTCTCTCTCTCTCTCTCTCTCTCTCTCTCTCTCTCTCTCTCTCTCTCTCTCTCTCTCAGACACTCTTACTAATATTATTATTATTCCTGAACACTCAAAAATGGAAAATGGCAGGAACCTGAGATGCCTGGAGGTGTGTGTGTATGTGTGTGTGTGTGTGTGTGTGTGTGTGTGTGTGTGTGTGTGTGTGTGTGTGTGTACACGGGTCTTTGTCAGAAAATGGCGAGTGTGTCTGAATATGTACATATACCATGGAGCAAAGAAGATTGAGATGATAGTCACAGTGGGGGAAAAAAAGGGATGGACAGAAGAAAAGAAAAATGAGAACACTGGTACTACTGTAAGAGGTGTAATGTGATCTACAGAACAACACGAAAATGCGGAAGGCAGAAAGTAAAAAGACAAAGAGCATTCAGACATGATCACGTATTCCAGCATGAGATTATATGATTCCCTCAAGTATGGTGCAGGCATGTTGAAACAGCACACACACACACACACACACACACACACACACACACAGACAGGCTAAAAGAAGAAAAGGAAACTACAGCAGTAGGTAACAGGTGGGAGGGGCATATTATGTCATTTGTTTTATCAGGGCCAGTGGTGTTGGTGGTGGTTAAGGGTGCTGGATCGCTGATCCTGAGGTTGGGGGTTCGAGTCCCAGTCGACACAAGGTTGTCACTGCCCCCCCCCCTTCCCCAGTGCAGCTAACTGTGTTATCGAAGGCCGGCCATGTCTCTCACTGTCTATGGTGAGATGTTCATGTAAAAGAACCATTTCTGACTTTCGTAAAGAGTAGCTGCAAAGCCGTCAGCGTGTTTCTGTCCCTTGCTAAAGGGTTGTGTCAGGAAGAGCATCCGACGTAAAAACCTCTGCCAAATCAAACACGTGAATCAGATGATTGGCCCACACCCCTGAAAAAGGGGAAAGGAAAATAAGAAGATTCATTTGTTTTATCCTACTAGACTAGCTTGGCCATATCTGGGCCAACGTGGGATACACCCTGAACAGCTCGCCAGTCCATTGCATGGATAACATGCATACAGCCATTCACACTCTGACCTGGGGCGATTTGGAACAGCTAGTGAACCTAATATGGAGGAAACCCACTCAAGCACTCGGATAACATGTAAACGCCACAGAGAGGTGCTGATGTATCTGTTTACAGTGTTTCTGTGTAGAAGTTGTATATTCTCCATGTGCTTGTATAAGTATCCTTCGGTTCCAGGACATTTGCTCACAGGACAAATACTCACAACCTTAATGAAAAACCGGACATTTGCTCACAACGTAAACATTTTTGTTCAATTTTAACCCTAAACCTAGCCTTAACCTTAAACCCTAACGCTAACCCTAAACCCTAACCCTTAACCCTAACCCTAAACCCTAATGTATAATGAGTTCATTTAGCATTATGTATTTATAAGAATAAAGAATTTTTATAACACATTGTGATTTTTTTGTATTATGCATTTATTAGAACAAAGAAAAAAGATGTTGTGAGCAAATGTCTGTTTTTTTTTCATTAAGGTTGTGACCAACTGTCCTGTGAGCATTTGTCCTGTGAGCAAATGTCCGCACACCGTATCTTTCAAGTCCTCAGGATTCCTCCCATAGTCCAGAGACATGCACAATGGGGAAAATGGGCAGTTCCAAATAGGTGTGAGTGTGACTGGCTGTGTGTGTATTGGCCCTGTGATAGACTTGTGAGTTCGTCAGAGTGTACTCTACCTTCTCTCAGGGTCAGCTGAGATACCTCACCATGACCCTTTTGAAGCATTCTGGAAAACAAATGAATCTTCAGCAGATATACATATCATATACAATATATACTTTAATTCAAATGTTATGATCTATTTTTTACCATAACGCCACTCCATAAAACTGAAAGGAAAGGATGAGTGAAGAAAGGATTGTGTTTTTGGAAGAAAAAAGCTAAAAGACACATGACCTACCACTGAGTAAGAAATCCCTCATGAGTAGTGTTGATAAATCACCAAGAGCAGGCCTCGGGCTTTTAACTGCGTAGAAACAGAGACGGAGGGATAAAGGGATAAATAATGGAGGTGTGGTGCAGAAAGACAGAATTTCATTTGTTTTGAGGGTAACATGAGGAAAGGAGGTGAAACATCAGATTACAGTACAGTCTGGTTCTATGGTCGATTGCATACATATAAAATGCATTGTTACTTTAATAGGATTTTGTAGGGAATGTAACAGGCTACAAAGATGACGGTGCACAGTTCAATCTGTTGGCAAATTCTGTCATGGATTCGTTTAAAATTTTCAAGACATTATTATCATTTTCATTGAAAATAAACTTTTGCTTTTGTAAGACAGCCTAAAAAAACGTATCAGATAGATCAGTAGCTTTGTCCCGTAACCCACCAGATATGAACGTTTCTGTATTTCTGTACTCTATATGTCCCATCACTGACAGTGGTGGTCTAGTGGTATAGGCCGCTGGATCGCTAATCCAAAGGTTGGGGGTTCGAGTCCCACTCTCCACAAGGTTGTCACTGTCCCCCCCAGTGCAGCTAACTGGGTTATCAAAGGCGGGCCATGTCTGTCACTGTCTATGGTGAGAGGCATGTAAAAGAACCATTGCTGACTTTCGTAAAGAGTAGCTGCAAAGTCGTCCGCGTGTTTCTGTCCCTTGCTAAAAAGGGTTGTGACAGGAAGGGCATCCGACGTAAAAACCTCTGCCAAATCAAACGTGCGAATCAGATGATTCGCTGTGGCGACTCCCGAGTAAAAGGGAAAAAGCCGAAAGGAAGACAGATTGACATTGTAGAAATGGCAGCAGACAAAATTTTCATGTTAAAAATCAAAGAAAAAAATTGTCTATTTATTGTCAAATTAATTGATACAAGTCACTGAAGCCCGGCTTAATTATTCATCATCTTGTATTGCGAGTTTTTAAAATAAATAAATAAAAATATATACAACAGTGTTGTCTGCAAGTTGATCATGTAACACCAGTTTTTATTTATTTATTTAATGAATAGACTATTCATACATTTTCTAAATTGCTTAATCTGTATTAGAGTTGTAGGGAGGCTGGTGCCCATCTCAGTCAACTCTGGGAAATGGTGAGATATACCTTGTGCAGGGCCAACACTTATATAACCATTCATAATCACACTCACAACTAGGGGTAATTTGGAACAGCCAATTAACCTGCTGTGCATGTTTTTGGATGGTGGGAGGAAACCAGAGTACCCGAAGGAAAACCATGCATACATGGGGAGAGCATGCACACTCCACATGGAAATGCCCAAGCTGGGAATCAAACCCACGACCTGCTTGCTGTGAGGCAGACGTGCTAACCACTATGTCACCATGCCGCCATGATTAGAGTATGTTTGAGAAAATCGAAATATTAAGATTTTCTCTTAAGATATTTTCCTAATACAGGGATCCCTCGCTACTTAGTGCTTCAATTCATGCGACTTCATTGCATCGCGGTTTTTTAAAAAAATATTCAACAAGTTAAAAAAAAAGGAAATTAAGGAAAAATAGGGTGAAAAGTTAAAGAAAATGCCACAAAACAAGGCCAATTATGCAAAAAAAACAAACAAACAAACAAAAAAAACAAAAACAAAAAACAACCCTAAACAAACACAAAACAAAAAATAACCCAAAATCTCCCATTAAAACTACTTACATTGTTGTGAGGTGCGCATCTGAGTGTGTGCGTGTGCATCTGTATATGTGTTTATTTATATTTTATTTACATCTTATGCATTATTTTTTAATGTTTAATTATTATAAGCATTTATAGCATTGCATATGTATTTGCAATTACATATAAGTATTTGAACTCGGTCCCAATTAACTGCGGAAAGTGAGGGATCCCTGGACTGGACTGTATTTCTAACAAAATGAGATATTTCCAAGTGAGAAATTGTATCAAGAAAAGAAAAAAATAAATCAACAAACAAGCATATTATTATTCATGCAAGAGATTTTCATATTTCTGATTGGTGAAAAACCATCAAATAATTTTCTGATATTGCCTCAGTGCCATTGGTCAGTTGGCATGATTATTGTATACCTGGCAAGAACCAATGTTCCTTCTCATAGATATTATGTTCTATAGATGGCCTGGTGGTAAAAGGTGCTGGATCGCTGATCCTAAGGTTGAGGGCTTGAGTCCCACTCTCCACAAGGTTGTCACTGTCCCCCCCAGTGCAGCAAACTGGGTTATCAAAGGCTGGCCATGTCTCTCACTGTCTATGTTGAGAGGCATGTAAAAGAACCATTGCTGACTTTTGTCAAGAGTAGCTGCAAAGCCGTCAGCGTGTTTCTGTCTCTTGCAATAGGGCTGCGTCAGGAAGGGCATCCGACGTAAAAACCTATGCCAAGTTAAACATGTGATGATTTGCTGTGGCGACCCCCGAGAAAAAGGGAACAGCCAAAAGGAAAAGAACAAGAAGTAGATAGGCTTCACACTGCAGCAGATTGCAATTGATAGCATATGTCCTTAGGTGAGGGTTGGAATATGGATCTACTGGTAAATCGAGAGCTTTGTTTTATGGCTCAGCTCCCTCTTCACCACGACGGACAAGCTCCACTTTACATCACCTGTGATCACGAGCTTTGGGTAGTGACCAAAAGAACAAGATCGCAGATACATGCGGCTGAAATGAGCTTCCTTCGCCAGGTGGCGGAGCTCTCCCTTAGAGGTAGGGTGAGAAGCTCAGCCATCCGGGACGAGCTTGGAGTAGAACTGCTGCTCCTCCGCATTGAGAGGAGCCAGTTGAGGTGGCTCGGGTATCTGGTTAGAATGCCTCCCAAATGCCTCCCTGGTGTGGTGTTTCAGGCATAGCCAACCGGGAAGAGACCTCAGAGTCAACCTAGAACATGCTGGAGGGATTATGTCTCTCGGATGGTCTGAGAATGCCTTGGAAAAGCTGATGGAAGTGGCTGGGGAGAGGGACGTCTGGACTTCATTGCATAGGCTGCTGTCTCCGCGACCCAACCCCGGATTAAGCGGAAGAAGATGATGATGATGATGTCCTCGTCTCCTTGTAGTCCCAGACATAATAGCTACCCACAAATCATTCTGAACATTGCACACAAGGTCTAATTCTTGAAAGTACAAAATAAATTCTTGTCAATGATTAGAAAATGGCGCAAACTGTATAGTATGCTAACAGCTCACTCATGAAAACGAGTTTGATAGTAACATGACCTTGGCCTTATGCCATGGTGAATCTGTCTACGTCTACATCCAATCACGAGGAATGGATGTCAAGCCGTGAAGCTTGAATGATGCTCATATAGGGATTGTCATGGCTATGATCACAATGATCTACCGTATGGTTCGCCAGACCACACATGGACTCACTCACACCTACGGGCAATTTGGAACAGCCAATTAACCTACTGTGCATGTTCCTTTGGACTGTGGGAGGAAACCAGAGTACCCGGAGGAAACCCAAAGCAAGCATGGGGAGAACATGCAAACTCCACACAGAAACTCCAAGGTCTGGAATCAAAGCCAGGTCTTCTTGCTAATATGCTCACCATCACGCCACCGTGCCGCTGCCTTGGTGAACCACACTTTAATCACATAATTCTCCATATCACACTTCACCTTATTCAATAATTGCTTATTATTCAACATGGAATAACTGCTATTGAGTGGACAGATCTCCGAAATAGCATGTACTGCTGTCAGCACCTTTCACTGCCAGTTTGTAGGCTATGCTGTATAAAGGCAGGTACTGAGAGAAGAGTTAAGTGTGCAGGGTGTGTATTCACCTTGCATCCAAATGTTCCTGACAGAAGAGACAGAGAACTATGCTGAATGCCAAAAATCAAGAGAAAGCTGCTGATTAGTTAGAAATGGATAATGGAAACCCTGACCCGACGAGACATTGTGGCTACAGTCTCTCTCTCTCTCTCTCTCTCTCTCTCTCTCTCTCTCTCTGTATCTCTCTGTGTGTGTTTGTGTTTGTGTGTGCACGTGTTTATGTGAATGGCGTATTTTAATAACATTTACTGTACCTACCATTCATCTGTACTCTAGTGTGCACTCACACTCTCATAAAACACATGATCACATTTTCTCATAAACACATTAAATAACCACTAGAACAGGAGGGAAATACCACAGAGAAATGCTTACCCCTCCCTTTTTTTATACCTTTTATACACTAATACCCCTGTCTTTCTCCCTTTTTCATACTAACCCACAAGAGATTATTACTGAATTCCTGTGAAGGAATGAAGGCATTACATTACTTGTCTCTCTTTTGAAGTTAATCTCCACGGTTGCTGTCAGCTCTTTGCCTATAATTGCACCTTGTTCTTACTTATTCTACTTTTCCTTTTTATGTTGACTCTACCTTACTCCTTTCTTCCCTATGCCTCCCTCCCTCCCTCCCTCCCTCCATCCCGCTTTCGCTCATTCACTACCTGATGTTCTGGCTCACTGCCTTGTGAGTCACAACTCTGGTAAAACCATCAGACAAAGAGGTGGGCAAAGAGAAGAAGAAGAAGGAAAAAAAAAAAAAAAGGTGGAGAGGAGAGGTGGAAAGGAGTTCACTTTCATATTTGGAGTCCTAGTAATTTGTGTGTGCATGTCACTCTCATTTAGGTTCTCAGTGCAATAGTACAGACACATGCATACACATATGTACGCGTACATACCAGCCAAATAACATTACTGTATAGTTGAACATATATGACCCGCCCCTTCACTCCCCTTCACTCCCCTTCTGTTACCACTGGATACTACACGATCCCTGGGCAATGCTAAGAGTCAGAGGAAGATGTTGGTCATTCTCTCTCTCTCTCTCTCTCTCTCTCTCTCTCTCTCTCTCTCTCTCTCTTTGTTGCACACACAGTCACTCACTCTTTATTGTCCCAGTGTGTAAGCATTCTTGACACTGTGTGAATAAATCTGAGTGCTCTAAGCAAGGGTATGTGTGTATGTGTGTCTTAATTTTTAGTTGCTATATTTTTTCACAAGTATCTTTAGGACTCTAGTAATTCTTCGTTTTTTTTTGTGTGTGTAGTTTATGTAATGATTTCTGCATGGTAAATATTAACTTCTTCCTATCAAATGCCTACATTGTTCACCCAGCGCAACCCAGTCATGAAGCCACCATGAGAGAGCCCAACACTATTCAACCTATAAGATCATTATTGCATACAGCAGGAGTTCCCAAACTTTTTCCTGCAAGGGCCACATAATTTTTCCCTTCTCTGATAGGGGGGCCGAGGTCAGTTTGTAACAGAAAGTGTGACAATCGCAGGGCTGCCTAAACGTAAACATTTATTGTTTTCCAGTAAGCCATGCATAACCAAATATTAGTAACCCTTTCCAGGACCTTCACAGAAAAAAGTCAGGAAATTAAAAAAAAAAAAAAAAAAAAAAAAAAAAAAAACGCTGCTTGCTATCAGTTGAACAACCTGAAAGTTGCCCGAACAGACGACTGGTTCAGCCGAGCCTGGCGTACAAGTGTATTTTCCTGGGCGAACAGTCCACTTTTTAGCTTTGAGAGTTTGTCTACTCGTATTTGGTCTTGCAAGCGATCATACTCGCCTTTGTGACGGGAGTCAGAGTGTCGGCGCAGATTGTATTATTTGAATACCGCCACTGCCTATTGACAGATGATACAAACGTTTTCTTTGCATTCAACAAAAAAATAACTGTTTGTCCACTGCAGGTTAAATATTCTGAATCAATTATTCTCTTCCATAACCTTTTCACCATTATTCTGTTCTATTTGACAGAGGAGAGTCGAGGATTTTTGTTTATGGTCAGATAGGGGCACAGATGGCAGAAGGGTGGAATAGAATGTCATGTTCTAGGTGTGTATTAGTCTTGATTGCGTGGCCAGACTAAAAAAAAAGTAATCATAATGCGTCTCTGATATTGTTCAGGTGGCTGGGCCAAATGTGGAGATGGGCCGTATCTGGTCAATGAGCTGTAGTTTGGGGACCACTGGCATACAATATAAACCCCATAACATATCAGTACAATCTTTACCAAAACCAACCATTACCAACTGGCCACCTATTACTACTTATTAGTGTAATACTTATTCATTTATTCATTCATTCATTCATTTTCTGAACAGCTTAATCCTAATTAGGATTGCATGGAGGCTGGTACCCATCTCAGCCGACTCTGAATGGTGATCAGCCTGGACAGCTCGCCAGGCCCTTACAGTACAGGGCCAACACTCACACAATCCTTCATACTCACACTCACACCTAGAGGTGATTTGAAACAGCCGATTAACCTGCTGTGCATGTTTTTGGACTGTGGGAGGAAATCAGAGTACGCGGAGGAAACCCACACAAACATGGGGAGAACATGCAAACTCCACACAGAAATGCCCAGGCTGGGATTCAAACCCAGGACCACCAACCTATCAATGCATAATCCTTACCAACCTACCACTTATTATTACTTTGCATTATCCTGACCAAAAACAATTACAGTATTATATACGAGTATCATCCCTACCATAACTAGCTCTTACCAAAGTACCACTTATTAGCATGGTCCTTGCCAACTGAACATTTTTTTTTGTTATTTGCTAAGGTTACCTTTTTTAAAAACCCTATCCTTACCAACCTAGCATTGTCTCTCCATAGACATCCCACTTTTCTTAAGTTCACATTCAATGGAACAGCGATGTTGTATGGTTTAGAAACAGTGGCCCTGGGGAAAAGACAGGAGGCAGAGCTGGAGGTAGCAGAGATGAAAATGTTGAGGTTCTCTTTGGGAGTAATGAGGATGGATAGGATCAGGAATGAGTACATCAGAGAGACAGCACATGTAAGATGTTTTGGAGACAAAGTCAGAGAGGCTAGATTGAGATGGTTTGGACATGTACAGAAAAGTGATAGTGAGTATATTGGTAGTAGGATGCTGAGGTTGGAACTACCAGGCAGAAGGACTAGAGGAAGACCAAAGAGCAGATTTATGGATGTGGTGAAGGAGGACATGAAGGTAGTTGGTGTAAGAGAAGAAGATGCAGAGGATAGGGAGAGATGGAGGCAGATCATTCACTGTGGCGACCTCTGAAGGGAACAGCCGAAAGGAAAAGAAGAAGAAGACATTCAATGGAACTCAATTAAACATGACCCGTAATTTTGATGTAACTCGTAGATGTGCACCATATAGTTAGTTTTCCTCATCATGTATAACTCCACACAGCAAAATCTCCATTTTAAAAATAAACTTTTCATGTCATGCACACTTTGGAAATTTTAGGAATTATTGGGAGATTGATGTAGTCCCCTTAGCTTTGATGATGGTTGTTCAAGAGAAGGCGGAATTGTGACCGGAGGTAAATATAACAATTCCATGTCAATCAGCCCCATTTACCTCTTTAACAGACCACTGCTCACTGTTTTCAATCAGAGAAGTGGCCATGCTGCAGGTGACATCTTCTAACATGTTCTCAAGGCTGCCTGGTAATAACTTAAAGAACACCGGAATGAATTGCCCCCACGGGTGATGGTTAGCAGCAGCATCTACTGTCTCCTAGAACACATTTTTATTCAACACTGGGTTAGACAAAGGGCTATTGGCAGATCCTCTGCACTATACTTCAGGAAAAAATGGCCCATTCCACCTCTTTCAATTCTCTTAGTGCATCTAACTGGGTTATCAAATGCCGGCCATGTCCCTCACTGTCTATGGTGAGAGGCTGTAAAAGAACCATTGCTGCCTTTTGACAAGAGTAGGCTGCAAAGCCGTCAGCTTTCCTCCCTGTGATGGCCTGGCGAGCTGTCCAGGGTGTACTCTGCCCTCGCCCGGAGTTTGGCTGGGATGGGCGCCAGCCTCCCTGCGACCCTAATTAGGATTAAGCGGTTACACAAAATGAACTGAACCTCTTTCGGTTTACAAAAATGTGGGACAGTTTCTTTTGGGTTGTTTGTGGCCTCCGCACAAAACTACTCATGAGTGGAACGGCTCATGGACAGAATCCTCTGCCCACACACCTCATATACCACTGCCTACATCAATGACTTTATTATTTACCACAGTGAGAGGTAGGGGCATATGCAACACCTGAGGGCTTTACCGAGGTCACTGAGATGGGTGGAAGTAAGTTATCTAGGCTTACTCTTGAGTCACAGGTAGGTGTGGCCCCAAATTGATAAAAACCACAGCAAAACCCAACACTAGAAATGAAGTGAGACCGTTTCTAAGGCTGACTGGTTGCTACTGTAGGTTTATGACTTATTATTTAAATATTTACAGCCTGCTAACTGATCCCTCTTTAAAAATATCACCAGTACTGATCCAGTTGAAGGTGGCACAGACCTTAGTGATTAGCATGTCCACCTCTCAACAAAAAGGGTCCTGTGTTCATGTATTTCTGTGCGGCGTGTGCATGCTCTTGACATGCTTGCGTGGGTTTCCTCAGGGTATTCCAGCATCCTGACACAGTGCAATGACATTCTCATTAGGCTGACTGGCTGTTTTAACTTCCCTGTAGGTACGAGTGTGAATGGTTGTTTGTGTGTTGTCCTGTGATGGCCTGGTGAGCTGTTCATGGTGTACACTGCCCTTGCCCAGAGCTGGCAGATTAAGTGACGTGAGTTAGGAATAAAGCAGCTTAGAAAATAAATGAATGAATAAAGAAAATAAAATCTTACTCAAATCAATTCATGACTTTAGTGATCTAGGCAACAGAATGGAATAATAGCAGCCTGAACCCAAGAGATCCAGACTGCTGTCTAGACAATAGATTCTTTATTCATTCATTCATTTTCTGCACCCGTTTAATCCTAATTAGGGTTGCAAGGAGGCTGGCGCCCCTCCCAGCTGACTCCGGGCGAGGGAAGAATACACCCTGGACGGCTCGCCAGGCCATCGCAGGGCAGAAATACGTTGATGGCTATGCAGCTACTCTTGTCAAAAGTCAGCAATGAGTCTTTTACAGCCTCTCACCTTTGACAGTGAGAGACATAGCCGGCATTTGATAACCCAGTTAGCTGCACGACACACACACACACGCACGCACACACACACACACACACACACACACACACACACACACACACACACACACACACAAAATAGATTGGTGATAATTAATACATTTATTCCTGTTGATCTGGATGGAACAGTGACCGGTCAGGGAAATGCATTTCAGTTGTTATTTTTGTCTACATGCATTTCAAGCAACAGTACTTCTTCTTCTTCTCCTTCTTTCCCTTCAGGGGTCGCCACAGCAAATGATCTGCCTCCATCTCACCCTATCCTCTGCATTTTCTACTCTTACTCCAACTACCTTCATGTCATCCTTCACCACATCCATAAATCTTCTCTTTGGTCTTCCTCTGGGCCTTCTGCCTGGTAGTTCCAACCTCAGCATCCTACTACCAATATATTCACTATCACTTTTCTGTACATGTCCAAACCATCTCAATCTAGCCTCTCTGACTTTGTCTCCAAAACATCTCACATGCGAGCAACAGTACATGTAGCCTAAATCTTCCAAGAGCCATCATGCTCAACACCAAATCAATGTGCCTATTGGCCAGCTTTCTCTCTCTGGTTGCAGTCCTACTCTAGACCCAGGCTTTCCCAGAACCGAGGCCTGTACAGTTTTCCAACTCAAACACACATCAATAAGCAGTCACTCCATACTCTGGACTCAAACTGACAGTCAAAGACAGTTTTGGAGCACTTCCACATGAGAACTGTCACAGTGCATATTTCCCATTTCATTGCATTTGTGTTTGTGGGGCACACACACACACACACACACACACAGAGAGAAAGAGAGAGAGAGAGAGAGAGAGAGAGAGAGAGAGAGAGAGAGAGAGAGAGAGAGAGAGAGAGAGAGAAAGGGTAAAAAAAAAACAATTACAGTAAAAATGACTAATACGTCACAAACATATTGATGTTGTGTTTTTTCCTTTCAATCATTCTCTGTCTTCTTATTATTCCTTTTATTCTCAAAGTCCCTATAATTACAAACAAAAGCTCTGACTTCTCTCCAGCTGTACAGATGATAATAGAACAGTGTGACGAAAGCAAACACATAAATGGGAGTGAAGATAGAGGATTAGCACAATCTGGGCATACAAACACACAGATTGAGGGAATGTGTATGATTGTGTACTGCTTTTTCCCTTGACTTCATATCTATTTCTTCAAACACAGCTGTACTCAATTGGTGGAGAATTCAGTCACAGGAATTGATGCATAAACAACAAAAATCGATAATTCATAAAGGAATAGATACTGAGTGACAGCCACGTGCAATCACTAACATACACAAACAGATCAGCATCTGCAGATAGTGGCATTCGAAGAAAAAAAATGGCTGTTTTAATCATAACTGTTTAGCATGACACAGAACACACGTCAGTGTAATTACACAAGCGGTAAATACTGAGTATTCCGGCCCGTGTAAGCAGGAACCTCGGGCTCAGTAATGAATAATGGTTGTAATGGTTTTATTAGTTAGCATGGTAGAATGGTGATAATTGTAGTTATAAAAGCCTAATTTAAATTTTGCACATGATGGAAAACACGCATACACACTCGCACACAGAGTATTGGATGTCATCATCACCACGGACAGAGCCAAGCAGTAATCACACTCAGATCACCTCCATTCTTATGCCAAGAGACGATTACACACATAGAAAGTGTGTGAAAATGTTTGTATGTGGATGTGTGTTACAACCGCATTACCTACCTGCTTATGGGTAGATTACATAAAATGTCTGTAAATTGCAAAACAACAGAAATAAATAAATAAGTAAATAAATAAACTGATAAATACATTAAATTGAAATATAGTTGTACTGTAATCAAGCCAAAAAAGAGGAGGAAAAGGGTGGCTGTTCGATAGGAAAAGGGATGTATTTTTATCTTTCTTGCCCCCCACCCCCACCCCCATTCTCTCATTCCTTCCCTCCATTTTTCCATTTTTATATGCAGCTGCAGATGTTGAAGCAGTGAAATATTAAATTACAGAATTTGGCTTGTTTCTGCACTTTGGCTATATCAAAAACAACCCTGCCCTTTCTTCTTGCATATGTACACTCTCTTGCACATTCTCTCTCTCTCTCTCTCTCACACACACACATATGAGCTGTGCTAAGCAGGGCCTGCAAACTCTGCACTTCAGTCATAGCCTAATTCAGTGTGATAGGTGAGAACTCTCTCTCCTTGAGGCTCCAGATGTTTTCTGGCCAGCTGTGCTGAAGTATTACAAAAGATGTTAGCTTATATATAAATTAGTTGCTAGCCACTTCGCCGGATTGTTAATTCACTTTGAATTCCGCGTAACCAGGTGCAAAAACAAAAACATCAGCCCCAAAATACAACCCTGCAGGACCCTGAGGTGCTCACTTACCAGAGTCTTGTGGGAGATGACTCAAACCTTTGAACACTTACGCATGTAACCTTTTTAAAAAACGATATAAAATGCCAGACTGTTTCTACTCACATACCTTTTTCATTTTCTCTGTGTCATGAAGTAAAAGTTGGGCTACACAGATTTTATGATGTGTCGGAAGTGATTTCCCCCTTTCTGCTTATATATATTCACATCAAATGAAGCATGAAGACTTGAATTCATCTGTATGTATTCACATGTTTGCCTATATGTTTGTGTCGCTCCCATGCACTGTGTCTGTGGGCAGGTTTGCTATGTATGAATGTGTTAGTAATGGATATGTTTTGTGCATGTGTGTGTGTGTGTGTGTGTGTGTGTGTGTGTGTGTGTGTGTGTGTGTGAGAGAGAGAGAGAGAGAGAGAGAAAGAGAGCGAGAGAGAGAGAGAGGGAGAGAGTGAGTGAGTGAGTGTGCACCTCAGAGTGTGTTGAGGGCTTGCCTGCTCAGGGCATCAGCTGAATTGTTTCCACATGTGTCTTAATACAGAGTGCTGGGTGGGTAAGGGGAACATGAGTGTGTGTTTGAGTGGTGGTGGTGGTGGTGGTGGGTGGGGGGGGGGGGGGGGGGGGGGGTCAGGGTTCATTGCACCAAGCACTGCATTTGGGCCTCCGAATACAAACTAAAAGTCCCCTCGACTACCCACACGCAGACACACACACACACACACACACACACACCCACACACACACACACACACACACACACACACGCACACACACACACACACACACACACACCACACAGTCTGTATGGACACATGGAAACAGCAAAACATAGCTGGCGACTGACACAATGCATTCAGAGTAACGCAGTAAACAAGTGGCTCATACCATGCTGCTTTTTACACCAATCATCCACACTTACCGGCACACTCACATTCCCCTGGCACAACTGTCCTCAGTGTCGTGGGCTTACAGGCGTTCTGCTGGCACAACACATTGAAAGGAAAATATGAACGTGTCGACTAATCACTAGCCCATTAGACTTGGTGAGTAGGGAAGCGATGGAGAGAAAGAGAAAGAAATTGTAAAAGGAGTGACAGGGAGAGAGAGAGAAAGTTGGAGGGGGTGGTAGAAGGATAGAGTGAAATCTACATGCTGTCAAAAGCTCCCAAAAGCACCAACAGAGTAAAAGGGAAGCATGTGTAAAAGAAACTGAAAGACAGCAAAGTGAGTGTGAGAGAAAAGAAAATACCAACAGGCTCCAGTTAGGTATGTACAATGTAAAATGCATATTAAATAATGTTTTATAGAATATATAGGCGAGAGGTCAAAATACATTTCCTTGTGGTCAAATTGCATCAAAGGGGTGTTGGCTCTGGCTGCCCACACAATAGCCTAATAATTTCCGAACTATAAGAGCACATCACCTTGACTCATCTGCTAGTAATGCTCATCTATTCTGTGGCAGATTAAAACCATAAACCCCAACATGTAACAACTTCAAAGCTGATAACTAAAACCATAAAGCCAAGACAACTGCTCAGAACAGAAAAGGGCTCGCTCTGTCATTGAAAGATCCACGAGTTCAAATCCTGATGCTGTGGCTAGGATTCCACTCTGGACGCTATCCAATCATGTGCATTTGTAAGCATGTGTATTGGTAACTGGACAGTTAGAATTTTCCTTTGAGCATCACCAGTTAACCTGGCACGCAACATGAAAAGTAGATCAGAAAGATGCAGATGCTGCTTTCTTCTCAGAAATCATAGGAATAACGTGCTGGAGTTCACCCACCATTGTGAGATATTGTCTGCTGATAAAGTAGTGACCAAAGAAGCACAAAGCAAAATATAGTTATCAGCACAAATTAATATAATTATCTATCTATCTATCTATCTATCTATCTATCTATCTATCTATCTATCTATCTATGGTTGAACTGTAGGCGTCTAACTTTGCCAATAGGCAGACTATAGACTATAACCTTGAGGGGCGCCACTCCGCATCAAGTGTTTTTTTTCTCAGAGAGAAACACGCTGACGGCTTTGCAGCTACTCTTCACGGAAGTCAGCAATGGTTCTTTTACATGCCTCACACCATAGACAGTGAGAGACGTGACCCGCCTTTGATAACCCAGTTAGCTGCACTGGGGGGACAGTGACAACCCAATCTTAGGATCAGCGATTCAGCACCCTATACCACCAGGCCACCACTGCATATATAATTATTATAGATATGAGTAAAATGGACGGCAGTGGTGGCCTAGTGCTATAGGGTGCTGGATCGCTGATCCTAAGATTGGGGGTTCGAGTCCCACTCTCCACAAGGTTGTCACTGTCCCCCCAGTGCAGCTAACTGGGTTATCAAAGGCGGCCCATGTCTCTCACTGTCTATGGTGAGAAGTTTATGTAAAAGGACCATTGCTGACTTTCAACAAGAGCAGCTGCATAGCCATCAGCATGTTTCTGCCCTGTGATGGCCTGGCGAGCTGTCCAGGGTGTACTCTGCCCTCACCTGGAGTCGGCTGGGATGGGCACCAGCCTCCCCGTGACCCTAATTAGGATGAAGCGGCTACAGAAAATGAATGAGTGAGCTATCTAACTCATGTAAGTAAACATCCTAACTAATATTTGAAATATTTTAATATTAATAGAGAATGTCCCCAAGCAGTGGTGGCCTGGTCGTAAGGTGCTGGATCTCTGATCCCAAGGTTGAGGGTTCAAGCCCCACTCTCCACAGGTTGTCACTGTCCCCCCATTTGCATCCATGTTTTCGCCCTTTGATGGCCTGGCGAGCTGTCAAGGGTGTAATCTCCCCTTGCCCAGAGTCGGTTGGGATGGGAGCCAGCCTCCTTGTGACCCTAATTAGGATTAAGCGGTTACAGAAAATGAATGAACAATGAGAATATCCCCCAGCAATGCAAGTTATTTTATATTAGGAAGCTTAGAAATATCGCAGCCAGACCTATCTAATGGTATAAAAGGTGCTAACTATTAATAATTAAGACTTTGTTCACTACTGCCATTAATATTTTATTTTATTACTGTAGCCATGCAGTAGGAATTCAATGTGATTAAACATACAACAGTGCTGTTTGGCAATCAGCAGTATGTTGAGTCAAGGTTTTGGGGAAAATATTGCACTATTTATACTGCAATCAGAGCCATTTTAATGAACTAACCCAGGAAATCCCAAGCCCTGACATTACTTTGACAGTATGCAAGAATTATTTGATGGCATGGCATGCATTTAGGCCAGCAGCATTGGCTTAATACCATAGAGTTTGATAAACAGGCTGGCATTAATACCAATATAGATATACAGTGGTACCTCATCTTACGATAGTCCCAGCAAACGAAAAATCCAGGTTATGAAAAACATTTTCTAAACTTTTTTGTCTCTGTATACGAAACAAGTTCTCCTTATGAAACGCGCCAAAAACGCGCCATTCAAACATTCAAACAATGCACAAACTGCTCTCCCATTGACTATCTTCCAACATCCCACCACGCTGGCCTCCCATTAACTAGGAGGAATGATGCAGCGCCGTCCCATTGGCTATCTCCCAACATCCCGCCCCGCTGGCCTCCCATTGGCTAGGAGGGATGACGCGGCTCCCTCCCATTGGCTATTATGGAGCAGTCATAATGCTTTTCATGTAAAGGACTGGGTTACTGTTGTTTCATGAGTTTTTCGATTGTGCTCATTGTAACTTTATCTTTTGGCTCAGGCTTTTAACCTTGCATAAACATTTGTAAGATTATAACTCTGCTAAGAAGACATGGTCAAGACACGTGCGCACACACACACACACATGCACACACACACACACACACACACACTCACACACACACACACACACACTCACACACACACACACACACACACACTCACAAGTGTGATTCAAGAAGCGGGCTCGTGGCATGCGGTTGAGTGATATTGCAAAGGGATATGGCCAAATATCATATGTATATGGCCAAATATCATAAATATCAATATGGTGTTCATCGGTACGATATTGAAGCAGAAGGAGGTCTTAAAAGGTATACTTTTATAATTTTTAAAGGATTTAGGGGGTGGTTTTGGGGGCCTTTGAACGAGTCACACGTTTTACATGTAAAATGCGGTTGAACTTACGAAAAATCCAGGTTCGGAAAAAGGCTCTGGAACGGATTAATTTCATAAGGTGAGGTACCACTGTACTCAAATTCATCGAGAATCTGTCATGCATATTCTATGACAATCTCATAATATTTTTTTAAGAAACAGGGACAATTAAGGCTCAACAACATACAGTACTGTCATTTAGCATCCGGTCTAGCAGCTTGTTTTGTGTAGTTTTTAGGAAGTGAGCAAATCAATAGAACATTTGGTTATAATATCTATAATATCTAGTTTCAATCTGTGCATTAATATGAAGGTGTACAGAATATTCATTTGATATTTTTAAAAAAAAAAATCCTAGGCCTAACTGTTTGAAAATCACTAAGTCTACCCATAAGCTGCATAACATCCATCACCATACTTGCGCTATACATCAGTTAAGTGTGGTTTATATTTCATAATATTCAGACTGTAAAATGTTGCAACAAGTACATGAAAATAAGCTGTGCCTTAATACTTTTGGCTGAATTCTGTTGGCATGAAATGCTGTTGTTATTTTATTTTCACATGTAATAAAATTTGAAGTGTGAGACCTACAGCTCAGTGAGTGTTATTTGTCTGCAATCAACAGTACTTAATATTACATGTCCCAGTGCACCTAAAAGTAATGACCTTCATTAATGTATGTAAATAAGCTAATTTAAAAATGGCTTATAATCAGTACCAAGTTTCGTAATACTACCAATACTGATTAAAGACAGGATTGGGTAAAAAGAAATGTATTTTTATACGTAATACAAAATAATATATGTCAAATGTAAGCGTTACTAGATTGACTTATTAGAGAAGAAAGTACAAGTCATTATTTTACACTTCGGAGCACATGAGATCATTAATGGCATTTCTGTTTGTAATGTTTGCGTTTTTGTGGATAATAACTCACACTTGGTATTCCCCAAAACCTTCAGTGAGTTATTTGTTAAATGTAACATATTGCTACGTTTCCATTTCCTCCCTGTTGTGTTCTGGCATTTGGAAACTGTTCCATTTTTGGGCCAGATGACCAGGGAAGGCATGAAATAAGTTCTGCCAGTTGCATCCAGAATGTGCAGTAGTGCCAAGTTCAAGCCAAGCAACTGTTAATGGGACTATACACTCTGTCAGTCAGCAATCCTAGAGCTCATACTGTATATATATATATCACATTCATAAAATGACATGACAGACTGCTTTTGAAAAATTACAGAAAGTTGATTGCAATGTATATATATATGAGTGGTTGAAGTATTCATTCATTTATTTTCTGAACGGCTTAATCCTAATTAGGGTCATGGAGAGACTTTTTGCCCGTCTCAGCCAACTCTGGGTGAGGGAGGGGTACACCCTGGACAGCGCGCCAGGCCAATCCAGGGCCAACATTCACAGAACCATTCATATTCACACTCAGTGGTGATTTGGAATGGCCAATTAATGTACTGTGCATGTTTTTGGACTGTGAGAGGAAACTGGAGTACCTGGAGGAAACCCCACTCAAGCCCTGGGAGAACATGCAAACCCCATACAGAAATGTCCGAGCTGGGAATCGAACCCGGAACCTGCTTGCTGTGAGGCAGACGAGCTAATCACTAACACACGATGCCATCCTTGAATCAAGTATGGAAAAATAAATATCTTTCACCAAAACGTTTTTTGTATATCATAATCTTGCTTTGGTGAATTCTTCTTTTGCATTTTTTTTTTATGTGGCAGAAGTTTTACACCGGATGCCTGAAAAAAATAATGTGAACAAATAGCAGGAGATAAACATTGATCTGTCCCCAACCACACTGGCTACAGTCTTGTGAACAAATAAGTGCATCCCA
Source organism: Plotosus lineatus (assembly GCA_024760905.1). NCBI lineage: Eukaryota > Metazoa > Chordata > Actinopteri > Siluriformes > Plotosidae > Plotosus > Plotosus lineatus. Next base: position 32,800,903 of record CM045742.1, on the reverse strand, counting down.
TAGAACTTTGTTCATTTGGTCAACATTTTTTAACAGGCAAACATTCCACATTCTTTAATATTGTGCCAATGGATAAAGGTAGGACACCAACAAAAGACACATAACTATAACTTTTTTTGTACTTTTTAAATAATTTAAATAAATAATTACCGAGTAAAATTAAGTATATTTTTTCATTTATTCACAATTGGTTCACAAATTGAACCAATGAAATTAGAATGGGGAGTTCCATATAGCAAGCCACTGCAAGTAGAGTGTCTTTTAAACTTCAGCCCTAAGGTGTGGTGTTCTCTTGCTATTGATGAGTGTGATGTTGTCACGTCAAGACCTAAGGAGATCTTTAAAGAAAATCCTTTAGAAAAAATATATATCTGCATTATTTAATATAAACTATTTCACTATCAGGAAAATCATCGACAAGTGGTGTTAATTTTAAATGACTGTAGATTTGTCCAGGACCTGCCAACCCAGCAAATTCAGTCAGAGATTTAATCATTCCTTTTAGGAATAATTGCTCAGAAAAGACAAATTAAAAATACAGCGGTACCTCACCTTATGAAATTAATCTGTTCCAGAAGTGGTTTCGCGACCTGATTTTTTTGTAAGTTGAGCCGCATTTTACATGTAAAAGACCTGATTCGTTCCAAGGCCCCCAATACTACCCCCTAAACGCTTTAAAAATTATTAAAGTATACCTTTTAAGGCCTCCTTCTGCTTCAATATCGTACCGATGGTAGACGGGTTTGGCCATATTCCTTTGCAATATTCACTCAACCACATGCCACGAGCCCGCTTCTTCTTTTCACTTGCACTGGGAATCACACACACACACACACACACACGCGCGCGGGAATCACACGTGTGTGTGTGTGTGTGTGTGTGTGTGTGTGTGTGTGTGTGTGTGCACGCGTGTGTGTGTGCATGTGTCTTGACCATGTCTTACAAATGTTTATGCAAGGTTAAAAGCCTGAGCCAAAAAATAAAGCTGCAATGAGCACACTTGAAAAACTCACGAAACAACAGTAACTCTGTCCTATATGCGTGTTAGAACTCCGTGACAAACAATGTGTCAAAAGAACACGAAAAGCATCATGGGTATTATGGAGATGCAGCTCTATAATAGCCAATGGGAGGGAGCTGTGTCATGGGTATTATGGAGATGCAGCTCCTTCCTAACCAAAGGGAGGCCTGCGGGGCGGGATGTTGGGAGATAGCCAATGGTAGAGCAACTCGCACATTGTTTGAATTTTTGAGATGGCACGCTTCATAATGTGAATTTATTTTGTATCCAGTCGAAATTTTAGGTAATTGCGTTTCATAACTTGGATTTTTCATTTTTTGGCCTTTTTTAAAGTGAGGTACCACTGTAGATCTGTTTGGCCAGTTACAGGATACATGTGAAAATGAAAATAATCTCATATCAATTGCAAAGCATGATGGACTGCAATTGTTTTGCTGCCTCAGGGCCTGGGCAGCTTGTAGTCATTTGTTGACTATTTATTCTGAATCATGTGAAAGAGTGCCTGAAATGAATGTAAGGTCCTCAGTCCGACTTTTGTAGTTAAACTGGTATTAAATCACGTAACAGGATAATGATCATAAACATATTAGCAAATGTCATATCTTGCAAGTGCAGAAATTTTGCATGCAAATGTGATCAAGCACACTGCTGGATGATTGCACAAATCTCCTTCAAGATATTATTTCTGCTTTGAGGACATTGTTAGCATCTTGGGACAAAGATATATGTACTTTTGTCACCATATTTTTAAAAAGGTCCTTGACTTTGTTTACGCTTAGGTATATCAATTTTACTTTATTAAGGGCTGCAGAACAGCACGGTGGCGCTGTGGTTAGCACATCTACCTCAAAGCAAGGTAGACCTGGGTTCGGTTCCTGGTCTCAGAGTATTTCTGTGTGGAGTTTGCATGTTCTCCATGCATGCTCTTCCCATGATCCAAAAACCTGTACAGTAGTCTGTTCCAAATTACCCCTAGGTGTGAATGGTTGTGTGCATGTTGCCCTGGAATAACATGTGTGTTTAAATATAAATACCACACAAATTAGTACTTGATATGTGCGTATGCTTGCATGACGTTCCAAAAGGTTCACTGATTTTCTATCACCAGTCCAAAGCCATGCATATTAAATCTACTGGCTACTTCCATAGGTGTGAAAGTATGGGTGAATGGTTGTTTGTCTCGGTTTTAGCCCTGCAATAGACTGCAGACCTATTCAGAGTCCCCTACCCCCAGTCAGCTGGGATTGGCTTCAGTTTCCAATCTCACCCTAGTATATATGCAAGCGTATAGGTCATGGATGAATGGATGTTGAAAAAGGGTGGCAAGGCCCAGAGTCAGTCCAAAGCTCAAGGGACCTCGTGTTTACATGGGATTCCACCAAGTTATTTAGTTTCCTTCAAGCTTCCAGGAACACTATGGAAAACTACCCTAAATTACAGCTATGTGTGTGTGTGTGTGTGTGTGTGTGTGTGTGTGTGTGTGTGTGTGTGTATGTATGCATATATTTATGCATGTATGTACAAGTGTGGTGCCCTGCTCTGTGTGCTCAATTTTTCGAGGATAGGCTTAGGCTCTAACACGATAAAACAGTTACTCAAAATGAATGAGTGGCTCTTTATTGAACCATAATACTTCATTAACCGCCGGGTAATTTTCTAATTTTGACAGTACATTCTCGTGCCTCAATCATTGATTCACTGAACTGCTTAAGCCTACTTGGGTCACAGGGAGATTGGTGCCCATCTCAGCTGATATGGGGCAAAGGCAGGGTACACCCTGAACAGCACGCAAGCCAATTGCATTAACAATTGCATAAACACACACACACACACACACACACACACACACACACACACACACACACACACATGCAACAATTGACACTCACAATTAGAGACTAATATGAATTTCTTTGGACTGCGGGAGAAAACCAGAGTACTTTAAGAAGAGACATACAAGCATGGGGACAACCTGCAATCTCCACACAAAAACATCCAAGGCCAGGACTTGAACCTACAAACTTATCAAAAAAAAAAAATACTGTACATACATTAGTTCTGACCATCAGGAACTAGTAAAACATCATCAGTTCATTTTCTGTAACCGCTTAATCCTAATTAGGGTCACGGGGAGGCTGGCGCCCATCCCAGCCAACTTCGGGCGAGGGCAGAGTACACCCTGGACAGCTCGCCAGGCCATCGCAGGGCGGAAACACGCCGACGGCTTTGCAGCCTACTCTTGTCGAAAGTCGGCAATGGTTCTTTTACATGCCTCGCACCATAGACAGTGAGAGACATGGCCGGCCTTTGATAACCCAGTTAGCTGCACTGGGGAGGACAGTGACCCCCATCCTTTCCAATCGAACCCCCAACCTTTGGATCAGCGATCCAGCGCCCTATACCACTAGACCACCACTGCCCCCAGTGTAAAACATATTTATTTTTATTATAAAGGCATGCATTAGATGTACAGTACACTTGAATAGGATTTTGTACATGTGTTTGTGGAATGTAAGCTTTAAATGAAAGTGACAGTGTGCTGAGTCAGTCTGTTTCACTTTCAGGTTGTTTTAGCAGGGATTTGACATTATCACTTTCTGAGAACTGTTATGGAGTGACATTTTATTTAAAAAAAAAAAAATTTTGCTCCTCTGTGGTATTTCAGAAATGTTTGTGATCTCTGTCGCCTGCAATTTTTAGTTCGCATTATTTTTGGAAATATATGTACAAACATTAACATTTACATAATGACTTTTCATTTTACTCAGAGCTCAAGGGCTCACTCATTGATCCTCTGAGAGGGTCTGCTACATAAAGGGACCCTCGCCACACACACACACACACACACACACACACACACACACACACACACACACACACACACACACACTGCATGTTTTATTTGCTAAAAATTTTTAGGGTGCCAAATAAATATGTGTATGCATAAGCATATTGCGACTGAACCCCCTCAACACCATCACTAAATATTTTCCATGTCTGAGCAAAAAAGTGAGATGGCACATGTGAAAAGATGGAGAGAAGAACTGACTTTGCTGGAATTCTCCCTGCTTCCAATTTCTAGTTTTCCACCAGCCTCAGCTAAGAAGACACAGACAGGCAGACAGGCCGAGAAAGAAAGAGTGTTTATATACAGTAGGAATATGGAACGTTTAGCTTTGGCCAGTCCTGATAATTGCAGGTTATTCCCTCTACACCCCTCATCCACCCCCACCCCCCCATCACGACATCTGACCCACAGCCAGAGAGAGACAAGTGCAGCTCTTTGTGGCTCGTCTGGGCTTGGAGTGGAGCTTTGGGGTACTGTGGTGAGCAGCTCAAGAGAAAAAAAGTTGTGGTGTTCACTTTGCTCAAATTGCCCGGGACAGTCACAATTACCCTGTGGCCAACCAAAGCATTTCCTGGGTTAGCGTGTGTGACGCGTGCCGCTTTGCTGTGGTGGCGTGGGGTGTCATTAGCTGCTTGTTTTACTGTTCCCCAAAACACAGCGTCAAGCCACATCCCAACTCTGGGCAGTGCTGTGGCAGCATTAAGGAACACAAAGGAAATGTACTGCTACACTGCTTTTCAAATTGGTTCATGAGTTTCGATTGAGGGTGGAATTTTTTTTGGCTTTTGAAGTCCTAGTTATGATTTTAAAAAGGCAAATAGAGTAGTGTTTTGACTGTCCGTTTACAAGTGACTTCAGAATGTCATAAAAAAAGCTGTAACAATGTCAATATTCTCTGATCACATGATGACCTTGTTAATGAAAAACATCCCTTCATATGGGTACAACCTACTCAGATAGAAGAACTAAATCAGAACCAAAGCTATGTGTTATAATCAGATTCTCTATAGTTTGTAGGTGAACTATATGTAAGGGAGAGTATCTGCTGGAGAACATGATATGAATTGTGTGTACCCAAAGCAGGAACCATTTCCAAATAAAGGAAGTCCACTTTCTTGGTAGACCATCTCCTAATATACTGTATAACGTACTGTCTGTCTTCCTTTCGGCTTTTTCCCTTTTACTCAGGAGTCGCCACAGCGAATCATCTGATTCGCACGTTTGATTTGGCAGAGGTTTTTACGTCGGATGCCCTTCCTGTCACAACCCTTTTAGCAAGGGATAGAAACACGCTGACGACTTTGCAGCTACTCTTTACAAAAGTCAGCAACGGTTCTTTTACATGCCTCACACCATAGACAGTGACAGACATGGCCCGCCTTTGATAACCCAGTTAGCCGCACTGGGGGGGGACAGTGACAACCTTGTGGAGAGTGGGACTCGAACCCCCAACCTTTGGATCAGCGATCCAGCGCCCTATACCACTAGACCACCACTGCCCCTATACTGTATAACGTACTGTATATACTGTATAGTCTCCTATACTGTACTGTATACACAACTGTTCCCCACTCAGGTCAACAGCACCATCTTCAAATTCACTGATGACACCACCATCAGGTTTGATTACAGATAACAAGTCAGCTTACAAGAATGAGGCCCAGAATCTGCGGTGCCACGACAACAATCTGGAACCTGACATATCCAAAATCAAGAAGCTAATGGACTTCAGGAGATCCAGACAGCACTCTGTCTTCTACATTTATAGAGAAAAGGTTGGACTGCTTCAAGTTTATTGGAGTCCACATCGCTGCTGACTTCACCTGGACCAGAAACATCTCCCACTAGAAAGAGTAATTGGAAATACCCCCCCCCCCCCAGGTTAATGCTCTGCAATATTTCTAGCTCCTGCTTTGTGCTCATGGTATATACAATAATCCTGGTAAGAGCAGTAACTAAATTCTGAGCTTGACAGTTGAAAAAAAAAAATCTGTATGGAAAGGTGCTCTCTCTCTCTCTCTCTCCCTCTCGCTC